>CM021107.1:342009463-342289337 GCA_007115665.2 Sequoiadendron giganteum
TATAGCATGAAAGCAGGACAGTCAAACAAACCCCGTAATTCTTCATTCTTCAAGGAATCATATTTACTTCATCCTTTTTCTAGGGCCTCCCATAGTTTTTTTTGTGTTTTGATAATCCTTTAGAAGAAGTAAATACTTCATTCTTTGACCTTCCTCGTTTACAACAAAAGCAATTGGCAATTCAAAAAACATAGTTTTGATTGAAACTTGGTGGCTTTTCATTTGTAAGGACAATGACTCAAACCTTGTAGCGATATTATTGAAATAATCAAGTTGTTTACAAAGTCTAGCCTTGTATCTTTGAAACTCCCCTTTAATGGAAATTACAACTCCACCATCTTTAGGATTCATGATGACACATTTTTTATTATCCTCCCTATTGCCCGCAATAACACATGCTAAACTATCTTTTCTCAAATCCTTCATAATATTTTTATAAATGCGGGTGATAATCATCATTACCACCTTCCCTCTTTTTTTATTATTTCACGAGGCATCCAAACATGCATGTCCTTTCATCCTATCTCTTTTTAAATCTTTGAAATTTAGCGTACAACTGCCATAAATAGGGTACATCAAATTCTATCTTTTAAACTTGTCCAATTGCCACATAAGAAAGAACGTAATTATCATGACAACTGGACAACACTGTCGACCCCACAAATTAAATAATTTCTTTCTATCCATGAAGAATTAATTAAACCCTTTGATCTCTCCTTATATGTTATTTCCTTAATTTGATTTGATAATTGAGAAAGGTTCCAATATTCCCAATCTAAATGTTGTAGGCCAAAATTTGCCATTGCATCGACAACCCTGTTGACTTCCCTGTAAATATGGGTAATATTGCAATGCTGAAAGGATTGTATCATATGTTTGAAATCATCCAATATATCTTTTAACTATCTTGGAGTCTCCTTCCACCATAACTTTAGTGTAGCCATTATCTTTTAGATAACATATTTTGGCCCATACTGCATAAGCCTTAGCCAAGTTGTTAGTTGTTGTACCTAGACCTTTGTTGTATCCAACAACATAAATGCCTTGATGGTTTCCTACTATCCCACCTACCCTCGTCAGACCAGGATTCCCTTTAGAACACCCATCAAAATTACATTTAATCCATCCCGGATCTGGGGGAATCCAAATAGTTCTTTTTCTAATAAGTTGTTTGACGCAGTTGACATTATTAAGATCGTGAGATATTCTCCAACATTGCTTGATTCACATCTCTTGGTATGATGGAATTTTCTTTGAAGGAGAATACTTACAAATTTTAATGTTTTATTGAATTTTTTTCCTAATGGACATGCATATCTCTTTACAATTCTTAGCTATGTCCCTAAAAACTCTATTATTCCTCTCTTTCCACAATCCCCATGTGAGGAATGAGAGAACTTGCCTCTAGAGGTCAATAATAATATTGTGTGAGTAGGGACAAAAACTCTAGTAATCAATAAACATTTTTACTGATGAAGGAAAGACCCAATCAATCATCAAAATCTTGAGGAAAAAAGACCACACATCTTGAGCATAAGAACATTGAAACAACATGTGCATAATGGTTTCTTCCTCTTCATTACAAAGATAGCATTTATTCACTAGATACCATCCCCTTTTCTTAAGATTTTCAATTGTGAGGATCTTTCCATGCGTCACAGTCCACCAAAAACAATTAATTTTAGGAATTAAATTCTTGCTCCGCACCTTTTTCGAGTTAAAAACCCCCACTTGAAGTAACTAGGATTCCATAATCTCATACACATATTTTACAGAAAATCTCCTAGAGGAATTTTTATTCCATACCCATGTATCATCCCTATTTATCAAGAATAGCTCAGGATCACCAATCTATCCTAAGACAGAATCCAAAGTAGCCTCCCAATTATTCTATCTACCTAATCCCCTACGAATAACACAATTTAAAAAGTTCTTAAAGTCCATCCACTTTGGCCTCAAGCCTTCCCAATTTATATAATTGGAAACCTTCTTACCAATATTTCTTTTTAGTCAGATTCTAACTTGTTGGAGATTATTGTTATCTAACAAGGGAGCATAGGTGGTCTAGGCATCCTCCCAGAAATTAGTTTTGTGACCATTTCCAATTCTCAATTTTGCTCCTTTTGTTAACATACCCTTAATCTTTAACAAGTTATTCCAAAAACTTGAACCATAGGGGAGATCCTTTTTCCCGAGGAAGCAACAAGCATGCTTATTTCTCAAGTACTTAGCACGTAGAATATATACCCAGTCCTTTTCTCCTTCCAACAGAAACCATCCCATTTTTTCTACAAAGAGCTTTATTGAACACTTTTATTCTTCTTATGCCCAAACCACCAACTCTCTTCGGAGTGTAGATAGTATCCCATCCAACAAGTGCCATTATTTTCCTTTCTTCATTCTTGACCATAAAAATCTCCTTTGTATCATTTCAATCTTCTCGACAATGAAGGCAAGAATGTTAAAAAGAGAGAGGCAGTGAACCAAAAAAAATTGTAATGAAGCTTTTAAAAGTTGAAGTTTCCCAACAAAACTTAGCAACTTACCTTTCTAGCTAGCCAACTTCTCTTGAATCTTTTCAACAATATAATTTCAATAATTACAATGAGGTTTTATTGAGATTAAAGGTAATCTAAGATAGGTAGCTGACAAATCAACTTCTTGGCAACCAATAATATTTATTACTCTCTCTTTTATAGTTTGGCTAGTGTTAAAGAAATAGATCTCACTCTTTTGGTATTTGATATATTGGCTCGAGACTCTAGCATATTTATCAAGAACCTGTTTCCATTGTATCGCTTCTAGGATTGAAGCCTCCCCAAGAAGGATAGTGCTATCAACAAATTATTGGTGTGAGGTAGGTGGGAGGGTAGAAGCAACAAAAAATCCTTTCAGCTTTTTATTAACAATCTATCTTTGAATATTATGGCCCAAAGCTTCAACAACAATAACAAATACGTAAGGAGATAGAGGGTCACCTTGTCTCATACCATGACCCCAAGAAAAGAAGCCTTGCAGCATCCCATTAACCACGACAAAGTACTTAGGAGTAGTGACATAAGATTCAATCAAGTTGAGAAATTTTCCTTTGAAACCAAAATTTTCAAGAACAACAAAAATAAAATTCCAAGAGACCCAATCATTGGCTTTAGAAATATCAAGTTTCAAAGCCATACCTTGTTTTTTGTTAAGGTCCATAGAATGTAACACCTCATGAGTATATATAGCAATGCCCAAAATTTGTCTTCCCTAAACAAACCCCTTCTGATTAACAACAATCATTTTATTCAAAACTGATTTCAATCTATTCACCATTATCTTAGAAAATATCTTGTAAGTAGTGTTGCATAAACTAATAGGTCTATAGTCATTCATAGAAGTAGCCTCATTCAATTAAGGGATAAGCACTATAAGAGTAGTGTTCATTTGATTTAAAATCCTTCCAGATTTGAAGAAATCCCTAGTAGCATTGAAGAGGTCGATTGAGACAGTATCCCGAAATTCCTATAAGAAACTAGGAGGGAATCCATCAGGTCTTGAGGCTTTATAAGCTCCAAAAGAGAAAATTGCCTCCTCAACTTCTTGCATTGAAACGGCTTTGGACATATCCTTTAGATCATGTTCTAGAATGACATTAGGAATCACCTGCAGAATATCTTCCAAATAAAAATTATCCACCATAGGAATTTTAGGAAAGTTTGAGAAGAAGGAAACAACTTCCTTAACAAGATCCTCCTCTTTGTTCAGTCTTATCCCATTAGTAGTGTCTAAGAATCTAATCATTCTTCTACATTTGTTTTTTAAGGTGGATTGATGAAAAAACTTTGTATTTCTATCTCCTTCCCTCAACCATTGAATCCTTGATTTCTATTTCCAGAAAATCTCTTCTTTTTTATTTATTTTACACCATTGAGCTCTAAGGTCCCTTTCTTTGTTACAAATATTTTCATCAACATTTCCCAGTTCCATCAAATATTGAATCTCTTTAATTTTTAAGCTAATATATTTTTTTGCAGTAAAAGTATTCCCAAATGAATACTTATTCCAACCCTTAACATTTACTTTGACTTTCTTGAGCTTCTGAGTTAGACGATACATGGGAGTACCATCACAAGGAGCATTCCACCATTCATCAACCAAGGATTTGAATTTTGGATGAAGAGACCACATTATTTTGTATCTGAAAGGAAAAGATCCTTTAGCAACATTATCCTCCCACACAAGAAGGAGAGCACTATGATTCGAGCCATTCCCGGGGGAGCCATAAGAGTGAGATTCTATAAAATGTTTCAATTCGATGAAACAAGAAAATGATCCAGTTTAACTTGGATTAAATGACTACCTTGCCTTCTATTAGCCCATGTAAAAAGAGATCCATTCAAAGGGGTATCCATAAGCCCTATAGAGTTGAGGAAACCCAATAAATCCATCATGCTATCCAAGAAATCAACAAGGCCTCCACATTTTTTTAGAAGGATACAAAGGGGAATTAAAATACCATCCCAACATCTAAAACTCTTCCTTTCTATTGATAATAATGACCTCAAGCAATTTCCAGAGATTTAATCTATCCAGATGTAAGTTAGGACCATAAATATTAACCAGATTCCACCTGACCAAGGTAATTATATCTTCCATAGAAACTATTAGACAATTTGTGCTACAAAAATTTAGCCCTCCAAAAAGCCTAGTTGGGTCCAACAAGTCACAATCCCACCTGAGGCTCCATCAACATCACCAACTTCAAAATTAGCACCAAGCCAAAGCCAATTGATCACTTTTCCAAAATTCTCTCTTTTCATTTAGTTTCCTGGATTAGGAGAACATCCAGTTTCACATCCACCAAAAAATCTTTCAACAAATTTTGTTTGTAGGGGCAATTAAGTCCCCTCACATTCCAAGAAAAAAAATGCATTAGAACAAAAGGAACAATAGTATCACCTTGATACTACTAAGGTTTGGGAGAGGGTATCCCTCTAATTCTTTGTGGATTTACTCCCAACAAGGGAGTCAAGAGTTCTCTATTTTCTAGAAGCCACATCTCTCAATGTGTCTTTGTTCCTTGCTTCTTTTAATGGAAGCCTACCCACTTTGTTATTCCCTCCCGCATTTGGTTTCTTATTTTTCCTTGATTTTTTATTTATTTGATTCCACTCTTCATTCAAAACATCCTCTTTTTGGGGGGAGCTAGAGTACCACAAGTTTTTCTTGTCTTCTTCATTATTTTCCTTTTCTTGAATTTTTTTGGCATTTGAACCACCACCAAACCCATACCAACTTGAGAGATATCAGGAGATGAATTCAACTTCCTCTATTTATTATGAATTTTTGTGCAGATTATCGAACATTTCATTCTCATTTTGTGGTTCAATGTACTTCTCCAAAGAAGGGGAAGAGGATAAATCTTCAAAAACATCCCCTATAATGACATTATTAGGAATGTCAGGGGAAATACACCCATTCAAATACTGACCTCAACCCTAGCTGAAATTTGGGAAGGCGTCGACACCTTATCAGAAAGTAGCAGAGCTTGGTGTAACAAGCTCCTTTAACAAGGTCATGGGAGAAATTTTTTTCAAGGGAGAGCATACAAACATGCTTGATTGGGTTTTTTTAGGTTCAAGAGGGAGCTTTTTATAGACATCTTGTAAATGTCGAAATTTATTGCACCCCTAACAAAAAACCATAGGCTTTTCATATTCCAATAGTTGAACCCATCTGCTAAATTTTGATTTTAAAGTCATAGTGGTAGGAAGAATTGTACTGACAATAACATTTACACACATTCTAGTGTATACCTATTGTGACTTTAGAAGGGTCACTTTATCCACCGTAACCAAGGTACCAAAGAATCAACAATTCCTTTAAAATCATTTTGGTACTAGAACTCCAAGGGTAAACCAAGGAGCCTAACTCAAGTTGGGGCCACCTTACCCAGGTTTGCAGAGGCATAAAAGCCTAGCTTACACTTACAGAGGGAAATAATATCATTAAATTCTTTATCAAAGGCTCAGGGGCCTCCCATGAGGACCTTGATCATATCCTTAGGGATCTAGAGTTAGGGTTAGGGTTAGGAAAATAATGTTAGGATTAGGGTTAGATTAGGGTTTATGTTTTATGGTTAGGGTTAGATTTAGAGTTTTGGTTATGGTTGGGATTAGATATGAAATTAGGGTTAGGGTTTAGTATTACAATTAGGGATTATAGTATTAGGGTTATATCTAGAATGAAGTTTTAGGGTTATTGTAATTATGATTAAGGGTTGTTTTTATATTTGGCTTAGAGTTGGGGTTAGGATTAGGGCCAGGGATAGGGCTAGGGTTAAGTTTAGGGATAGGTTTAGGGTAATTAGAGTGAATGCAACTAATTAATAAAACAAATAATATTTAGGGTTAGGTAATTAGGGTTAGGGTTGGGGTTAGAGTTTTGGTTGTGGTTAGGGTTATAAAGATAGGATAAAGGTGAGAGTTAGGGTCAAGGTTAAGGTTTCGAGAGAAAGGGTTAGGTTATGATTTGGATTACCCTAAACTCTAACCATAACCATAAACCTAATCCCAAACCTAACCCTAAAGAAAACACATAACCTAACCCTAATTCTAGTGTTTGAGGCTAGGCTCAAACACTATATAACCTAACCCTATATAACCTAACACATAACCTAGCACTATAAAAAATTCTTCTCCCAAACAATCTCCTCTACTTCTATTCATGCCTACTAGAGTTGCAACATTCAACATTGGTGCTTCAACCATTCATTCAAAGCTAAGAATTTGAAAGCAGCGTTCATTTGTAATATAATTAATCATTTAACAATATTATAATTATTATTAATCTAATACAATATTAATATTATTAATAATATACCAATAATATTAATAATCTAATATAATTACTATTAATCTATATATAGATTATATATAATCTTAATATATCAAATATATCATTATAATTCATATAATGTAATATAATATTGTTATATAATATATTAATATTATAACATTACTATTAATCAAAGTGCTTTAATATTTATGTCGAGTTTTAGTATATTATATGATAGGTTACTAAAGCGGCTCCGAGATGCACGTGCTCAAAATCGATGGTGATGTTATAATCTTGATGAAAAGTTGCTTGACGGTTATGTTCAGTGCTGGTGACTTCTTAAACACAAGAAGATGTGATTTTGGCCCTATTAGGAGAATATTTAAAAGTTGATTCTAGAGCTGAGAAAAATTATCATATTAAATTATGAAGCCCCTTTCTTTGGCAAGGAGATTCCATGTGTGTTCAAAAATTCTTGTTGCACACATTTCCATTACTCATGTTGCTAAGAACCTTGCAAATCCTCATATTTGAAGATTGAAAAAATCCAAAGGTATATTTTATGGCCTCCCTTTAACCAAGGAAAATGGTTTCACAAAGTATCCTAGGAGTTTTATTATTTCCCTCATGACTATAATAGGCTTGGCTTACTTTATATTCACTACTCTAAATGGTGCCATAATAGGCTTTGCTTGCTTTATATTCACTACTCTAAATGGCACCATAATTTTTTTAAATTTAATTAACATACTCTAAAACCTAACTAAAGCAGGTTGTAGCTCATCAAATTGGACAAGTGAAAGGTCAATACCAGCGCTGAGGAAGACTTTGGAGGAGTGAAAACAAGGTCAATACCAGTGCCGAGGACCAGGTTGAGGGCACTCAAGGAAAATTGACGACCAAGGGACAATGAGTACTGTAAGTTTGGCACCCCCATTCTCTTTAACCTGCAATTTTCATGCCTAGTTTCCAAAGATCTTTTCGCACATTGGCCCCCCCATTCTCATAAAATGGTATAAGATAAGACAGAAAAAATAAAATAGCTTTGTCTTTCACATTTTTATAGTGATTACTAGAGGCACATAGACCAATTCTTCATAATAGATGAATTTGATCATACTTTTCTAATGATGCAACAGTTCAACTTTGGGGTGTATCATTTAGGCAACAGTTCAACTTTGGGGTTCATCATTTAGGCAATGACGGATCCCTACTCTTTCCATATGCTCTTTCCTTTCTATTTCTTCAAATGTATAGTTTATGTCTTATATTGTATTGAAATATTTATTCCCACAACTTGTGTGGGACACCATACATTTGTAATTATCAATAAAAGACATTTGTGAAAATTTTGTGCAATCTTTCTGTTGTATACATTTGCATAATGAACTGCAATTCATTTGATAATACTTTTGTGTATATGAATGGAACTTATTAGAATTGAATGTGTACCTTTATCTTTATTTTTGCAAAAACTATCCCAACTTTACTTGATTGAGTTAGAAGCTAAATTAGGTAAAAAAATTGGTGACATCTTCTATGTTTGCCTGCTAAACATCCTCACCAGTTGCCTAAACTTATCCATTGGGCATGGTGTCGACTCTTGGAACTTGACAAGACTTGAGAAATAGTCTTGCATAATGTTGTAACTCATCCAAAATAGTGCATAATGTTGGCATTTTTTACAACCCAAGTAGAACCTGCAGAAGCTTCTATGAGCTTGCCATACTCAATTTTAAAAGTCCTGAAGGCACTGTGCCAACTTAACGAGAAAAATGCAACAAAACTGTTATCTCTCCTACACTTCAGACTCTGTAAGATCCAGGAGGGTATCCCTAAAATATATTGTCATTCATGATGAGAATGATTTACTCATATGTGGATAAACAACAGATATATTCCAGTCTAAGTTTAAACAAGATAATCCTTCAAGAAATTGGCTATTTCTTAGGAGAATTCAGCTCTTATTTAACAAGGAATTGAAATAACACCTAAGTGTGTTTTTATGAAATATTCGAGTGAAATTGCTTGAAGCTATAACAAAAAATACAAGAACAATAAGCAGTCAGAGTACCAGTGCCATATCCTAAAGCACAGAGTCAAACTGGAAACTGAACTACAAGGTAACTTTCATCTAGAGCATCTATGATCTGTATGTAAGGCATTACCATCCATTCATCAATACATGAATCTATTACTCTTTAGCAAATCCTATGTGCTAATTTGCATGAACTTATTGAACAACTGAAGCATTTAACAGGTCCATTGAACCAGAGCTATAGTCAAACATAATCCACAGGAAATGACAAATGAAATTTAACGAACATCATCTTTGATAGACTTTTCATTAAAAAGTCATGCAAATTATTACGATAGGAGAGAAAATAGACTCAAAACAATCACAAGATTTGCATAAGTATGCTCCAAAACCCCATGATTTACTAAGTTCCCAAACAGACTCAAAGCTTCAAAAAACTAGACATATTCTTTTCTCTCTCTCTACTTGATTCTTCTCTTACGTATCTTAAGTAATTTCAACAGACCTATTCCTCGGCCCAGAATTCCCTTTTATAAAAACAAGGGAGCAAACAAGCTTTAGGCCGGAGGATACACATGTCCATTTTTTACTGGACCGCTAATTCCTAATTAGTTATCTTTACATGATTTTCTTGGTAAGAGAAGAAAAGCTTAAAACAAAATGATGATTAATTTATTACGGAGGAAAGGAAAGCGTGGTTCCAAGTATTGATTCCCTGACACCAAAGCATCTTTTAACCACTCCATGTGCTGATTTTATTTGCGCAATTTGTACCTGAATCCGGGAAGAGAATGCATTTCAAAATATAATACCGTAGGCTAGACCTATATTTTACATGACCAAATTGCAGCTCTCATCCCCATTATTTATAATTCAAGTTCATCAATAAACATCTTCTTCCATGACTCAAAATCTTCCTCCGACGGCCAATTGAAAGCCACCACCTGGTCCACCATTTTTCGATAAGGTACATACTTTATCATTAATGACGTGGCCGTCTTGTCAAAATTCTCCAAGAAACTAATGACAAATGATAACTTCTCTAAAGTGTTCTCCAACATGCGAATATCAACATTTTTGCATATCTCATGAGTTTGGGCGGTCATTATACTATTCATTTGCTCCTTCCACTCCTGCAAAGGCTTGACACTATCCTGACTATGCAAAATATGAGGTAGTGGAGTCAAATCTTTTCCATCATAAATATCCTTCAGTGCTTTGATTTTGGACTCCATAGGAGCAGCAGACCCCTGGAATTTTTGCTCAACAATAGTCTTAACAAATTGATATGTTGTCATGACTGTAGGATACTTATTCCCATGTTGCTTTGCTCCAATTGCCATAAATTTCAATTTTTCCATTCTAGGGCCCCATCTATTTAGTAAAGGGATATCCAATTCTCTGTCCCTTGGAAACAATTCAAGTGCTTGCAACATCAAGGCATAATTCGCATGAACACCATTCAACTTACTCTGGACTCGTTTATGTAGATGCCTTAACACAATATAAACAATTTCTGAAATATTCCTTCCTACTGCATCCCGGATTTGGTTTACCATCTCCTTATATTCTTCAATCTGCTGGAGTAACTTTTCCCTAGAAGGATCTTCGTTGGAGGTACTGGGATTCTCAACCACAATAGGCACTTGTCCCATATTATACGGGACCATAGCCCAAGATTGAACCTGTGCAGGAGGTTGGGGTTGATCAATTGGTGGGTCAACAATAATTTGGCTAGAGCTAACCTGCTTTTGGGATCTCAATATTTCCATTTGTTGCCTTAATAAGGCCATTTTTGTTTCCAATTCCGCCACCCTTTGCTGACTCTTATTATACTCAATAATAATGTCATTATACTGGTTCCTCAGAGTATCTCGGTTTTTAGTTAAATCCCCCATGATTGCCCTAGTAAATTTGGCAACACTCACAACCATGTCAACAGCCTCCAAGGCAGGGGTATCAACAACTCTCTTCATAATCAAATGACCACTAAAATCGGATGTTTCAGCGACAATAGGTTTTCAAGACCCTGTAGATAGTGACCATATTGCTAGAGAATCCCACTCTTCACTGAAAGCTGATCCTTTAAGTGCTAATGCCGCCTCCTCCTTTGTTGCAAGAAGCGGTTTATTTTCCCTTCTTACTGTATCAAATACTACAGCATCAACAATATCCCATTCAGGGAGTAGCAATATCCCACACTTTTGAACCAATGTTCTGCCCTGTTCTAATGTGATTTCCTTAAACATCTCCTTCAATTGTACTCCGACCTTTGACTAAATTACTTGCTCTGGAAGCTCTGGGTGCAAACTTCTCTCATGTGCTACCTGCTCAGTATAAGATGAGAGATGAGCTCTCCATACAAAATCTTCAAAAGCACGGGTATGGATAAAAGAGTCATCCATGATGAATTCTTTGCAGGCTTCCATTCTCAAATCATCACTATTTGTAATTCCTTTAATCTCATCCTTCCCCAATCTTACGGTGATGGCTCCTGAGCTCATTGCAATGTCAGTCGGATCTAGTGGAATTTCTGGATTTATTTCATCAGGAGTTACAATAATATCCTCCTCATCATTACCTTTTTGGCCAACATCCCCCATACTATCAATTCTAGGCCTCTTTGGGGATGATGTGCTAATCTATTCTGAACTCTTCGGAGGCGAATCTAGATCAGTAATACCAGATATTGATTTCCTTAGGACGGATGATGCACCACTCGTCGTAACTTCCTCTGTCCTATTTCTCATCCTTCTTGAAAACACTTTTATTTTCCCTTGAGGCTGGTAGGTAGGCCTTTCTTCGATTCTTATCTCAGGGTGCTGCTCAGTAACATGTGACTTTCCCTTTCCTTCTACAATCCTTTCCTCCTTCAAGACTCCTCCTATGCTCTCAAAATTATCAAGAACATAGATTTCCCTGTTGAGCTCATCTTTAGCATCAGGTAAAGGATCAAAACCAGGTATTTTCTCCTGTTTACTTCTTACCATTTTTGAATAGGCAATGTACATTGCCTTTCTCTCATCTTGTAAGTCCTCATCAAAAATATTCTTAATGATATCTTCAGGATAGGAGAAATTGTGAACAAAGGTTCTAGTCCGATGTCTAGCCTTCATTTGGGAGATAAAACCCTCAGGATCATAATTCCTACGGCGTACATTATTCAATCTATATGGCTTGAGTAACAAGTGTAAATTTCTCCACCCTCCCTTTATCATAACAAAATCTGCAAAAGTTGTATATTCAGGGAAAAAGGTTCCTTTCTTGTGTTCAACAGGCAAATGGAAATCTTGAGATGCTCCCAATTGCCTCATAATCTCTACAAAACCAAGTCTGAGAGGAACTTCTTTAGGTAGGACAGACGGGATGGCATTGGTGCCAAAGACCCTAAAGATTGTAGTATTGTGATTGGGGATAATATCACCCCAATTGTGGGTTAGATTCAGCTTAGGCCTCCTCTCCATAGGTCTTAGAAAGTCGTGAATTTCTTTTGGAATCCTGGGTGGATCAACAACTAAAGCCTTCCTTAACTTAGATCCAAAAATATTATGAAAGGTGACATAATCAAACTTATGATCATTTTTGTCTAAGACCCTAGTCCAATATTGGATAGGAATTTCAATATCTCCTTCCATCTTCTTCAACTCCATATCTTTTTCAAATACCTTCTCACCCCTATATAAAAACATATGAATCAACAGTGAAAACCATTTGAATTTTACCCAATTCTTTGCCAGCTTCAAAGCTGCTAAGCCAGAATCTATGTTCTCTGCAAGGTAAGTGGCAAAGTCATATACCACATTATAACCAGGGTGTTGGAGGTTGACATCCATATACATTATCTCTATAGGCATAGTCTTCTTCAGGTCAATCCCCAAAACTTGATATAGTGCACAGATGGTCTTCTTGAAATGAGGGGCGAAGTAGTCTACCGGGAAAGGTTCACGCTCATTCTTGCCAATAACAAATTTTTTCTGATTCTTCCCTCTTCTCGACATAGCCAAATGGGGTATCAAAAGGGATGTCCTTATCAAACCCTTAGTGTTTCTGTATTCTTCCCTGAAGACCTCCAATTTGATGGGAATCATATCCTGGCTCCATTCATGTAAGCGAAAAATCTTTGCAATTTCCTCTCTGGTTACTTTAATCATAGGCTTGCTAAGATGTGTTCTGACAATTCGAGTCACAGGATTGTACCTTGCAGCAATATCTTTTAATAAGTCTACATCTTCATAGAAATTCGGTACCACTAGCCTACACAAGTCCAGTCTCCATGGATTACACAAAGGAACAGGCAAATTTCTATTTCCAAACCAATTGGAAAAGAGCTGCCAACCAGTGTACGTCGATTCGGCATCATGGATTGTACACTGTTTGTCCATTAAACCTTCATGAATCATAGGTCCATAGAACAATATCCTTACTTCTTGCTTCTTACTCGTAGAAGGTTTCAACAGATCAATAATATCTTGTGAGTAACCCCTAGGCGTAGCCTCGGGACCAACAGTTCGTGCCTTGGATGCCATATATTTTAAACAGAAGGGGATTTGAACTAGGGTTTTCTTAAAGAAAAACAAATAATTACACCCTATTCTCGACTGCCGTTACATAAAACTTTTTTATATGCACACAAATCACTAGCAATGACCTATATAAGCTCTAACAACCAATTCGCTTAACAATTCACCAGGAATTGAAAAGGACACAATTGCCAATTATTCAATAGGCAACGCTAATATATTTTGGAATTACAAAAGAAGGCATTCGTATCACTTATTGTTTATTTTGCGGAGTGTCAACTGTCGTGATAATGGAGAACTGAGATCATAGCCGCTTTTCTAAACACCGAGGAATTCTTATAAACCAGAATGCAACACTGAAATAGCAATCCACTGGTTATTTAGCATTTAATTACGCAGGCCGAGTCGAACTTGACCATTACTATTCGCTCGCGCGAGATAGAACAACTATAGTACAACACCAGTTTGTTTGAAAACACGCCGTTGATCAAAGATACAGTTGGCCAGACGAACGGTCCAGATTTGGTCAACATCAGTTTGAAAATGACACATCCTCCTTCCAGTCAGCAAGCGAGCAAGAATATTGCCCATTAGGTACCACATCAGCATGGAATGGGTCCCACCTCATTCGTTAATCGATAACACTGGTGCCCACGCATCAACACATTGCGTACCTCGTAGCATTATTGAAACTGAAGTTTTAATTGCGTGAGGTCAGCGAGGGACGGCCCAGATGCATCAGATAGTACACAGCTGTCAGCGTCATCACCCGTCCATCAATCAACACTCAAAAACTGGCCCCACCAAGTTACAGAACAGGTGGCAGCATCTCGCAAGCCTCGCAGCATTTTCTGTGACACAAGCACAAACCTTGCGAGGTGTGTGATGAACGGTCAAGATCACAGTTCCTGCATCCGTCAGCTAATACAAATCTGCACATGCGAAATAGTTACCTTAAAGAAAGGGGACCACTAGGCAAACGGGGAAATAACCCACGGGGTCAAAAAATAATTCAAAGGCTACGTTGTAAAGGTTAATAGGCCGAAAACCACAGGGACGCATCAGTCAAAATGCAAAACTGAAAGGATAGGTAAAAGGGGCCGGTGAAGTGATGGCCAAAAGGGATAAAACACGACTTAAGTGACTGAGTACTGCTGATAGCAAGTCAACGGCCAGAAAGAAAAAACCCCCAAATACTAGAACAGTAGAAAAATAACGAAGATAAAACCACCCCAAAGGGAAGGAAAATAAAAGCTCCACCACATAATACCTACCAACCTTATTCAACTTACCAAATGACTCAAAACAAACTAACTGTGCAAATAAAACTTATTCGCTTAAAACAAAAACTATCCTAACCTAGACTAACTGAGGAAAGGAATACCTAAATAAAACCATTAACTAGTTCATGAAAGTAGCTACCCTTTCTTTGCAACTTGTAATGCTCCATATGTTTGTGAGCATCAAAGAGGAAATGAAGAAATGATAGATGTTTAACCAACTATTGCAATGCCTCATAAATGGAGAAAAAAAATCCACAAATCCACTTACCATTCATGTTATCTTAAAATGGATAGGATAGTAGGATAGAGTCCTCATGCTTGGGTGCAATAATGACTTGTGATGCATTGCTAGTTTCCATCCTAGTTAGATGCCTGATAGGACATCCCCTTGAAAGCTTTAGATTGGTTTTTCCTTTTTCCTCTTTTGGTGTGATCATATCCTTCATCTTACTCTTATGGTGCTCTTGTGGTACAAGAAATTGATTTGGAACTTCATGGTTTTCTTCTTCTTTTAAAGAACCCAATAAGGTTGATATAATATTATCATCACTGCATTCTTCAAACCTTTCTACCTTTTTTATGGTTGTCCTATTTCATGGCTAAGTTTAGACAAGAGAGAAGGAAAAATAGCTTGCTTTTATTGATTGAAAGGTAAAAATACAGCTGAGTACAAGTTCATGAAAATGAGTTACAATGCTATCTTTTTCTTGAAAGCTCCAAAAATGAGCTACAATACTTGCTGAAAGAAGAAAGAACTATCATTTGAAGTTACTTTATGCTTGCAAAGACGTTGCACAAAGACGTTAAGTAGATTTGATTTGTGATGGACACATTTGGACGGTAGTAACAATAACTTGCAATCTATCAAGACTTGATTACCTTATAACCTGTCAATTTCTAGCGATGAAATGATAAATTAATCATAATGTCACCTTCAGATCACATCACCATGAAAGAACTTCATCCAACATCCTTATGAGTGCAGGCACCACAAAATAGGTATTTGTCAGATTTGTCTTCCTCAAGCGAGGGAAATTCAGGAAGAGAAGAGGAAAGCGAGACATGTAGTAGGTCTAAAAGAGGGAGATCAACTAGAGGTCAAAAGATTAGAAGAAAATTCCATAAACGCATGGAATTTTTTCTTACTGAAGGGGGGTCATGTTCTTATGATGATGAGAGCATAGGCGACATCGAGGTGCCCTTGAGGTACAAACATCTACGGAAACAATGGGTACCCAAGGAACTTCCTCCAATAAACACTGATCTTTGTGTCAACGAGAGGATATATCGCATAGCACCATCGTCATTACATGGTTTGGGCCTATTTTGCATGGATGACATAAAAGTCTGTTATGAAAAAGTTACTAAGTTGATGGAGTATGTTGGACCCTGTTACAATTACAAAGATTGGATGTAGTTGGTTTGATATACAGGAAGTATGCGTAGGTATGCACTATCAACAAATTATATACAACTAAAAGATAAGGATCAAAATAAAGGAGTGGCTAGGTACATTGACGGGAGGCCAAAAGCATAAGGGAATATTGTAGGGTTTATAAATAGTACACGACCTGGGTCAACAAATAAGCAACCCAATTGTATATTCGAGGCGCGAGAGGGAAACCGTGTATTCGTATGTGCGATAAAATCAATAACTGTAGGGGAAGAGTTGCTAATCGATTACAATTTGAATCGCTTAGATACAAACACAATTACTATGGGGCTGTTATGTACTATATATATACCATTTTACCCAACCTCCAATCAATGACTCCAATATACCATTTTATTATTATATTTTTTTTCATAAGTCTATTGGTTTCATTTCGGTAATGTTTTTTATATTTAATTTTTGTCACAGTGGGACATTGATCATAAGAGGAAGGCTCCGACCTAGAGCAAAGATCGCAATCCATCTTCATGCGCTTCTATCCGACAGGTTTACGTCATTGTAATTGTACAAATTAGATACGAGCAAAATGTTTTATTATTATGTTTTTTTCATGAGTTTATTGGGTTAATTTTGATAATGTTTTTAATATTCTTGTTGCAGTTGGCTGATCGGGGAAAGGCACCAGCAGTACAGGAGAGCATCCATATGGAGGTGCAGTCACTATTATGCAATGATGACATCACATTTTCCACAAACCCTGTGGATATGATAAGGAAGGCCCAAAAAAAATGCAATCAAGAAATCCTTCAGTTGGTATTCGTAGTGCCTCAAATAGATGAGATAAGAGAAAGGGTTAAAATATTGTCTCAGAGAGCACACAACTTGGAAGTAAGCTATCATGAGATCTTTAATTATAACATAAGTTCATTCATGGTTTTATATTTTGTACTCTTTTATGTCATGAACTAAAATATGTGTTGTTTTTACAGGATTATTTGCGTCCTCATGATCATGTTGTTGGTCATGATCAAGGTACTGCAAGTGTCAATCCTGATCTTCCTGCGCATACAACACATCATCCGACCCCATCATCTATGCCTATATTGTCATCTGAAATTTCGGCAACACATACCATGCAGGCATTCGGTAGTCCACCCTCTGGCAGCGAACACATGCCACTACATGTGTCAGTACCCATGGATGCAAAGGCCACTACTACTGGTGATGTTTTAGCAGCATTTCCTGGATCTTCTCGTATTACTAGTATGGGAACATTGTCGGTCACATTTGTGGTGACCGAGGATTTCCTTCCCATAAAGATAGAGAAGGTCCCAGGTACTTTAAAATGTTTTAATTATTATTATTATTATTTTAAGTGCTAACAGTGGGGATAGCGCTCTATTATATTGATTTACAAAATGGCAATATTTGCCTACATTATAATTGCAAGAAATGATGTTTTTTATAAACATCTAAGTGATATTTCATTGGAGCTCTTCGGGCCCACCATACGTACACGGTGGAATGCCCAAAATCAAGATTTAAAAGATGAGCTCATTAACCGTTTAGTTGTGTTTTTCGGTGATAAAACATTCAACCGAACCAAGGTCCTTAAGAAAGCTGGTACCTATCTAAAGTATGTGAGGGACCAATATAGGTCACATTTAGAGAAGAACAGAAAGTACGAGCGTCCCCCCATGATTCCGGAAAGGGAGTGGAAGGACTTGGTGTCAGATGGAAAGGAGAATGCTGAAAAGAAGAAAGGAAAGATACTACCGAGCCAAGGAAGGTATGTAATACTATCAACAATTTAATTATATACTGATTAATCTTTCTTTTTACATAATCTAACGTATTTCAAATTTTTCATAGGCTGCCCGACACATTGAAGGCAACAAAGGCAAGACTAGAAAAACACGGGCAACAAAAACTTGGCTCTGGTGGTTATATGAAAGTAGCTGCACGATTTGTAAGTATCAATAAATGAAATATTGCATCCAAATAATAAATTGCAAACAATTTTGGTTTTATCACATCATAGAAGCAAAATTCATGATCGCATGCAAAAATGCAGGGCTTTGATTTCAACAGAGTGCCCACACAAGAGGACCTAAAGATTTCCTTTGACCAAGGCTATGGAGCCCTGACTGAACAGCTAAGAGTCTCGACTGGGCAAACACAATCTTCCACTGCATCCAACACACAGGTAAATAAACTCAATAAAGTTTATTTCAAATTGAATACTTGTGCAATCTGTTCAATATTAATTTCCACCATAATAATGTGCCTATTTGTTTTACACAGATAAGCAATGATAATCCTACACATGACATTGGTATGCAGCCTAGTGAGGGTGGAGCGCAACCTGCCGATGAAGGCCATGGTGTGCATCCCGGTACTAGATGTATTCATGTGCTATACAAAACGCAGTATGGATTAATAGAATTAAACATCTTTAATTGCATTTAGTGTATTAATGAATGTAACCTTTCGTGTTTCAACTTTAGAGCATGTAGAGCGTGATCAACATGTTGAGCATGATCAGGCTAGACAAGATCAGGAACATGATGTGGCTCCATCAAGTAAGCAGGACCACTCTAATGTTCTTTTAAACATTTTTAATTACAATTGGTGTATTAATTAATGTAATCTTTCGTGTTTAAACTCCAGATCAGGATTTAGAGGGTGTTCAACATGTTGAGCATGAGGCTATAAGACAATATCAGGAACATGATGTGGCCCAATCAGGTAAAGAGCACCACTCTTATGTTCTTTTAATTAATGAAATACGTGTAACAATAATAATAAAACATATCAATTTAACATTTCTTTGCTATTGCAGCAGAGCCCCCCTTGCAGCCACCTCCACGTTGTGAGTACACAACTAGGCATACATTAAGATCACGAGCAGAGCTCAGAACAACTAAAGGGGGGACAAATGATTTAGAAAATGATACTCCACTTCAGCAATTTATAGCTGCAAAAAAGAAACAAAAAAAAAGTGATTGTAATCATATTATGACAGCCATATTTTTGATAATATGTAAAAACTGAAAAAATGAAATATGTTAATGAATGAATCTGAATATGTTAATGAAAAAATGTTATATGTTAATGAATTAATGTTATATGTTATTAATGGATGAATGAATGATTAATGTTATATGATCGGGTATGGGGAATTGAGAGTGATGTGAGGGGGACAGAGGGCGGGGGAGGGGGGGGAGGAGGGCCAAATGAGCTTCCACCTTCACATGGTTGGCCCTGTTAAGTAGAGATTATTAAACTACTCTCGAAACAAAGAGAAGCTCAAAAAGGTAAGTAATGCACTTTTCAATATAAGAAATGCATCATTTGAAGCATCAAACCAATCTGCAAAGATGAAAGAAAGTGCTAACTTTTCACTATGAACATTGTGTTGTGTGTGGATTTGGTTTCAAAGCTTTGTTGATTGAGATGGCTTGTATGACAGCCAAAAATATATATCATTATTGCTGCTACAATCGTTGTAATAGTCTTGATCTTTCAATGAATAGGTTTTTAAAAAAAAATGCACTTTCTCGTCGAACCGCAAAAATGTCTGACGAATTTGCAATGTATCCGACGAAGTTTCGCCATAATGAATTGCCTATTTCGTTGCTCGTTCGACGAACTTCTATCGCTATTTCAATCTAAACTATGTCGCCAAGACTCCTGCCGATGCAATCTTATTGGCATCATATAGCTGCTCGGGTAGACCTTTAGAACTTACTCCGATGATATATGTCTTGCCAATATGCTTCCCTTGATGAGACAATATGTGTATCTCGCCGATGAAAAGTTATCGCTGAGATAGAAAACCAGTCCTCCCGATATATCTTCTCAGGCAATTTTGATCGCTGTAATAGTCTTCATCTTTCACCAATATGCCTACATTTCAATGAATCAGTTTTAAAAAAAAGTGCACTTTCTCGTCGAATTTACGATGAACCGCAAAAACGTCTGACGAATTTGCAATGTATCCGACGAAGTGTCGCTGTAATGACTTGCCTATTTCGTCGCTCGTTCGATGAACTTCTGTCGCTATTTCAATCTAAACTATGTCACCAAGACTCCTGGGAATGTAATCTTATCAGCGTCATATAGCTGCTCGGGTAGACCTTCAGAACTTACTCCGATGATATGTGTCTTGCCGATATGCTTCTCTCGATGAGACAATATGTGTATCTCGCCAATGAAAATTTATCGCTGAGATAGAAAACCAGTCCTCTCAATATATCTTCTCAGGAAATTTTGATCACTGTAATAGTCTTGATCTTTCAACGAATAGGTTTTTTTAAAAAAAGAGCACTTTCTTGTCGAATATACGGTGAACCGCAAAAACGTCTGACGAATTTACAATCTATCCAACGAAGTTTCACCGTAATGACTTGCCTGTTTTGTCGTACGTTCGACGAACTTCTGTCACTATTTCAATCTAAATTATGTCTCTAAGACTCCTGTCGATGTAATCTTATCGGCATCATATAGCTGCTCGGGTAGACCTTCAGAACTTACTCCGATAATATATGTCTTGCCAATATGCTTCCCTCGTGCTTCGTCGATGAGACAAGAGGTGTATCTCAATGATGAAAAGATATCGTTGAGACAAAAATCCAGTCCTCCTGAAATATCTTCTCAGGAAATTTTGACCGTTATAACTATATTGATCTCTTAACGATATTGCCAATACGTCGAATTTGTGTCGTAATGGCAATGGACTTACATTGTTAATCCGACGGTTTGGTGAAGGTATACCTCCCGCCATCCGAGCACTGTTTGTCACGCGATCGATGAAGTTGGCGTCGTGGTTCCGATGAGCATGCGTCGTGAGGTTGACGTTTTGTAGCCCATCGGGATGTAGACGAAATTTAAGGGATGGCGCTGATTTCTGTTAATCATCGACTGGTCGACAATGTATCATCGTGATTTCGACGAAAGGTCATCAGAAATTGGGGTCAAATCCTGTAGTGGTGGTTGGTGGAAAAGCACTCAGATGATGCTTTCCCTCACATGTAGAAAGCGAGCCGAGTCTTGGAGGATGTGAGGGTTTCTAATCTCTTACTTTAATACTCTTGCTTGTACTTGAATTTAATAATTCCGTTTTTGTACATTTTCTTGTGTAGAATATTCTCTTACTAGTTGTATGACAACATTGGTTGCATCTTATCTTGTTGCATTTCTTCTTCTTCAAAAAGAAAATTTGCTCTATTGATGAGATGCCTTTAATGATTTCAAGTTTCATTATAATGTGGATCTAACATAGGCATCCAATGGTTGCACTCCTTAGGAAGATATTAATTTTTTTTTTCAAAAAATGAAGCTTTGTTTACAACACAATAGCCAAGAGGTGATCTTACAAGGTTTATCTCATAAGGTTCCCAATGAAGGAATAATCAATCATAACAACTTAACATAGCTCATGATAGGATCTAAGGATATAACTTGACTTTCATTTCTCAAATGGAAATCCACATGTTGCCATCATTAGTTGTCACATAGACTTAGGCATAATTAAGATACAAAGATTTCAAGATGAAAGTGCATAGAGATATCATCTTGACCTAGGATTGCCAATCTCTTAAAAGCAAAACAATAACATTAAAGTCCACAAGAATATTCCAAAAAAATCTACAATGATTTATCTAGAATATTGGTCTTACCCATAACACCCTATTTGAAACATAATAGAGTGAATTATTATCAGCATGCCAAGTCAGAATTAAAAATAATAATGCCAAAACAAAAATTTTGAGAGAGTGTAATGAAGACAACTCAATTCTTTAGGAACACACAAATTTGGACTCTTAGAGAGATCTTAAGAGAATTTGGAAGGAACCATTGGCACCATAATTTGAGGGCTATGTTTTGAAGACTTATCATAGGATATATTCATCAAGCTTCATGGAGGAACACAATTGTGCTAATGAAGAGTAATTTGTTCATTTTGAACAAGACTATAATGTACAAATCAATTCCATACCACATATGATCCATCCCATGCCCATCGAACAACGACGATGCATGGATCTACCTTTTAACCTACAAAATTGATTTAGTAGATTGTGCTTTGGGGACCAAATCCATTTCTATTTTTAATATCTAGAGTAGATCATTTCATCCAAGTGTCTTCTTCTCCTAAGTCATTTTTCTTGATTAGAGTAGCTCTACATCCATGATTTAAGATCAAGGACAATGATATTAGGTATCTAAGATAAATTTGATACAAGTCAAGGTGCACCCAAATTCGTTATGTAAGATCTATTTTAAATTATAATGTGGGCCCATAACCCAAAAATCCGAGGATCACTTTTACCTTCTAAATTGTAGGAAAATTTTGATATAATTGCTTAAATGAATCAAGTAAAATAAAAAAAATTGTCTTAAGATATGAAAATCATTTTAGTGTCAACATGGGGATATGTCAGATTTTTACAAGAGGAGTTAAAACCTTGACTTTATACATCTTTCATTGGACTTGATCAATTCGATAATTTTGTACTTGAGTATTATCTAGGAAATATATACTTAGAAGGTTATAGCATGTCATTAATTACCTATGAGCCTATGACAAGGAGATATATGTTGAAAGATGTTTGACTACTAGGTTAAGTGTTACAAAAAACCTATAAGCTATTTTACACCCTCATTAGAAATGAAATCACCTCAAAAATTTGTTGAATGTTTACATAAAATTCAAAAAGGGTAATCAAGAGTTTGTATTCATTGCTTTGAATCCTTGTGGTAATGAAATGAGAGAAAACTTGTCTTAAATAATAAGTCTTGTTGTGAGAGCTATTGGGCAATAGTAGTACATGAGCCAGAAGAATAAGGACAATAAATTGTCCTCATACTTTAGATGATGGTATTAGCCTTATTGGTAGTCAATTTGAGGGAACTATACTAACAACTACTCTCCAGGGATATCATTGTACTATAGAGTCAAATATAACCAAGACAATTGCCATTAGCTGTAGAATTTTCAATTTCTAATTATATCCAAGTGTAATGGCGTAAATTTTCACCTAGGTAAATTCCCATTAATTTACCCTTACCTTAGCCATACAAGTCCGATGATGCAAAAATTCGTTGCCTTCATCCTCATCCTCCCACATGTCCTTGTTGTTTTGTGTCAATGGAGAAATATTTTTCAGTGATGCGCATGCACCCCGCGGACGTCTGTGCACCACATGGCCGTCTTGACATATTTATGTCTCTGGAATCTATAAAAACATTACGCTTCTTGATTGCTTGTGAAGGTAACGTCTCATGCCAAATCTTGACCAATGGAAAATGACTCCCTGCCTCCATTTTATCCATTCAAACTCATCTTTTCACTCTCTTACATTCTCTAACCCACTTTCTATTCACTTCTTTCGCTCTCAAGCTCAATCTCTCTCACTTCTTGATCATTGTTGCTTCTCCATTACTCTATCTTGCTGCTACTAGCTTTCTACTTAGTCTCTATAGTGTCTCCTTAATTCAACACCATCATCGTTGTAGGTTTACGAAGTTATATTTCCTTAGCGTGGTGGTGCCGTTTTCTTCCTTCCTTTATTGGTCTTTAGTGCTTATAGGAGGGAAGGTGTAGGTTCGTCCACTCGAAGCCAGTTGGAGAACTAGACTATGCATGGAATGGTATCCTTTCTACTTTTTCCTTATCATTTTTCTCATTAGAATAATCATTTCCATTATTCTTCTTGTTGTACTTTCTATTTCTGTATTTTCATATCAAATTGTTAAACTGTAAAACTCCAATATCCAGGTTGTAAGTAGACCTTGAGTGTTTTTTACTGTTATTTGATCCTTCGTCTTCATAGGACACCAAAACATCCCTAAGACTCCAACGTGGCGCGTTGAAGTCTGGTTCTTGCATAACCATCCTTAGACAAAGAGTTGTCTGGTTCGCAGTCTGAGACCCTTGCAGTCTGCTCACCTAGTTTTTGAAACACTTGTCATTAGCAGAAGGGAAGTAGAGTCCTATTTTCCCTTCCTTTTCAGCTTGTCTCTTCTTTATTTACCTTTTAGTCAACCTAAGGTAGTTTAGGGTAGTTTGTCCCTTGAGGCTCTCCTGTGATTTGGAGCCTTGGGGGTGACGAACCCCCTACTCTACATTTTTGGTGAATCTAACATGAATGAACTTGTTTTCATTTCTTGGTATTGGGAATCTTTCACTCCTGTCCTAGGTGCATTGTAGATTCGTGTGTTGCAAGGTGCACAACTTTGTGACCCAATCTACAACCCTTAGATACATAGTTAGAAGGACTCTTGGATATTCAGAAATGAAATCTAGGTAGGTCATTGTCTCCTAAAATCAATCTTCTACATATTCTGAGCTAGTTTCATCTGAGTACGCAAACATGGTCTTGTTCACATGTATCCCTCCTCTTGAAAATTCGAGTGCAATGCCTGATATAACTTTCACCTTGCATTATGTGCCTCTAAGTAAGGATCCTATTGGTGTTTTTTCCTGCTAGGCTTTGAAACTCTCTAAGAGGCAGCCAACCTCTATATTTAAGAACCACAAAGGCTAGTGGCCAACTGATAGGAAATGGAATTAAAACACATTTCCCCTGCACTTCAGGCTCTATAGGACCTAGGGGGTGACCCTTTAGCAACATCTAAAGATATTACTTAACAAACAAGTAACAAGATATTACTTAACAGATAATGCTCTCATAGAATTATACTAAGAAACATAAAATATCACTCAACATTGGCAAGACATTGATTGAATTTCAGGGACTAGCATGGAGAACATGACAAACACAACTCAACAAAACAAATTTGAAATGGTTTTTGATTTAAAGAGTTGGGACCAAATTGAAAACAACAGAAGCATGAAGATTGGCCAGTGCCAAAAGAAAGGGCTATGGAGTCATTTATTAACCAGCACCTCATCTTATAGTGTTAAACATGTTTTGAAAATCCTTGTAAATGTTATCACATTATGACAACCAAAACTTTGAATCTTTATATGATAACTCTTCTTATAAATCCACCTGAAACGTAACACTCCTATCACATTTGTTAAAGCAATTACACTATCCTTGAACAATAGGCAATAATAAATGCAGTTTGTGCTTTATTAAAGCAATTGCATCATTCATAGAACAAAAGGCAACAACATATGTAACTCAAATGCAACAAATGTGCATGAAAAGACTCAGACAATTTTATTATTGAATCCAAAAGAACATTACAGTTCAGCCATGGAGACAATTATCAGATAAAATAAGTATAGAAGCACAATTCAAAACATAGACACCTGAGATTTAATGACTTAATTACAATTCATCCTAGCTTTACAGTCCTACCTAGAGCTTCTGCCTGACTTGCAAAGCTTTCAAAAATTGGAACCTTTTTACAATGAGAAGAGAAGAGAAGATATAGAGAATAGAAGAAACAAAGAGCAACCCTAAAATGCATCCATTGTTGACAACTGACAGCTTCATCCTCCATTAACCATCAATTTGCAAAGCCTCTTTCCTCTCTCTGCAACAAACTTATTCTGCCTCCAAAACTGCCTTTGTTTCAAGTTGTTTTGCAACTAAAAATATGCCCATATGATTAATTTCACAATTCACCCAACTTTGTGAAAAATGCCTCTACTCCCGTGAAAACTCATGTTTCTGCCCTTTGCCAACTGGGGTTGCACATTATTCCCAACAAATAATAACTTTATAAACTGAATAAATTCACTTTATAAAATATCTCCATGCCCTCATTTTATATTTTTAATTATTGTTGCTCTTTGAACGTGGAAAAATTTAAACCATATCTGGGGATTAAATATTTAATCCATCCCAATATGCATAGCACTAAAATATTTGCCCAAAAATATTCCACCCAGTGAATAATTATTCACTTTTAACAAATATACTCTCCATTCTCTGTGCACTTTCACGTGCACTTTACATAGTAAAGGCATTTAAATATTTCACATTGAGCTTTCTATTTTATCACTCACAATGAAAATACCTTATCCATTACCCAATGCCTTTTAACTTTTATTCCATGCTCAATTGCTTTTCACCTTCACGTGAAACATTTGCCTAAAAATATTTCATTTTAAAATACATATATTTAAATGTTACATTGTGCAACATTTAATTCATTTTACCTTTTAAGTTTTACCTTTACGTATTAAAGGTTCATGAAGATTATATTGGGTCTTGCATTTTACTCCCACGAGACAACAAGGAGCGGTGGGGATTTACCCACATCTCGATGCTTTTAGCGGGCACATTTAAGTCCCTTTACATTTTATTCTCCAACAAAGAGAATGTTTCATAAATAATTTCCCATGCACATTTGAATATTTTAAATTTTTTTCGAGCACTTACCCCCATTTCCATTTTATTCTTTAATACCCTGTATTTAAAAATTCGGGCCCAGTTCATTAAATTTTCACGTACACATTTTAATCTTTCAAATGTTTTGCCTTCAAATTTTTCCAAACCCAATCTCGCACACCTCGCGAGCTTTTATATGATGTCACCAACAGTCTTGCGAGGCTTGTGAGATTGCCCTAATTTCATCTGCAAGTCTCTATTTGATAATGGCGTCCTCATCTTCATATACATTTTCCTACAATGCAAACTGCTAAAAAATGGTGATAACATTGGGTCATTTTTTTGAATGAGAGGGCATTTTAATGGTTGCAGGCACCCGAAAAATGGCGAGAACAAGTGAAAGCATTCCCAACATATATGTATAATTCCAGACCTCATTTGAGAGGTGAAAAACACCATTTGCAACATGCATATAGCTTCAAAAAACTATCTCAAAGCCAAAAACGTGAATAACAACTTCTCAACCAAAACTATCTCCTTAAATCCAATCGAAATCCGTGAGACACCTCAATGGAGAGGGAAGTGCTTCAATCTTGATTGCAAATGAAACTTGCTGATGAAAAATCACCCTCTCAACACTCTTCTCGTACACCTCACAAGTTTCTGTAGAAGCTTATTTTAATAGTGCGAGGCTTGCGAGAAAGCACAAGAAATTGAGTTTTATAAAATTTGAACTTTATAAAACATCAAAAACATTTAACTTGCCCTACAATGACTTTATTCCCATGTATTTTTCCTTTTGTAAGATTTAAAATATGCAAGATATTTTAAATATGTGCAATTTGAACATTAGGAAATGGTGAAAAAATTAATTTTGACTGCGACCCAAATAGAGAATTTATTGTGAGAAAACCAGGATACCTGAAGCCGAGATTTTTTGCGTGCACCCATAATCAACTATTTAGAGAAAACCCATTTCCTCCAATTTTTCCCAGCCATTAAAATTAAGGTACCTTCTTTGTAAACTGGCCTCCAGGATGTGTTAGCCGCGACAAAAATACATTAAAATAATGTATCATATGACCTTTGATCTTGATGAAAATGGAGATGTAGAGGTTTCAAACGAAAACAAGAAATGGGTTGTCCTTAGATATGCAAACTTGATATTTTCTGGAACACCATTTTCGGCCCCTTCGTGATTAGAAAAAGATTATGTAGCCCATCAGAACTTATCTTGAGACCCTGAAACTGAGAAAGTATGCACACATTTGATCCAAGAATACAATGCAAAAGATGGTTTGGATAAAAAAATCATGAGGTGAAAGTTATTAATTATCAAAATTGCTCAGTTGAACTTTCTACAACAACAACCTGTTCTAAACCAATAAAAACTCACCCAATTGCCATTTTGAAAATTTAGCAAATCAACTCTTGGGTGGCTATCACAAGAAAAATAAGCACATTTAGGTACCCTGAGTATGTGTGCTAAAATAATTAGCCTGAATCATCACTGATCAAAAGATATTAGGTGTCAAAGTTGACCACCCTGAAAGGTTTCAGGAAATGCAGGTGCAAAACTGAATAAATTGCGTTTGGTTTTGATCTGTTAAAAATAGCAAATCTTATCATGAAACTCTGAAACCTAACATACGAGCTCATTTAGGTGGGGAGAATGTAGAGCACCATTCGTTTTGGCATGATGATCCATCGGTTGCAAAATACAAGCTCAAACGGGAGGCAACTTTGCAAAACTGAAAGTTTGCAAACAACAAAAAAGTGTGAAAACCCTCCAGCTTCGCTTTTCGAAAGTCTGAAAAAACTCATCGTGGGAAGCTAAAAATTGACATGCATGTTCACATATATCAATTGAATATGTCTGCAAGTGGGTTTGACTTGAAAATCATCAAGATTCAAATTACAAGCTTCTAAAGTGGATCACTTAGGTTGATTCTTCAAGTGCACTTCTGAAAGTGCAGAGGCAAAATTTTGAAATGGGCATCTCAAATTTGCAAAATTTTAGAGTGCCATCAGTGGCGCCGACTGGAGATGTATGCCCCCTGTGGGCATAGCAAGATTCCAGATCTTTGGGGAGTAGAGCAAATTTTGAGTCTATCAGATGCTATCGAACTGCTCCATTATTCTTTCTTTTTCAACTTCACTTGGGGACCCCAGGTCACCAAATGAGAAAATGGGAATCAACATTTACTTCTTTCAAACACAATTATGTAAAAAGAGTTGATCTCCCTCAACTCATGCTTGCCTCTATCAAACCATAACAACACAACAACACAGGTGATTGCACTTCTGCAAACACAAGTATCAAGCTGCCTTTGTGAAAGTGAAAACTTGCTCTCTGTTTGGCTTTGTTATCAAGTGGCAACTAAATCAAATAGGCCACCTCACTACCATTTTCTCCATTCTGATTTTGTGTCAAGTGGCAACATTTGGAAATGATGATCAAGACCATATGAAAGCATAGTCTGATCATAACCATCTGCCTGATTAAACATGTTGGTACCTTCTAACAGGCCATCATATACAACATCAACAACATGTTCATAATCACTATGCATTTGAAAGTCAGGCACACTTTCAAAATGTTGATTAGCATGTGGCAATGACTTATCAAATTCATCATTTAAATCATTCTCAAGCTGAAAACAACTTGCTTCAGTGTTTTGCACATTGCCACATTCTATGAAAATCTCTTCTAGCTGACAAAAAAAGCACTCACAATCTGCCTTGTGGTTGGAACTGTTAAACTCCATCTGATTAGTAATTTGCATGTTAGAGGTGAAACCATCATAAGAACTTACCAGAAGATCTTGCTCATCATGCAAACTACCTCCAAGTGTATGCAAAGAGATACACTCATTTGTCGACACACTCTATAACTGTTCTTCATCATGTTGATGTAGAGAATCACCAAGGATTTTTGATTTATCTTCATCTTCAGTTATATTGTCATCTTCTGAACATAACATATCAACATCTTCAGTATCACAAGCTTGATCAACAAGCAATTCTGGTTTAGAGACATAACCTGATTCTACTTTGAAATCAACATTAACATCCACATGAAAAGACTCATGTCTAGGCTCATTCAAATAAGCAAATGGACACTTGTCCAAGTCTACATTGAAATTTTCAATACTTGACTCATTAGATGCACAAACCTCATGGTTATCTGCTGCTTCAAGCTCATCAAAAGAGATATCTGAACTTGCATCAGTGTCCATATCTTCATATTCATCAGACAATGTATCATTACAATCAATTTGTTGTTTGTCTTCATTCACATCATCGTCATCATCATGATCAACTGATTCATAATTTGAAAGAGAATAAAAAACACAGGCATCACACCTTGCATCTTGAAGGCTATCATCACTGTCAAAATCAATAGGGGTTGCACACAACAATTGAGAGTTGTCCTCATGTGCACATTTCTGATATTTTGTGCTCAGTAGATTTGATTTTTTTTCACAGAATCACAACTCAATAGATCATTGTGTTGATCTATTCTTTCAACCACTTGCTCTTTTTGACCTTCATTGGAATTAAATGCACTATCAAATTGTAAATCAGGATAAACCATGATATCATCATCTTCAAAGTTTGAGAACTCGATGGGCTGATCATAAATAGGATCTCCCCAATCATAAGAGATTGGACTACTGACAACCTTGTCAAAAGAATGGTCACAATGTGTCATAGAGGATAGATTGCCTATTTCTTCATTCTTACTCCCTTCTAGGTTGCCATAACAACAATCCACATCACTTTGCATTCCAACATCAGATTGGCTGTCTTCATTAAGCTCGTCACTTTCATTCTCTTGAGGATAAACATAAATGTCTTCTTTATCAAGCTGAAAACCATCAATGGTTTCCTCATTGCAGCTGCTTGTGGCTTGTCTTTCAAACTGAAATTCATCACATACTCTGTCACTTGCAGCTGATAAATTGATGTTCTCAAGAGTATTCTCTGAATCAGCAAATTCCTTTATCTCATCATGAAGACTTGTGTCAAAGATACACTCAACACTTGTAAGATTGACATAATCAATTGTATCATCATATTGTTGATCACATATCTCTTCTTCAAAGAGTAAATCCAACTCATATTATTCATCATGTTTTTGGCTCGGAAGACTCAACTGCTGATTTGCAGTTGGGTATACTTCTTCTGTAAGTTATTCATTAACAACTTCCTCATCATTTGATGATGCATTCTTCTCATCTTTTACCTTCTCAAGTCTGCACTTGTCTGAAAACATCTGATCATTTGCATTCACACCACTGCTGATTTCATCAGCATGTTTTCCCATAATTGAAGACAACAAATTTTACACATATTCATTCCTCTGTTTCTCCAAATTATCCAAAACTGTGTAGGCCATCTGTATGCTCAGTATTTCAAAATATTTTAACAATGCACTAGATCCTTCTTCATAAGCTTCAAAATATATATGGATACAATCTGATGTACTAGGTCTGAAATTCTTTGGGATTAGTGACAAGGCAACAAAAAATCTATGACTGAAATCAACACTTGACTCTTCATCTTGCTTCTTGATCTGCTTTAACCTCATGACAAGGTCAGATGGCTTTCTTGCAAACTCTTTTCTATAAGCAACCACTAATTTATCCCAACAAAGAAATGACTTCTCAGGAAAACTTAAATACCAATCCCGAGCTCTTGCTTCTAAGGATCTGATAAAAAATCTCATCCACATATCCTGATCTATGAATGAATATTTCTCCATGAAGTTGGAAAAACTTTGAACATGTGCATCTCTTTCACATACGATATACCCATCAAATCTAGGCATCTCCTTTTAGACTTGAGCTGACATGCTTTCAGTTTTGTAATCAACCCATGTGACAAATATAATTGAGCATACAATGGGTCAAAGGAATTGACAACGGGTGCAATGACTTGGCAAGTATATATAGTATTAGTGTCTCTTGAACGGGCTTGTTAAAGCATCTGGTGCCTTTCATCCATTTCTTTAAGTCCTCTTTCAAATACATCATTCCATCCAGGACTGAACCTAGGATTATTAACTCTCGGGTTCTTACACTTTGGCGTATTAGATGCTTGAAGATTATTATACTTTTGACACTTCTTGACAAGCTGTATCAAAGTGTTCACTGGTATAGCTACTTTACCTTGATGATTCGTGGATATTACAAATTAAGGCTCACTAATTGGGCATAATTACAACCATGACCAAATGATGGACAACAGGGATAATTACTGTCATAATGATAACCTGGGATTGAATCATATGACAATGCAAATGGATGGAAACCCCTAAGATACATAAATGCATTCTAACTATCCAAACTAGCAAATATTTGAGCACTAAACAAAATTCTTTCAATGGAACTGCAATTACATTCAACAGATCCAACAAATAGGAGTGTCTAAATTCAATTTTATAGTTCTTTCCCTCCGTTAGTGCTAATTCACCAAATAGGGAACCAAATTTTCTTCTAAGAAGTTCAAATATGGTTTTCATACACAATCTTCTTGAAAACCAAGTGTGAGGAATACCTGGAAATGTTGCAGCTACTGCAAATTATCTTCCTGACTGGAAAAAATTGTAGATCTGGAACTATCTTCAAATTCTCTACAGGTTCTGTTAACAGAGTCACCACCTCTCTTCAAAGAGGACTAAACTTCAAGCATTATGAAGTTCCTTCACATGTAAATTTTCTTTCTGAGTTCATTCCACCAGCAGAGCACCACAGATCATAGAATCTTCAAGTTCACTGCAACAAATCTTCCTTCAATACTTGAACTAAATTTAGAATGGAAAATCATTTGACTCTATGCAATGACTTTTAAGGCTAGATTCTGCAATCAAAATTTTAATAAATTCTCCCCAACGGAGTCGCCATTTTGTTGGTGTTTTTTCCTACTAGGCTTTCAAACTCTCTAAGAGGTAGCCAACCTCTATATTTAAGAAACACAAAGGCTAGTGGCCAACTGACAAGAAATGGAATTAAAACACATTTCCCCTGCACTTCAGGCTTTGTAGGACCTAGGGGGGTGACCCTTTAGCAACATCTAAAGATTCAAACACACAAATAACAGGATATTGCTTAACATATAATTCTCTCACAGAATTATGCTGAGAAACATAAAATATCACTCAACATTGGCAAGACATTGATTGAATTTTAGGGACTAGCATGGAGAACATGACAAACACAACTCAACAAAAAAGATTTGAAATGGTTTTTGATTTAAAGAGTTGGGACCAAACTGAAAACAACAGAAGCATGAAGATTGACCAATGCTAAAAGAAAGGCCTATGGAGTCATATAATCAACACCTCATCTTATAGTGTTAAGCATGTTTTGAAAATCCTTGAAAATGTTACCACATTATGACAACCAGACCTTTGAAGCTTTATCTGATAACTCTTCTTATAAATCCACCCGAAACGTAACACTCCTGTCACATTTGTTAAAGCAATTACACTATCCCTGAACAATAGGCAATAATAAATACAACTTGTGCTTTATTAAAGCAATTACATCATTCATAGAACATAAGACAACAACATATGTAACTGGCAACAAATGTGCATGAAAAGACTCAGACAATTTTATTATTGAATCCAAAAGAGCATTACAGTTCAGCCATGGAGACAATTATCAACTAAAATAAACATAGAAGCACAATTCAAAACACAAACACCTCAAATTTAATGACTTATTTACAATTCATCCTAGTTTTACAATCCTACCCAGAGCTTTTGCCTGACTTGCAGAGCTTTCAGAAATTGAAACCTTTTTACAATGAGAAGAGAAGAGAAGATATAGAGAATAGAAGAAACCAAGAGCAGCCCTAAAATGCATCCATCATTGACAACTGGTAGCTTCATCCTCCGTTAACCATCAATTTGCAAAGTCTCTCTCCTCTCTCTGCAACAAACTTATTCTACCTCCAAAACTGCCTTTGTTTCAAGTTGTTTTGCAACTAAAAATATGCCCATATGATTAATTTCACAATTCACCTAGTTGTGTGAAAAATGCCTATGCTACCGTGAAAACTCATGTTTCTACCCTTTGCCAACTGGGGTTGCACATTATTCCCAACAAATAATTACTTTATAAAGTGAATAAATTCACTTTATAAAATATCTCCATGCCCTCATTTTATATTTTTAATACTTGTTGCTCTTTCAACGTGGAAACATTTAAACCATATCTGGGGATTAAATATTTAATCTATCCCAATATGCACAACACTAAAATATTTGCCCAAAAATATTCCACCCAGTGAATAATTATTCACTTTTAACAAATATACTCTCCACTCTCTGTGCACTTTCTCAGAACTCTTCTCGCACACAAGTTTTTGCAGAAGCTTATTTTAATAGTGTGAGGCTTGCAAAAAAGCACAGGAAATTGAGTTTTATAAAGTTTGAACTTTATAAAACATAAAAAACATTTAACTTGCCCTAAAATGACTTTATTCCCGTGTATTTTTCCTTTTGTAAGATTTAAAATATCTCCATGCCCTCATTTTATATTTTTAATACTTGTTGCTCTTTCAACGTGGAAACATTTAAACCATATCTGGGGATTAAATATTTAATCTATCCCAATATGCACAACACTAAAATATTTGCCCAAAAATATTCCACCCAGTGAATAATTATTCACTTTTAACAAATATACTCTCCACTCTCTGTGCACTTTCTCAGAACTCTTCTCGCACACAAGTTTTTGCAGAAGCTTATTTTAATAGTGTGAGGCTTGCAAAAAAGCACAGGAAATTGAGTTTTATAAAGTTTGAACTTTATAAAACATAAAAAACATTTAACTTGCCCTAAAATGACTTTATTCCCGTGTATTTTTCCTTTTGTAAGATTTAAAATATGCAAGATATTTTAAATATGCGCAATTTGAATATTAGGAAAGGTGAAAAAATTAATTTCAATTGCAGTCCAAATAGAGAATTTATTGTGAGCAAACCAGGACACCTGAAGCCGAGATTTTTTGTGTGCACCCATAATCAATTATTTAGAGAAAACTCATTTCCTCTAATTTTTCCCAGCCATTAAAATTTAGGTACCTCCTTTGTAAACTGGCCTCTGGGATATGTTAGCCACGACAAAAATACATTAAAATAATGTATCACATGACCTTCGATCTTGATGAAAATGGAGATGTAGAGGTTTCAAACGAAAACAAGAAATGGGTTGTCCTTAGATATGCAAACTTGACATTTTCTGGAACACCATTTTCGGCCCCTTCGTGATCAGAAAAAGATTATGTAGCCCATCAAAACTTATCTTGAGACCTTGAAACTAAGAAGGTATGCACACATTTGATCCAAGAATGCAATGCAAAAGACGGTTCAGATAAACAAATCATGAGGTGAAAGTTATTAATTATCAAAATTGCTCAGTTGAACTTTCTGCAACAACAACCTATTCTAAACCAATAAAAACTCACCCAATTGCCATTTTGAAAAATTAGCAAATCAACTCCTAGGTGGCTATCACAAGAAAAATAAGCACATTTAGGTACCCTGAGTATGTGTGCTAAAATAATTAGCCTGAATCATCACTGATCAAAATATATTAGGTGTCAAAGTTGACCACCCTGAAAGGTTTCAGGAAATGCAGGTGCAAAACTGAATAAATTGCATTTGGTTTTGATCTGTTAAAAATAGCATATCTTATCATGAAACTCTGAAACCTAACATATAGGCTCATTTAGGTGGGGAGAATGTAGAGCACCATTCATTTTGGCATGATGATCCATCGGTTGCAAAATACAAGCTCAAGCGGGAGGCAACTTTGCAAAACTAAAAGTTTGCAAACAACAGAAAAGTGTGAAAACCCTCCAGCTTCGCTTTTTGAAAGTCTGAAAAAACTCATCATGGGAAGCTAAAAATTGACATGCATGTTCACATATGTCAATTGAATATGTTTGCAAGTGGGTTTGACTTGAAAATCATCAGGATTCAAATTACAAGCCTCTAAAGTGGGTCACTTAGGCTGATTCTTCAAGTGCACTTTTGAAAGTGCAGAGGCAAAATTTTGAAATGGGCATCTCAAATTTGCAAAATTTGAGACTGCCATCAGATCCTTCCCCGTTATACATTCCTGCCTGAATTAATGGAAACATCATAACTAGTGTCTTAGTTGATTCAACGAGTCGAGTAAATGTGATAACAAAGGAAACTTTATTTATAAATAGTTTACATAAGGAGAGATACAAAGAGTCGCTGATCACACTCTGTATCCACGATGGACTCTCTATTGTCCCTATGGGCACTATTTCTTTATCAGTCTTGATAGGACCCAAGGCTATTGACATGTCATTTGTTATGATCCTATAGTCTGACCTGTTTAGAGTTAGGCTAGGCATTTTGTTGCTACCCTTTGTGAATGAGATTGCCTCTGTAGTCCATAAATGCTTAAATTTCCCCCATGAAGGTATTGTGCATGTGGTGCATGACACTGGCTATAAATTGCTGGTGTCACGTGGGGGCTTCTCACTGGATCACTTCTAACTTGCCCCAGTTGGATCTCTCCCTCCTAGGGGAGATTTTTTATATAAGGCTTATGTTAAATATAAGACTAGGGGATCAATGCTAAAGGTTAGTTATCTAGTGTCTCCTTATGCTATTTATGTAAAAGCCTTTATGATAGTGCAACAACAAGTTGCCTCTTCTATCCTGCCCAAGGGAAAGGGGAAGCTTTCTCATGCTCTAAAGCCTACTCCTTCTATGTCTATTGTGTCATTTGATTTTTCTTATCATCCTACTATGGCATGTTTGACTCCTGCTCCTATGCCTTGCATGGGAAGTGTGATGGTTCTTGCATTGAAAAAAGTGAAGCGACAAGTTTTTGAGCTTCCTATGCTACCCATGGTACTTGACCCATTGTTTATGGCAAGGGGAAGTCTTCTCGTGAAGTTGTTCTTGTGTCTTGGCCTCCATGGCCTCCTACTGTTCTTTCACCTGCCCCTAGGGCAACAAACAGGAAGAGGCTTATTGTCGATATAGTTGTGTTTACTTCTCCTCTTGTGGTTGTTTCTGCTCCTGTGTCCTCCTGCTCTTGCCCAGGAGACCATCCTTCCACCATAAACGGTTGTGGGGGATACTCCTGCGATTGAGCAACAATCTTCTATTTTTTCTTAAGCGCATCTTCTAGTGCCTGCAACCGACATAATCGACTTGCATGTGAGCACAAGCATAGGTAAAAGGATCTAGCCACGAAACACATTGCCTTACAAAAGATAGAGGGCGAGCTAGTGGCATCTGCCTCTACATCTTTTGCTACTATTCTACTTTCTCTTACTATTTTTGGCCTCGGTTCTCGTTGCCTCTGTCTTGCTTCCAAGCCCTTCAACAGGTCTTGACGATGCTCACCCTAAAAGGGTGCAAGTTTTGATCGCTCCCTTCGTGGAGCCCCCTCTCTTGATGTCCCTCCCGGACATCCCTCCTTTCTCACAACCCATAAAAATTCCAAATACAACAGTGGTGTCTACTGTGGCTTTGTCTTCTTCCTCCTATGCTTTCGCTTCTTCTGTGGGGATTCCACATCCTCTGTTGAAGCACAAGCTAGAGGATGACCTCACTGTGGGTGGAGGTCAAAAGAAGGGTTCACTTTCTTTGGAAGCTAGTTCTATCTTGGCTTGTTCTATCCTCGTGATTGAGGCGTCCCCCTCTTCCCCGTAGCTAGTCACCGCCCCTCTTCCCAAGGTCAGAATTGACTCTCGGGTGTCTCATTCTTCTCCTACCCAGTTGGCACATGGCACTCCAATAAAGTGCATGTTCAATTCATTGGATGAAATCCTGACTCTATCATTGATTTTGAAAAAATCGATGTCCTTTGCTTCACAAGAGCTTGGTGAAGAAGACCTTTAAGGGCCTTCTTCCTTGAACCTTATTGCAAGCAAGTTAGAGGGCATAACTCTTGCTATCTTTCCCTTGCAGGCGTATCCTCCCTCCCCTTACAATGATCTAGATTAGGAGCAGGACAACTTGCTGGTCAATGAGGACTAGGGTGGTACCTCTTCTTTATCTGTAGATTAGATTTGTTTGTGTGTTTGTGTTCCCTTGTACTTGTTTTTTTATGTTTTTGATCTTGCCTGGAGGATCCTCGCTACCCTTGTAGGTGCTTGGATACAGGCACAATTTTTTTTTCGTACACTTCTTCAGTTTGTACCATCATTCATATGTGTCATGAAATTGCTTTTCGATATTGGGGACGATGCAAAGCGTTGGGGGCATTTACGTCTTCTTCCATGTTGACCCAATTTTTATTTTCACTTTGTCTCCATGTGCTCTTCTTCATGTTATGAGAAATTTGGGGATTGATGACTGTTCATTCATACAACATATTATATCTATATATTTGTATCTATGAATAGATTTGACCTCGAATTCTTAGATCCCCTTGTCTCTTGATTTCTTCTCTTTGTTTGATTCTTAATGTTGTGGTTTCAATGTGTTGTCCCTCGCATGCATGACAACGTACCATAAATACATCTCATCATGTGTTGAATGCCACAACATCTCTGCGTCTCCTTTCTCTTCTTAGGATTCCATGTGCTCCTTGGTGTGGCACACATCATCCTAAGGGGGCTACCATGCTTTCCTAATTTTCAACATGGCGAATTCTTTCAAAAGGATTCCTTGGTGTCAATTTTTTTACAATAAATTCTTTGGCAAAAGAATCCCTTGTTGAAAACCCTCATTTTCCACAATGATGTATTCTTAGGACTCCTTGATGAAATTTTCTTTCGAAAAGGATCTATAAGCGAAAGAGTTTGAAAAAATTCCTTTGAAAAAGGAGAACTTTTTCTAAAATGAAAGAGTCTAAAAACTTTCCTTTGAAAAATGAGCATTCTTTCCAACAAATTCCTTGATGACAAAATAACTTGTGAAAAATGTGGTGCATTTTAATTGGAGCATCCTTTGAATGGGCCCCTTGGTGTTTTGAAGGGTTCCCTACCAAATGAACCCCCTTTGAAAGCTTTCTTCTCAAAAGGTTCTTTGGTGTCTTGCAATTTGTGTCTTTTATCTGATATTTGATGTTGCGTGTCTTGGTGTTAGACATCTTATATCTTTGCATCTAGCTAGGGGCAACTTGACTAGACCCACCTTTTTCTATGACTATCCTGTAATGTAGTTTGTAGCAGCCACATGCTTATCTATTTGATCAGTGTGTGTCTTGTGTCTATTTGATTAGACTTTGTCTTATCATACCAGCTTGTGTCTTTTTGTGTCTTACAAATGTGTGTCTTATGATTAGCTTTTTCGCCTAACATGTTTTATCTACAACCTAACATATTTGTGGTGAGATCGTAGCTAGCTTCATAGGATCAAAGACCTATGTCATCTTCCCATTGTGGTGGAGCTCCCCCCTTTCACATCAAGGTATGCAGGATCAAATATTTGCTTCCTCGACGATATCGGTATATTCTCTTCAATGTCTTTGTACTTTAGCTCACATATGCATTGAAACATATGGTCGCTAAAGTGGGGGGAAAATGTAATGGTATAAATTTGCACCTAGGAAAATTTCCCATTAATTTACCCTAACCTTTGCCTTATAAGTTCGATGATACAAAAACCAACCTCCTTCATCCTCATCTTCGCATGTGTCCTTGTCATTTTGTGTCGATGGAGGAATATTTGTCGGGGACATCCACGCATTGCATTGTCATCCTGACAAATTCTTGTGTTTGGAATCTGTAGAAATGTTATGCTTCTTGATTTCTAACGAAGGTAACGTCTCTTTTTGAATCTTGACCGATGAAAAATAACTCACTTCCATTTTACCCATTCAAACTCATCTTTTCACTCTCTTACATTTTTCTAACTCACTCTATATTCACTTCTTTCACTCTCAAGCTTAATCTCTCTCACTTCTTGATCATTCTTGCTTCTCCATTTCTCTATATTGCTACTACCAACTTTCTACTTGGCCTGTACAATGTCTTCTTGCTTCAACACCATCATCATTGCAGGTTTACGAAGTTCTATCTCCTCGGTGTGGTGGTGCCATTTTCCTCCTTCCTCAATCGACCTTGAGTGCTTATAGCAAGGAAGGTGTAGGTTCGTCCACTCGAAGCCAGCTGGAGAACTGGATTGCACATTGAATGAAATATTTCCTACTCTTTCCTTATCATTTTTGTCATTAGAATAATTCTCTCTAGTATTCTTCTTGTTGTACTTTTTGTTTCTATATTTTTATATCAAACTATTAAATTGTAAAACTCCAATAACTGGGTCAGAAGTATACCTTGAGTGTTTTTTACTGTTACCCGACCCTTTATCCACACAAGATTCCAGTACATCCCTAAGACTCTAGCTGGTTCTCGTGCAACCATCCTCAGACATAGAGCTATCTGGTTTCCAGTCTGAAACCCTTGTAGTCCACTCACCTAGTTTCTGAAACACTTGTCATTAGTAGAAGGGAAGAAGAGTCCTATTTTCCCTTCTATTTCAACCTATCTCTTCTTTCTTTACCTTTTAGTCAACCTGAGGTAATTTAGGGTGGTTTGTTCCTTGAGGCTCTCCTGTGACCTGGAGCCTTGGGGGTGATGAATCCCCTTACTCTACACCAAGTATAGCAACAAAAGCTAATTACATCACTAAAAGGAGCAATGTCTAAGAAATACAAATCTACAAGGTTAATTAAGGATCTTGGTAAATTTAGGAGCATCCTAGAGTTGAAATTGCTTGAGGACAAACAATTTTGGGAAATGTAGAATATCATGCCCCTTCCAAGGAATATGATCGTGGGATTATTAAAAATGGGCAAAGGAAATAAGGTAAGAATGCTTATTAATTAAACAATATCAATGATACTTTATGGGAAACAATTCCTAACTAATGACATATGAATTGCTATAAACAACATTCATTAATAATTATAGAAATTTAAAATAATGATCAATAAAGGGTGCATCCTTTGTAAGGGATGCAATGGTAATAAAGGGTGTGACTATTCACCCCACTATGAAGAGGTATATCCCTTGCAAAATAATCTTAGTGAAAGGGTGTGACCTCTTCTCATTTGAAGATATAAGAAAGAGAACAAATGAGGGGAGAGGCATTGATTTGGATCAAGGAAGCAGATTGGAAAAAGAGAAATAAGAATTGGAAATATTATGAAATCGGTTGGAATAAATATTATTTCTAGCATGAAGATTATTGTGAGTTTTAAATTTAATTAGAAATAATTATATATATATATTTATATATGATCATGCAATAATGATACTTCTAGACATTATTGATTCTTTTAAGTAATCATGATTCTTCCTTTATTATAAATGTATGATGACATATTCATATAATTAACCTATTCTGAATTAAGTAGCAATGATTGCAAAATAGGAAGGCCGATCAACCTTTTGAGTTCATGAGAGGTGAAGGATCGACATACCTGCCATCAAGTATGCCACCCATAGGGGGTTGGACCTCATAGGACAAGAGGCATATGTGTGCTCCTGGGCTTGGTGGAAGGGAGGTATTCTTCATGATCTTATCAAGAACACCACCCATAGTCCTCATGGGTTGGGAGGGTTATTAATGATCTTGGGTTTGATCAAGGAGGATGACCAACCTCCATGGTGGACTAAGGGATGGAAGGATGACCCACCTTCCATGCTCTTACAGTAAAAGGATAACTATCCTTGAGACTATGATTTGCAAGGTTTCTATCAAATTACAAATATGGTTACTATAGGAATATGTTAGGATGATTATTAATACTATCAATTTCTAACTCTTATGGATAATAGTTGTCCTCATGGATTATGTTGGAAACTAACATTGTTGTAGAAACTAAACCAATATTTATATCTTATAAAGGGCATTCCAATTGGTAAATTTATAATCAAATGTATTACATTTCTTATTTTAATTGAAATTGTGGTTTTAGGGGAAAATATAGTAATATGCCAAATACGGTACATTATAATTGAGGATGTGCCAACACAAGTCAAATTGTTCTCAAGTGGCATATATTAGACAAATATCTCGATGGGCTAACAATATTGAATTGGTTTTCTATCTTCAGGTTGATGTAAAGCTAATGGAACAAAAAATGGAATGATTCCATTTGAAGATTATTTTAATGAAGTCCCTCAAAAAGGTTGTGGAATTAATTGTGTTATTATGATGGAACCTGTAGAAAAGGCTACCACTTAACCAACTAAAACCTCTAGTTGATGCTTGGAGCCTAGCAAGGTGCGTGATAGACAAAATAGTAAATAAAGCAAGGGTAGCATTTACAAATTAATCATGGAACAAAATGACAAGAGACTTGGATCTTATATTTGAGTTGGCACTACATCATTGTAACAAGTAGCAAAAAAGATATGCAAAGATGGGACTAAAGTTTCAATGTCTATTCATATTTTAGTAAATGACCCTTCCAACTTGTTCCTTCCACCTTGGGCTTCATCCTTAAATGTGAAAGACATTGGTGTTGTAATGATATGCCATGAAAGCCAATAAGCTCAGGTGTAGCCTAAGGACTATTCAAAGTTTAATATGAACCTCAAAATAAGAAACACACTAAACATAATTCTCTAATCCAATGGGATAAAATTTAGTGTTGTGATATTTTCCTGAGTAGTGTTTACTTTATCATCTTGAGATTGAGGATGTGCCAATGCAAGTGAACTTTCTTTGAAGTGGTAGATGCTATTAGACAAATGTCTCAACAAGCTAACAATTTTGAATTGGTTTTCTATCTTTAGGTTGATGTAAAGCTAACGAAACACAAAATTAAATGATTATATTTATAGGTTATTTTATTGAAGTCCCTCAAATTTTTTGTGGAATTAATTTTGTTAATATTATGTATCATGCAAAAAAGGCTACCATTTAAGCAACTAAATCCTCTAGCCGATGCTTGGAGCTTAACAAGGTGCATGAAATAGAAAAAACAAAAAATAATGCAAGGGTGACATTTGCAAATTCATCATGGAAAAATGACAAGGGAATTGGATTTTTTATTTGAGTTGGCACTACATCATTGTAACAAGTAACAAAAACGATATGCAAATATGGGACTAAAGTTGCAATGTCATTTCCTATTTTAGTAAATGGCCTTTCCAAGTTTTATGTTGGGATTAAGGTGTATCAACCTTAGAGTCTTAATATTGATTCAATTTGATGTATTAATGTATTTATTTATATTATTTAATTTCCTATGGTATCATGCCAGAAATTGGGACCCATTGGTTGGGTGGCATCCCCATTGGAAGTGACTGGATGGCACATAATCATCCCAAGTGGACATAGGAATCCCACTTTGGAATCTATGACATATGATAGATTCTATGACGTGTCATAAGGAATCTTTGAATGCATGGGAGAAATTTGGCGCCCAAGTTGGGTTATGATAGGATGTAAGAGAATCGACTATTTTTAGTCAGTTATGACAGATTCTCTTACAAGTATAAGTGATATCAACTATGAAAGATTCTATGACAACTGTAAGATGTGTAAGGCATCTATCATAAGCTATTTTTAGCATATTCTAGGTGCCCAAGCTTGAGGAAGGAATATTTGCATTTTTTACCATTGTAAGGGGTGTAAGGGAATGTTGTACATGTGTCCAAATGCATGTCTAAGGCATTGAATACTGTCCCATGTGGATTTGGATGCCACTCACCTTCTAGATGATTCTTGAAGCTTGTATCTCTCTATAAAATGAGTGCTTTGAATTGTAGAATGTATACTTTATTTGCAGGTAATGAAGTGCTGCTGGGTTAACTCTAGAACAGGTGTTTTTTTCGAAGCACTTTTGTAGAAGGTTTGTACTTGGGACGTATTGTAACTCCTATCTGAAGTAATATAGAAGTAATGTGATTTTGGAGGGTGGGTTTTTTTACTTGAAAGAGTTTTCGCCATGTATATCTGGTGTATGTTGCATTTGTGTACTTGCTGTTTTATTTCCATTATTATCTATGTGCTTCTCTTTTGTAATTTCTAAAGGTGTTAAAATGAAATTTTTGTAACTCTCCCCTAGTTAGATTAGTGTAGGAAGCTATTTCCTCTCACCCGACTTCCTTTCAGTTGGTATCAAAGCTTGGCCTGCCTTGGTTCCTTTGTTGGGTTAGAAGGGTTTTTTGAGCCGACCTTTGTTTCAGTGAGAGTTTTGTAGAAGTGTGTGTTTCATTACCTTGTTGCAAGAAAGAGATGGTAGGAACATCTGGTAGGATTGAGATGGAGAAATTTAATGATGTAATTTTGAAATTTGGAAGCTCAAAATGGAAGACATGCTCATATAACGTGATCTATGTGTTGATATTTGTCATTGATGTCATTGTTCTGTTCGGTACTCCTATCTCTGGTGTTCTTACCTTTAACTTATCCCTTGATCCAATAGTGTTGTTACTGGAACAAGTTTTAGTCCATGCAATGGTGTACTGAAGTTCATTTTGGTTTGGCCCTATTTGGTATAGCGTGGGATTTCATTTTTGCATCTATGTCGACATCTCCAACACTTTGTGTACGTGCTCACCCGACCCTATCTTTGATGCAAGCCGACTGGTGGAAATGCAAATCTGGTATATATACATATATGAAGCGGAATAAGATACAACTATGTATGATATGTAATGTATGATAGTGATATGTTGATATTATATTATGAACTGATATATGTGTTATAGTAGCCTAGTGTAGTGTTTGTACATAAGAAATTTGTACTTCAGCGAGAACTATATTCATGCATATGCAAATGCAATTATAGTAGTTCAACTTTGTAACATATACTCAGAAATTAAGTAGTCTCTTAGCTATAATAGCTGGTTTTTGTATCTTGGGCAGTGAGCCCACTAGTAGTGAGCCAACTGATAGTGAGCCAACTGCTAGTGAGCCAACCCGACAATGAGCCACCTATGTATTCTGTAATTGGTTACTTAATACTTGAGAGTTAACCCTCTCCGTGGTTTTTACCATCTTGGGTTTCCACGATAAAAATCTCAGTGTTATGTGGTGTTTTATTGGTTATTTTTCAATAGTTTTAATTATGTTATGTGGAAAACTATTTAAAGTTTTTAATATTTTTAGAGGAATACTGATTCACCCTCCCCTTTCAGTAGTCCATATTTTCAACAATTGGTATTAGAGCCAGATCCTTTAGAAGAGTCTAATAGCTCAAAGGAGATCCAGAAGGTTGAACATATGGTACCCAGATCTACCATGGATCATAAAGAACTCATGTCTGTCCTTGAAGATATTGAAGCTATTGAAGATGAAAATAAGGCACTCTAAGAAAATATTCAAATGGAAAATGATTGCATTCGTAAGCTGAAAGATCAAATCTGAAAATTAAAGTTAAGGAATAAGGAGGTTAGTAATGAACTCAAGTTAGAAAATATTACTATCCTTGATTTGAAAGCTAAGAGTGAAGAAGATGAAAAGACGAAAGGACATCTGAATAATGTAATCAAGGATAAATCTGATGAATGCAATAAGTTGGAACAAGAAGTTTTATCTCTCAAATTATATTTAGAAGAATCAAAGAAGCAAGAGGTCAAATACAAAGCAAGTTCTGAAAAGATTGATGAAATTCTAGCAACTCAAAGATCACCAAAAAACAAGAAAGGCTTGGGCTATGAAATTGGAGAATTCTCACACAATAAACCCGATGAAAAGAAGGAAATTGAACTAGTAAAAGAAGCCAAAACTGAATTCGGAAAAGAAGACAAAGGTAAGTCTCCGGAAAAGCAACAAGTAAGCAGGAAACCCTTCTCTTTTAATGGTCATTTTTTTAATTGTAATAAATTAGGTCATAAAGCATTAAATTGCAGGAATAACATGAACCAAAAAGCTAGATCTTACTCCGATAGATGTTATAATTGTAATGGTTATGGTCAAAAAGCTAATCAATGTAGGAAACCAAATAGAAACAATTTTTTTAGTGGTTATTGTTATACGTGTTATGCATATGGACATAAGGCTAACCAGTGCAGGTCAAGACAAGAGAGAAAACCAACAGTGTTATAATTGCAATAAAAAGTGACACATTGCAAGATTCTGCAAAGCTGATGTAGTCAAGCCAACCAAACCAACAAAGAAGATAAATAAGAAATAAGTTAAGGCTGAAATGAAGAATATATGGAGAAAGAAAGAAGATATGGATCCAAAGCCGGTGCAAACATCTATTCCGATAACTAGCAGCTCTTCGGCTGTTACCCAGGGGAGGAAAGTTTAGAGACCGCCTCTTCCTCCTTCAAGAGTAAAAGAGATTGCAAGAATGATAGATCCACTCGATCAAGGAGTCTCTAGTAGACAGGAATTGTGAACAAGCAACTTGTGGACATCCGGTAAAGTCACATCCATTCGATGAAAAAGAAATCACAAAAGGAGTTACGACACATTTAATGCAAAAAGGTGCATTTATTACAAAGTTGGCATAAAAAAAAAACCAACAAGTCATTTTGATCACTCAAGCAAAAGGATTACAAGGAGCTAAGGAGAGGAAGGAATTTGACTTGTATCTTAAGGTTTGTGAATCAGCAAGAGGTATTTTTCTTGAGTTCTTCTATTTCTCTACACCTACAGTTATGGCTACTCCCACTCTGGTCAATGTGACATCTCAACCTCATCCCAAATTCAAGAAGTATCCAAATATATCGATTGAAAATGATATGGCTTGCAGTTTATAAAAAATCCCACATGGAGTCCTTCCTACGAAAGATGTTAGGGCTTACATTAATTCAAAGATCGAAGAATTTAACCATAGAAGATTACTTAATGTGTAGATAAATGAGATCACTAGTGATGACTTCAATGCCAAACCTGAATACAAGTTTCTAGTTGAAAAGAAGCTACATGTTTGAAATTATTTCTTGTGGTTTTTCTTTGATGATAAATGGATACGAATGGATATGAGTGGGTTCCATGACACACTATTGTGGTTAGGTGAAGCTCATTTGATCAACAAAGAAGTAATGAAGGTTGTTACTCGGTTAAATGACATTGGAATTCTTCCAACACCAAAGGAAGTAAAAAACAAGGAGGTTGAAAACCAAACTCAAACCGTTTTTGATGGTAGGTCTTTGGCAATTCATACAATTTCAAATATTGTTGTGAAGTATGATGCCCAGGTTATCGGAAATAAAATCTACCACTCCAACAGAGATAACTCCATCTCTGCTACTGCCGTCTACACTACATATGATATGGTGGTTAATGGAGTGGACTATGACTTATGTGAGCTCATCAGAGAGAAATTCCTTGAGAATTTGAATCAGTGCAAACTGTAGACACCAAATATTGTCCTAGGCTTGTGACTCTTAACTTCTGCATAATCCTTACATCTTCATTTCTCATAATTAAATATTGTTAATTATTTAATTATTTTATAAAGTCGTATATCCTTTATTAATTAAATAGCTTTAATTATTTAATGAATTCATTCTTACCTTTATTCTTTCTTGATTAATTAAAAAAATATCATTTATTTAATTATGTTGCTAATTAAATCTACCTTCAATTAAATAATTAGTTTAAATTATTTAATTTACCCTCATCATATTTTCAACTATAATTAAATAATCATCTAAAATTATTTAATTGTTCTTTAACCTTTTCTCTGGTCAATTAAATAAATCTTTATTTATTTAATTTAATCCCCAAATTTTGAATGTTGAATTAAATAATTATTTAATTCATAAAAATAATTATTCCTAGCATATTCTTCTATAATTAGATAATCACTTAGTTATCTAATTAATTGTTGATCACTTAAGTCTAGATCTAATTTGATCATTCGGTTATCTAGATTTATTCTTATCTTCTACGTGCAAACCTTTATTAATTAAATAAGTTTAATTATTTAATTAATTTATTCTCATCTTCTATTTATTTTCAACCTTTATCTTTCACATGCAGTCTTTATTCTTCTGAGTTTCGAACAGTCTCAACTAAAGATTAAATTATTATTTAATCTTAATCCCCACCTTTTATGCTTTATCACTCTCGTTATTACTGACACTAATCTCTATCACATGTCATATCTTTAATCTTGATCGTCGATTTATCTTTCAATCTGAGCCTATCATTCGAAAATCAATTTTCTATAAATTGGCTTTACCTTCATCATTATTACTTCTAAAATCTTTATAATTTTTGGAAGCAACTTTAATAATCTTTGATGTTTTGCTAATAACACTATCATGAGGCTATACTTGCTCACTTAAGAGAAATCTGAGAGTAATTATCATACAACGACAAAATGGAGAAGTGGAATGAAGGTGATTCATGGAATGGATGAGACTTTTGGTGAGATTGTTCTTGTATTTATGTTTTTATATTTCCATTGTTCTTTTTTGTTTCGATTAAGGGTAAAAAATGGGTTTTGATGGGGCCTGAAACCCAAAACAAAGAAAGGCAAGCTGCACTTAAAATACACCATAAACCAATAGCAGCCCCACAACAACCACTAAAGATAGATCATAACTACACACACAAAATTTTACAAATAGGCTAAGGCCTGTGACCCTTTAACAACTTGGTTTAAACTGGGACCAAAAACCCAATCAAATACACATAGACCCTACCTGCATCTGCCAGGCATCAACAAACCTTCCGCTCATGGAAGTCACCCCTGAGCCAAGAAAGATAATCTGCATGATGGAGTAAGACACCATCAAAACCTTAATCGCATACAACAGTAACCACCTAAAAAAGTCAGGCATCCAAGCAACCAATCTGCAACAAACCATCTGCTCAACAACCAAAACAGAATCCAGAAAAATAGAGAACTTGTTCACCTCCCTGCAACACCATCCCACATGATCAACCATCCCAACATCCACCTCTAAAGGATAGGACTCCCCTCTGGAAGAGAGAAATAAATGGAGCACCATCCCACCACAACCTCTATGCTCTTGCCCACCAAAGCTCCACCTCAACAGGACAACTTCCACCTTCACCTCAATAGAAGAGGGTTCCACCTCAAAAGGAACAATCTCCCCCTCTATAGGAGAATTAAGTTGAAAAACTCGGTGGCAACCGACTTTAGTAGGAAGGGCATCCACATCTTCCTTAAGCATCATGAACCTCAGGAACTGACATGAAGGAACAAGACACATATCAAAGAGAAAATAAAGCTGAGCCAACAGAGAAAACCCAGCCACAAGCGACCCAACTCCAGCCAACACATAAAGCATAAGAACCATTGGCATCTTACACCAGAACCCCAAGACAACCATCATTAAATAACAATAAAGATAAACATCACCAGTTCTAGGGGTTTCATAGCAAAAAGGCCAAACAAAAAAATCTGCAACCCCAAACAAAGGGGGACCAGAAACAGTTGCCAAAAGGCCACCAAAAAACCAAGCTATAGGAAGCTCAACTGGGTAAACACAACCAGAAAGATGAGAAACCTAGACAACAACTCCTTCTTAGACCAAGAGGAGGCAAATACAACTTAAAAAAGAAGCTCAGGCCAAAAGACCACTAGAGACCCAAACCCAAAGATAGCAGCAACAAACAAGCCCCAAATGAGAAAGAGGAGCCCAAACATGAAGGAAACAAGGAGAAGGCCCAACAATAAGACAATCTAGCTACCCTAACATGCCAGTTAGAGCCACAAAAAGGCAAAAAATCCACATAACCATCCTGAAGTAGACACCACCACTCCATAAGAGATACACCAAAAGCCAAAACTCTCCAAGAGAAAGAAGAACCCAAGAGGAACCAAGAAGGTAACCGCAACCAAAACAAAGTCCCAGCCATAGAAAGAGCAAGAAAATCCAAGTCCCACGGGGGACAAGGGGACCCAACCAAGATAGGAAAAAGGAGAAGGCCCAACAACAAAGAGCCTTCAAGCTACCCTGACACATCAGTCAGGACCAGAAATGAGCCAAAACTCCTCAAACCCTACCAGAGGGAAACACCACCAAGCCACCGAGAGGGAACAAGAAGAAACCCACTCATACTGAAAAATAAAAACCCCCAAAAGCGAGCCTCTAGACACACAACAAGAAGAAACGAAGAACAACCAAGAGGAAGCAGGAGGCAGAATAGGTCAACATTGAGAATCACCAATCCATCCTATTACGCCGAAGATGACTAAAAATAAACCCATTCAACAACCCAACAACTAAGAGGAAGCCAACGTCCATCCATACCCACAACCGGGAAAGCATAAAAAAAAAACTAAGGGAGCCAAAAATCCAACCGCCGTAGCACCAACCAGCACCACACCAAAAAAAATCCAGACATACAGAAGGACACCAAGGAAAGCAAGAACGACTCCATCAGAGCCAGCCATGAGAAAAGCAAAGAGGAACATCCTCAACCCAAAGGCATAAACAAAGACCCCTCCAGCAAGCCGTGCCATGAGAACGGGAACATTTGCCAAGCCCAAGAGGGAAGAAAGATCCAAAAGCAAGCAACAATTGACCCAAGCACAACGCAACCAGTCGCCCAAAACTCCATCAACATCTCCATCACTCTCATCGTCCTCCTCACCCGCTCTAGTCTCCTCAACATAGTTTGAACCAGCGCTCCCGCTCCCGCTCCCGCTCATTGCTAGTTGTTTATTCACAAAACTTTGTCTATTGTTGATTGAAAGACCACATTATTATTCATTGTTCTTTGTTGTTAGCGTATGTTTAGATTTGAGTTTATTGTATTGTGTTTCTTAATCTTTATTTTTTTTCCTTATGTTACACAAACAAAGTAAGAAGAAGGTCGCATTCCAATTTGGAATCCTTGCACTCTGTTTTCTATTCTATGTCATGCGTGAGATGCCCGGTGTTGGTCTGGTAGTGTGGTTGTTTGAAGAACCAGTTGCTCACCAAATTGTTGAGCGAATGAGAAGGTATGCTAACAGTATTGCACAACAAATGTCATTTACTTCATTTTTCTCTTTATTATAGTATAAGATGCACAACTGGGAGAGAATCCCTAAATTTGTAGTCACCAAATATAAGGATGATATCACATTCATAGTCATGGTTGACAAATGTATAATGGAAGCTTTTGTACCAAGAACTCAGTTAATACCCGAACTTAATTAAAAAGAAGAACAAGAAAAAGAAGTTGAAAGAGAAGAAGAGAGAATTAAAAAGGAAGAAGAGGGAAATGGAAGAAAAGGAGAAGAGATAACTATAGAGGAAATTGATACCGGAAAGTAGGAAGAGAACTCTAAGCAAGAAAAAGGTGAAGAACTGGTAGTAGGGACAACTAATAAAAGAGAAGAAATTGTTGACAACTCCACTCATACCTGATCTGATGACACTTTGAAAAACTTATTCACTTCACCACTTATTTTCCGACCCATCACCTCATCCAAGATAATTCTTGAATTTGAGAAGATTAATCCTTTTCAGAAATTTCAAATCAGTGAGTCCATTTAGGCTTCGGCAAAAATTGATATGTTTAAGGAGTTAGAGGAAAAATATAATTTGATTGAAGAGAATATTGCTTCTCTCCATATTATTATTCTTGAATGTAATATAGATCAGTTTAGAAGCAATATCGATAAATGCAAAACACTCATTAATACTGTGAAGGACTTCTCTGCCTGCATGAATGAAAATATCCATAGGGAAAAGGAAGCCGAAAGGAATAAGATCTTGTAGGAATTAAAAGATTGATGTGAAGACACCTTCTCCAATATTCATCAACTAATCAGGCAAGGTCAAGACCTTCTCAAGGAAGGAAATTATTTGTATTTGTACAACCTGTAGTGGTTGAATGCCACAACCATCATAAAAAAAGAGCTTGACTCAATTGAGTCAACAATCAGGCATATATACCATTCTTTTAAGTTATCTGAAGATTTGTCCAGACTTGGGAGATCCTCAATTGAGGAACTACAAAAAGAGTACTTCAAACTGCAACATCAACGGGACAACATCATTATGCCCTTAGGCAATCTCCGTGAGATGTGTGCATAAAATATTTCACTGATGAATTTTTCCCTCTTGAAGGCACAACTAAAAACTCTCTTTGATCCTTACTCCATTGAAGATAGAGAATCTCTACTTGCATCCATTCAAGTTTGTACACAGCTTCTAACCAAAGCAATTTTACAATGGAATGATAATAAGGGTAAGTGGGTCGCCCATATTCAAAAAATCAAATAGTCTTTCTCCAGTGGCACATCAGGCACATCCTAATGGTTTCACCCTATACCCCTTGCTCATTGATATCAAAAGGGGGAGAAACAAAAAGGAAAAGAAAAGTTTTCAAAAAATAATGAAAAACACAGAGATAGTCATCTTAGGGGGAGTTTTGGAGTCTGGTTTTGAAGTCTTCGACATTTTCAGAATTTTGTTTGCCATCAATGATAAAGGGGGAGATTTTTGATATTCATTATTGATGTCATTTTTCAGTTTGGTACTCCTATCTCCGGTGTTCTTACCTCCGAATTATCCCTTGATCTGGCAACGTTGTTACCGACACAAGTTTTGGTCCATGCAATGGTGTACCGAAGTTCGTTTTGGTTCGACCCTATTTGGTATAGTGTGGGATATCATTTTTGCATCTATGCCAACACCTCCAACACTATGTGCTCACCCGACCCTATCTCTGATGCAAGACGACTAGTGGAAATGCAGATCCGATATATATATATATATATATATATATATATACATATACATATGTGAAGCAACATTAGATACAACTATATGGTAGCGATCTGTTGATATTATCTTTTGAACTGATATATGTGCTATAGTAGCCTAGTGTAGTATTTTTATAGAAGAACTTTGTGCTTCAATGAGAACTGTATCCATGCATATGCAAATGCAATTATAGCAGTTCAATTTTGTATCATATACTACAACAATATGCCGTATCTCAACTGTAATAGCTATTTTTTGTATCTTGGGTAGTGAGCCCACCGGTAGTGAGCCAACCGGTAGTGAGCCACTCGATAGTGAGCCAACCCAACAGTGAGCCACCTATATATTCTATAACCGGTTACTTAATACTTGAGAGTTAACCCTCTCTGTGGTTTTTCCCATCTTGGGTTTCCATGATAAAAATCTCGGTGTTATGTGGTGTTGTGTTTTATTGGTTATTGTTCAATAATTTTAATTATGTTATGTGGACAACTATTTAAAGTTTTTAATATTTTTAGAGGAATATTGATTCACACCTCCCCTCTCAATATTCTAGATGTTGAACACTATGGGCTGCTATTTCTAGAACCAAACCGTCAGGCATGAAACAAGAAGAATGGGATCTCATTGATAAGAAAGCCAAGGGTCTTATTAGACTCTATTTGGCTGGTTCCATCCTCCTGAATGTCCATGAAGAGAAAATTTATGCTTCTCTATGGAAGAAGATTGGTGATGTCTATCAGGATAAATCCCTGGTAAACAAGCTTTTCCTGAGAAAGAAGATGTATTCTCTGAAAATGGAAGATGGAGGTTTGGTAGTAGATCATCTAAATGAATTTAACATGTTGGTTGCACAACTGGGTTCCATTGGAGACAAGATTGATGAACAAGACCGTTGCATGCTCCTTTTATGTTCATTGCTGGACTCTTGGGATCATCTAGTAATGGCTATTGGGAGCACTACTTCCACATTCAATAAGGATGAGGTTGTTGCCTCATTATTATTTGAAGAGATGTGGAGGAAGTATTCTGAGATGGCCAAGGAGGCGCTTGTAGTTCGTGGCAAGCCAAAGGAAAGATGCAAGAAGAAAGACAAGAAATCTAAGTTAAATTCTCTAGGGAGATCTAAGTATCTTAGTAAGAAGTCCAAAGAAAAATGTTGGAACTATGGTGAAACTGGTCACATTCAAAAAGATTGCAAGAGGGAGGAGAAGAAGAAAAATAAGTCTTTCTCTATTTCTGAATTTGAAAAATCATCTCAAGATGATGGTGAAGCATTTATTGTAGCCTTGGCAACCCATGCATTAGATGATTGTGGTTGATATATTTAGGTGCATATTTTTACATGACTTCTCATAGAGATTGGTTCTTAAAGTATGAGGAGTACAATGGTGGAGAGGTGTACCTAGGCGATGAATCTCATCTAAAGATTGCTGGCCATGGAAGAGTCAAAATATGATTTCCTGATGGAAGAGTGAAGATGATTGATGGTGTCTTACATATTCTAGGTTTGGCACAAAACTTTCTTTTTGTAAGTAAACTAAATGATTTGAGAGTGCAAGTTGTTTTCTCTGGTGGAGGATGCAAGATGACAAGAGGAGCTATGGTGGTGTTAGCTAAAGGAGATTGTATTGGCACTCTATTTTAGCTTGATGTAGGCATTGTATAGTGCAATAGTTATTCTTATGTACAAAAGAAGAGACCTTTGAATTTTTCATCCTCACCATTAGATTATGTAGAGAAGAAGCATGTTGCATCTACATCTAATGGTCATGCATTTTGGGTATCTAAGGATACTCATTCCATGGAAATGAAGCTTCCTATAGAGAAGACAATGTTATGGCACCAACAAATTGGTCACATTGGTGAGAAGGGTCTTAAAACCCTGAAAAATAAGAGCCTTGTTGAAGGCCTTGATGATTGTAATCTCGAGTTTGAATTTTACGAACATTGTGTATATGGAAAACAACACCGTGCTTATTTTTACTCTAGTTCTCATAAGTCTTCTAGGGTTTTTGAATATGTTCATTTAGATGTTTTTGATCTTGTGAATGTTCCTTCATTATCAAAATCTATATATTTTGTTTCTTTTTTAGATGATTATAGTAGAAGGACATTCATTTATTTCATTAGAAGTAAAGAGAAAGTCTTTAGCTGATTTAAGGAGTTTAAGGCCTTGGTAGAAAATTAGACTAGCAAAAAGATTAATTGTTTGAGGAATGATAATGGCAGTGAGTTTTGTTCTGTATAATTTGACAAGTTCTATAAAGAGCACGAGATTGAAAGACATAAGAAAACTCCTTATAATCCAAAAAAAAATGGAGTAGCAGAAAGGATGAACATAATGTTGATGGAGAGGGCTAGGAGTATGTTGAGTGGTGCTAGCCTTGAGAAATTTTTTTGGGCTGAAGTGGTAGCCACTACATGCTATTTGATCAATAGATCTCTTACATTAGCATTTTTTGGTAAGACACTCATGGAGGTGCGGTTTGATAAAAATCCTTCGATGAGACATCTCAGAGTATTTGGTTGTGAAGCTTACGCTCATGTTTCGACTGAGAAGAGGTCTAAGTTGGAAAACAAGGTTGTTAAGTGTATCTTTATCGGCTATGGTGTCGGTGTCAAAGGGTACAAGATTATAGATCCAGAAGCTCAAAAGGTTCTCTATGGTAGAAGTGTGATCTTCAGAGAGATGAAATCTTCTACTATTGAGCTGCAACCAAAGAAAGAGGAGAAACAAAATAAGGAGGTAGTTCAGATTCCTCCTATGCCGAAGAAAGAAGAACCAAGTACTCATGTTGGAATTGATGATGAGGAGAGCTCAAGTAGCTCTGTAATTTTTGAAGAAGGAGAACCTCAACCTTAGCCTTTGAGGAGGTCTACACGAGTTAGGTGATAATCGAAAAGGTTTGGTTATTCATTATTGGATTCTAGTTGGAATTGATGATGAGGAGAGCTCAAGTAGCTCTGCAAGTTTTGAAGAAGGAGAACCAAGTACTCATGTTGGAATTGATGATGAGGAGAGCTCAAGTAGCTCTGCAAGTTTTGAAGAAGGAGAACCTCAACCTTAGCCTTTGAGGAGGTCTACACGAGTTAGGTGATAATCAACAAGGTTTGGTTATTCATTATTGGATTCTAGTTACATTTTTTCCTTGATTACTAACTTTGATGAGCCTAGGATGGTTAGAGAGGCTATGGGTGTGAGTGATTTAGATCCTTGGATGCAAGCCATGGACAAGGAGATGGATTCATTAAAGAAAAATAAAACTTGGGATCTGGTACCCTTGCCTACTCAATGCAAACCTATTGGTTGTAAATGGGTTTTCAAGAAGTGTGGTCCTAATGGTTGTGTTGAGAAGTATAAGGCATGATTGGTTGCTAAGGGGTTCTCTCAGGTGGAGAAAATTGATTATGGGGAGGTATTCTCTCTTGTAGAAAATATGACATCTATCCAAATTTTGTTGTCACTTACAACAAAATATGAATTAGAATTGGAACAAATGGATGTGAAGACAACATTCCTTCATGGTGATTTGGAGGAATATATTTACATGTCACAACCAGAGCATTTTGTGTAGAAAGGTAAAGAAAATTTGTTTTGCAAATTGAAGAAGTCTCTTTGTGGTTTGAAATAGTCTCCTAGAATGTGGTATCAAAATTTCAATACCTATGTGTTGTCATTGGGATTTCAAAGATCTAAATCTGACCATTGTGTATACTTTAAAACTGATAATAGTTCCATTCTCAATATTCTCCTATACCTAGATGATATGTTATTTATTGGGAATGGTAAAAGTATGATTTCAGATTTGAAGTTTTAGTTGTCAACACAATTTGAGATGAAAGACCTAGGTGCAGCTAGGTACATTTTGGGAATGGTAAAAGTATGATTTCAGATTTGAAGTTTTAGTTATCAACACAATTTGAGATGAAAGACCTAGGTGAAACTAGGTACATTTTGGGAATGGAAATCACAAGAGATAAAGCTAACACAAATATTTGGTTAATCCAAAGCAAGTATGTGAACTCGGTGTTGGAGAGATTCAACATGGTAGATTGTAGAAATTTAGTTGTTCCTATAATGTAGGGGACAAATATTTTTGTGAATGATTTTCCAAAATATCCTTTTAAGATGGAGGACATGACCAAAGTACCATAGACGAGTGTAGTTGGAAGTTTGATGTATGTGATGGTGTGTACAAGACCAAACATTTCCCAATCAGTGGGAGTCCTTAGCTGTTTTATGGCTAATCCTAGACGGGTGGATTTGGATGCTATTAAGAGAGTGTTCAGATATTTATGGGGTACTTCTGTGTATGCCTTGTGTGTTTTCATGGTTATCCTATTGGACCTCAACATTTGTGAGAATTCAAGGATATGTGGATTTAGATTGGGCAGGTGACATTGACAACAAAATATCCACTAGTGGTTACATGTTTATGATGTTTGGTGGTGTAATCAGTTGGATGAGCAAGCAACATGATATAGTCACATTGTCCATGACAGAGGCAGAGTATATGGCAGCCACTAATTCTTGTAAGGAATCCATTTGGCTTAATATATTGTGTTTTGATATTGGTTTAGATGCATGATAGATTACTATTTGTTGTGACAGTCAAAGTATAATTTTCCTAGCAAAGAACCCAACCTTCCATGCCAAAAAAATCACATCGATGTTCAGTATCATTTTTTTGTGATATGGTAGAAGATGGAAAGGTGAAATTGGATAAGGTTGACACTTTGGCGAATGTTGCAGATGCACTAACAAAACCAGTGAGCACAAAGAAGTTCAGATGGTGTTTTGATTCAATGGGCCTTGGGGCCCTGAGCAAATGATTTCGTATGACTCTTGGAAGGTCTTTGACAAGTGGGAGAATGTTGGGATTAAGGTGTCTCAACCTTAGAGTCCTAATATTGATTTAATTTAATGTATTAATATATTAATGTACTTATTTGTATTATTTAATTGCCTATGGTGTCATGTCACAAATTGGGACCCACCAGTTGGGTGGCATCCCGATTGGAAGTGATTGGATGACACATAATCATCTAAAGTGGACATAGGTGTCCCACTTCAGAATCTATGACATATGATAGATTCTATTATGCGTCATAAGGCATCTTTGAATGCATGGGAGAAATTTTGCGCCCAAGTTGGGTTATGACAAGATGTAAGACAATCAACTATTTTTAGTCAGTTATGATAGTTTCTCTTACAACTGTAAGTGCTGTCAGCTATAAGAAATTCTATGGCAGTTTTAAAATGTGTAAGACATCTATCATAATCTATTTTTAGCATATTCTAGGTGCCCAATCTTGAGGAAAGAATATTTTCATGTTTGACCATTGTAAGGGAATGTTGTACATGTGTCTAAATGCATGTCTAAGGCATTGAATATTGCACCATGTGGATTTGGATGTCCCTCACCTTCTAGATGCTTCTTGAAGCTTGTATCTCTCTATAAATGTGTTCCTTACATTGTAGAATCTATAGTTTGTTTGCAGGTAATGAAGTGCTACTAGGTTAACTCTAGAACAGGTGTTTGTTTCGAAGCACTTGTGTAGAAGCTTTGTACTTGGGCTATATTGTAACTCCTATTTTAAGTAATATAGATGCACCATGCTTTTGGAGGGTGGGGTTTTTTATCCGAAAGGGTTTTCTTCACGTATATCTGGTGTATGTTGTATTTGTGTACTTATTGTTCTATTTCCATTATTCTCTATGTGCTTCTCTTGTTGTAATTGTTAAAGGTGTTAAAACAATTTTTTTGTAACTCTCCCCTACTTAGATTAGTGTAGGAAGCTATTTCCTTTCACCTGGCTTCCTTTCAACTTCAACCTTAAATGTGAAAGACATTTACATTGTAATGATATAACATGACAAAGCAAAAGCCAATAGGCTCAGGTGTAGCCTCAAGGCTAGGAAAAGTTTAATATGAACCTCAAAATAGAAAAACCACTAAATTCAATTCTCTAATATAATGAGATGAAAATTAGTGTAGTGACATTTCCTTCTGAGTAATGTTTACTTTATCATCCTCAAGATTGAGGATGTGCCAACACAAGTCAACCTGCTCTCAAGTGGTGGATGTTATTAAAAAAATGTTTCAATGGGCTATCAATGTTGAATTGGTTTTCTATCTTCATATCGATGTAAAGCTAATGAAATAGGTTGTCATAAAATATTAGAAAGGGAAAGAATAATGACTTAAGGAAAAAATTATATGGTAGGCTAGGCTAAAAGATATGTGAGATTCAAACATGACAAGATTCAATCACGTTCTTGTGTTCAGTAGTTTGTCTTAAGCATGATCGGATTTGTTCTTTAAAAGAGGATTTATTGTCAAAGTTTAAATTGGGCTCTAGTACTCTAGGTTGAAGTTGACCAACCTTTGCATTGCTAAGGATGTCAAATAGCCTGCCAAAAAGTGGAGCTAGACTCAGATTCCAAGGGATAGCAATTATAAGAAAACTAAATTAAAAAACTAAAATAACCTAAACTATATGTAAAATAAAACCTAAATGTGGCATGAAAATTAGGGTCTTAAGATGTAGAGGAAGGTTTGTGACCCACTTAGTACAATCCTAGTAGTGTGTAGTGGTTCTCATTGGTTTTCACCTCCATTCATGGAGTGAGGTGATTGTGTTCAAGCCTTGCTATTTATTTCCATTTTTTAATATAATTTGTAAACTCTTGTGTTGTTGGCACTTGTTGGGTTCCTTATTTCCTTTTTGATAGTCATAAGAACTATTTTATTTCTTATTGTATACATAGAAGCAATATTCACAACATTTCAATTTATTGTTCTTAGTTTATATCTACTTAGGCTAGATATCACACACATTTTCTATTTCTCTTATATCATTGACTGCATGTAGAAATCAAAAGGTAAATACGAGTTTAACCATTCATAGAAAGATCCAAGCAATCCAAATCTTATTTCTTGTCCAAGCTAATTGAATCATTCAAATGCATAAAGGTTTTCTCACACTCTTCCCTCATCTTCATCATTTCATTGTTTCATTTGTTTTTGTAAGTTCAAATATGTTTTTATCTTCTTTTTTTTTTGTATCATTTGGTATCCCTTAGTTTGCTACTCTTCTTCTTGCTGTTGTTCCCTATTGTGTGAGAGTCTAAAATCTGGTCATACAATTGAGTTTTGTAGTTTCTTGGGATGAAAATGCATAAAATGGACTACAATGCATGAATTGAACAACAACACATTGTGTGGATGTTTATACATCACAACTGCATCTTGGACAAGGTAGGTACAATAAGTTGGGTCCACATTTTAGTTAAATAATGTAAGCCTTTTTCTTAAAAATCAAAGTTTTCCATAGTTGGAATAAAAATTTGAAGTACTTACACAAAATATTAGCATAGTGCAAAATTATGAAATATAAGATTTTATGTCTAGTTTTTAACTATATAATTTATTTTGATTTCTAGATAATAAATGTTGATTTTGTATAAGATGCACAATTTTTTTTTTTAAAGTCTTATGGTCTAAGCCAAAAAATGCATGTGCACAACTAGTATAATTTGACTTAAATACAAGTATTTTTCTAATTCATTTTCAAAAAAGATGTGTATTATTGTGAAGTTTGGTAGGGATATATTTTATAATTAAAAAATAATATATTTTTTACCCTAATTTCTATTTTTGAAAACTTTTTGTGTACTACCTACATAATTTGAGCTAAATTAATCATACCACGTTTTTTCATTATATAGACAATGATGTCCAAATTGGTCAAATATTTTTATTTTTTTTAGAAAAATAAAAAATAGTAATGCATCTCATTTCAAGTTTATGAGCCACTTTTCTTAAAACTTAATAAAAGAAAAATATGTTCAATAGTAATTTTTAATATATATTTAAAAATTAGAAATCATCATACATAATAAATTTTAATTTGATCCATTATTTTGAAAAACAATTGTCAAGGCATATTACGAAAGTCAATTTTTAGTCTTGTTAACATAACATTATACTTTCAAGTCCAAGGTTGAGGGTTGTGTTTCCAAGCCTTTTCTAAGTCTAAGACAAAATCAAAATAGTGGGTTTCAAATTTATAAAACATGTAACCACTTTAAAAAAATGTACATTGTTTAAAAAGGAATGATTACCCACTTCTTTTTAAAATGCATACTCATTTTATAATGTGTAACCATTTCTAATATATCCTTTATTTTTCTTTTAATAAATTGTACTATCATTACATCTTTGCAACTTTTTATTTTATAGGTACAGTCTAACATGACTATTTATGTATTTTTTATGCAATTGTCTCTTATAATCTCTTGGCAAGTCATATTATATTCAAAATCTAAAAATATTTTATAAGAAATATTTTCAACTGAAATCAAGCATATGAACTATTTTCTATAAGAATCAAGTAATTTTTTTTAAAGGAATCAAATATATATAACCTTATAAAGCTCAAAAAGAGACCCATCTAAAAGTAGTTTAAATATTATTTATTAATTTTATCAAAGAGGGTTTGGTATATGAGATTAAATAAACATAAAAAATAAAATGAAATCTCATGAGACCTGGAAAAATTGAATCACATCAAGAGAAATAAGAAAGATGACAAAAAGATAAAAGAACAAATATTCAAGAAATGAAGAATATTGAATCATTAAATTCAATGACTATTGAAGAAAAAACCATTGAAGAGATCAACATGATGAGGTGAATATATATTATACAAATGTGAAAATAGTAAATATAGAAGAGTTCAACAATATGAAAAATGTGATTATAAAAAATCAAGATAAGACTTCAACTGCACTTAATGATAATGATATTAGTTATTTACATGAAGTTAGATATAGCAACCTTGATCTAAATTTTATTATTGAATGGAAACAAAAAAAAAGAAATCTTTTGTATAACTGAATATATATATATATATATATGAAAGAAATATCTTGAATAATCTTCATAGACAAATTAGAACCCATGCAAACATATTATATAAATTATATTTAATGAAAAGAGTAAGATTTGAATGTCAACTTGTAATGCAATTAATCCAAATGTCAAATATGTGAAGAGTAATGAAAAAACTAAAAACTTTTGTAAAACCTAAAAAGAAAGATGAAGTGAAATAAGTTATGTTTAATGTTGTTTATGCTATTTGATTCTATTGAAAAAATGGCATAAAGATAGAAATACAACACAATGAGTTGTAACAATTTTTTTAGTTAATAAATCAATTTTGAGTGAAATAAATGTTAAGACAAGTGAATTTTTAAATGTAAATGCTAAAAAAATGAAAAGAGTGGTAAAAATAATATAAAGTATTGAAAATTATCTAATTAATCAATGTTGGACTTCTAGTGGTAGACTCCCAAGGTCTAATATGAAATTAAATAATAAAATCAAATATTTAATTGAAAAATATTAGCATCATAATACAAGTGTATATCTAATGTTAGAGATGCTTAAAAAAATCAAGTGTGATAAAAAAATTGTAATCCTCATCCAAAACATCTATTAGACATGACTCAAACATAATTTTATAAAAAAAATTAGATGAATCATTTTTTTAGTATAAGTCTAAGATCAATTGAGAAATGTAAACCTTTGTATATAGAAATTAATAAACAATGAATCTCTTGTTGCTGCAATATACTTAAATACAGTTACATTATTATTATGATATTTTTTGATATATATATGTTGTACTTTGTATAATAACAAAATTATCTAGGAATGTGGTACTAATATGCCACCTAGAACAATTAAGGAGTTTATAGCAAGTTTGTTTTGCGAAACATTTAATGGACAATTATTTTATGCAAAAGCATGTACTTTTGAACAATGCAATACATGTGATACTTTTTCACTGTTAGGAGAATGTATACATGAAATTATTTCACTTGATTTTGGACAATAATTAGTGGATGTGAAAAGATTCAACAATGTTTAATATGTGATAAAAGATGGAAAAATTGAAGTGTTGTGAGTTTGTCATAGAAAAAGTAGTGCTCATGCATTCATTAGATAATTTAAGGATAAGATTGTACTTAAATTTGCGAAACACTCCCAATATGCTTGGTGATTGGATGAATTTTTTTGCATATGCAAAAACACATTTCCAATTGAAATTATCTTTTTAGTGGTTGACTTTGTAGAAAACTATATTTTGTTCCACAATAGAAAATCCAATTTTAGTATTATAATTCAATATAGATGACCATTTTTGTTCACATTGTATATAGACATGCAAATGACAATACAAAATATAATAGAATATTTTTAGGGAGTGCCATTTATATTTGAGTGATAATTGGTTATACTCATAATATTTTGTGCAATATTGTTTCAAAACATTTTATGATAATTTAAAAGAAGCATAAATTCAGATGGCATAATATTTCATATGATTAGAAAATTAAACATTATAATTAAAAAATACTTAAATTTTTTATTGGCTATGTAGGGCCCATAAAGATAATAATATCCAACATATGTAGAATTTCTTTGAAGTTGGATATGGTAAAAGAGAGCATGATGGAGTTGGAGCATATGTGAAAGGAGTTATTGTTAGGGAGCAACTAAAATTTGAGGATGCAACAAAGTTTAAAAATGAACATGTAATTGTGGATTGGTATAAATGCAAAATTATCTACATGATCAAGTGAAAAATCTAAATTTTGATAATTATTTTGGTCAGTTGAAGATTTTTTTTCCTTGATATGATTGTGACAATTAATGAATAAACAAAATGAAACTCATTTAAGAGTTCAAAGGCAAGCACATGGACTAATATGAACTAGGGAGCTTATCTATTTTTGTCAATTTTACATTTGAGGTGAATGAGAAGCATGTGAAAATATAGAATGGGTTCAAGAATGGAAACAAAGATCATTAACACCTATATAAACACATTATCAACATGAAACAACATTTAAAGGGGACAATCAATTGTTTGCATCAAATGAATTTGATCATGTTTTAAACCCTGTATGAGAAGGTACATTAATTTAATATCTAATTTCATTACATTATTTTGTAATATATAATTATATACATGGGTGTATTTTTGTGAATTATATGCCATATATGGTTGAATTTATATTTTTTTGTAAAAAATAGTGTACGTTGTTGCACCTATGCACAATGAAGATGAAATAAAGTATTGGTTGGCTTGATGTGTTGATATAAAGCATAAGTTGTTACATCATAAAATAGATGATGATAACTATGAGTATCCAATAGGTTATATAATTTTTGATTAACAGGTAAAATAGATTTTGAAGGGACCCAAAGCCCTACTTAAAAAATGATGCTTAAATAAAGGGTACAACCAAACAATAATGAAACAAAAGAAGAAAAAAAAAATAGATGCTTCAACTTCATCTTCTTCCTATTCCTATTTGTAGAAGTTCTAGTGGAGATTAGCAAGGCCTTGCAACTTATTTATTCTTTTCTTCCTCAAATGATTTCTTTTTACTCCCCCTAGTCCTAGATTTTGGCCCCTTTGTCTCTCTCTACATCATATACTTATCTTTATCCTTGTTGCTATGTTCCTCCTTCCTTATCCTTGCAAATTTCATCTCAACAACTTTCTATTTTTTCAACTCCTTAAGTTTTTAAGTTAAAATTTTGATTCCTTCTACGCTATGTTTAATAGAACAATGGTTCATTTTTAAAAATTTTCCAAATTTTGATTTATATCTTGGACTTTCCCTTCTAGGTCATAATTTCTTTTCTCAAACTCATTTTTCATATCATTAATAGATTTTTCCATTTCATCAATTTTGTCCTTCACCTCATTATCCCCTGGCTCTTGTTTATCCCATTCCTCATTAGAGATATTTTCCTATAAAGATTTGAGTTTGATGTTGATTTTATCATTTCAATAGAACCATTTATTTAATTTAAATTAATTCATAACCCCTTCTCTAGCTAGGCCCAAAACATCATATATCTCCTCCTATTAACATGTAGGTAGGTTAAAGTCCTCAAGGATATTATCAATTCCCCGACCATCCATATCACTGCACACATTAGGAAAAGGGTTCATACCGGTATTCTTATCCACCACCTTCTCCTTCCCTTTGTCTCTTTCACCATATTTTTGTCTCCTATTAATTCTTGTACTTTCCTTCTCATTCATATCCTCGATTTGGGAATCCTTTCACCAAGAAACTTGCATTTTGGATTTCTTCTTTGAGGTTTTCTTCTGCCCAGAGATATTTATTTTCTTTGGTTTTACCTCCTCCTTTGATAGTAGAGAATACACTTCAATAGAGGCATCTACCTCATCCTCTCCAACCCACTCCTCATCCTCATCTTCATCACCAGTGTCAAAGCTCATATATGAATAATGCACTACCATGGGTTTTTGTTTTCTTTTCACATTCAAATTTCCCTTAGAGTTAATATTTGAGTTTTATGCTTTCATAAACTCCATTATTAATAAGATTATCCCTTTATGCAACACATGGAGATTAGGTATTTTTCAATGTTCCTTAATAACATGGTCCATAGAAGCTAGAAGAAATTAGAGAAAGGAAACAATCATTTTATGGTGAAAATGATTAAGAAAAATGAAGTGCACACCAAAAATAATAGTAAATCTATCATCTAGGGTAATGTACCTCATTATGACCTCTACAACCTCTGCCCAAATTATTTTTATTGAAAACCGATCATAACCCTAAGAAATCTTGATCAATTTTATACGCTCATTCCCCTTGAAGAATTGGTTTAAGGCCTCTTTATTATCCTTTTTATTCCTAAAGAATTTTCTCACTTGCATTGAGAGGCTTGTGATTTGGGCAATCACATCCTCATTAATAACAAATTCCCTCCCATACATGTTCAATGTTCTATTATTCCAACCTTTCATGAACATTTTTTGTTGCCTTGGGGTTGTGGCCATGAAGCTTCTCCATGTAGGGAACTTGGCCCCCCTCGACAATCTTCCATTTTTTTGTGTTTGTGAACCCCATCACAAGAAAGTGGCTTAATCTGGCTCCTTTCGCCACCTATATCTACCGCTTTGAAAATGATATTGCTCAAACTACCACAAAACAATCCAGAATAGTAATATCTCAAACAACACCAATCAAAATAAAGGAAGACACTCAAAGCACCCAAAAAGTGTGTGAAGTGTCCAATAATCATTAAATCCATGTCCAATAGGCCCTTAATAACCCTACTGGAATTTAGTTTATGATGGAATGAACCTCGATGGGGATGGTATAATAGCTATCCCATTTTTTTTAATGATAGGAATTTCACACCCATGTTAATAAACATATTAGAAGTCTTATTCCCCTCATGATATATATGTGATATAATTATCTCATCAAATGTTTTGATCATGCTGAGAGAATCACTAATGAAGGTTTCAATTGATCAACTAGGACTTTGTTCCTATTTTTAAGATATTGGATTATGTTGAGAGAATCCCTTTCCAGCCATAATTTTTTATAGCCCTTAGAATGAGCTAGTTTAAGACCATTATAGGCCACTGCAACTTCAACATAGTGGTTAGTCTGAGTACCCAAAGGGAGTGCCACCATTGAAATAAAATTTCCTCTTTCATCTCTCAACACTCCCTAACTTCCTTTCAGTCCAAGGTTTCCCTTGGTCACCCCATCAAAGTTAACTTTGATCCAACCCATCAATAGGAGTCTCCAAACCACATTGTCCCTTGAACACTTCATGTTTCTAAAAGGAGTGGAAATATCAAGAGGAAGGTTTAGCTTTGTAGCCACCTATAAATAAAAACTAGAGACACTAATTTTAGGTTCCTTGAAGATTTTCTTAGAAACCCCATATTTAAAATTCTCTTTAATGGATCTTAAAATTTTAACTAGAACCCCTTTCCCCTTCAAGTGCAGATCCCTAAAAACCCTATTATTTCTCTCTTTCCGTAGACTCTAGGCCACATGAGGAGAGATAAGAGACCATAGAAGTTTAAGGGAAAAATTTCCTGAAGGAGCTTTCTATTGACCACAAAAATATTTAAAGAAGTTAGGGAGGACCCAATTGAGGTTCCAAAGGGAAATAATATGATCCCAAATGTAACGACAAAAATTGTAACCAAAGAAAATGTGAAAGGAGTCTTTTGAATTACATTCACATAAGGCACATTTTTTAGGTAGAGAAAAAACCCTACAACACAAATTTTCAATAGTAACAACTTTATCTTGGACAAGAAGGCAAAATAAGATGATTTAATCTTTGGAATAAGAACAAGATTCTATAGATTACACTAGAAAGGGGGAGAGGATTATTGCTCCTACAACCCAAAGATCAATGTAGCAAAATAAACCATTCAGAGAGATTCCAAATCAAACTATCATCCATCAAATTTAAAGGAATATGAATAAAGGAAATGAGTTGTTGTAACTTGGCCAAACTCAGGTCAACAACAATGAAGTTCTTCCAACCCTCTTCATGAAGATAGTTAGCCAAAAAATAACCAAAGTTTTTGATACATCGATCTTTAAAAGGCTGAGCCCAGGAATGAGCACTAAGAGGAAGATTGCCACACCATAAATAATCCCAAAAAATAATAAGCTTACCATTCCCAAAATTTCCATCTAGTCCCTTTCTCTATGATAAACCTTGTTTTTGGATATTCTTCCAAAACCATGATCCCGCAAGGAGATCCTAAACTTTCAAAACCTCTCTAAAATTGCTACAAGACAAAAAATATTTATTCTTTATGATACCCATTCATTCATTTTGATCTAACATTAGTATCCAAAAATTTTTAGCTAGCAAAAAAAGATTGAGTTCCTTTATTTTCCCGATGCCAAGGCCACCCATATTCTTTGGTTTGTAAACTTGATCCCAAGGCAACATAGGGATTATCTTCCTTTCCTTAGTTCCAATCCAAAGGAACCTTTTTTGGATTTGCTCAATCCTTTCCATATAATTTTTAGGGACTGCAAGCATATTGATAGCATAGACTGAAAATCTAAAGGGTAGCTTTGTTAAGTTGAACCTTACTTTATTGACTAAGAAAAGAACCTTTCCAACCAACAAGTTTAGATTGAAATATTTCTAACATACCTAAAAAAAAGAATCTAGAATCTTTTTATCATAGAGAGGAATCACTAAATAAGAAGGGAATATTCCCATATTACATTTGAGAATTCTAGTAATCTTCAACTATCTTTACAACGATGTGTTCATGAATAAGATATTTCTTTTAGGGAGGATAATTTTTTGACATAAAGGATTTTCATAATTAAGTAGAATATATTGGCTTCCAAAATCGAGGCTTCCCCAATGATGATAGTTATTATCACAAGGATTTGCACCTGCATGCAAGGCTGAAAAGCTCTACAATCCAGTGCAACATTTGACTAATCTCAGGTTGTGGGTACCCTATTCGAAACTAGATCTCTAGATTATAGGCCGACTTCCTTTTTGATTTTTTGTTATTTTAATAAACTTGTTGGGAAAAAGAGAAGAAACTGCTGAAATGAATGCAAAACTGAAAATAAAACTTGGTGATACACGTAATTGGAAATCTAAACTCCTATTAATTCACAAATGATTACGGAGTACTTCTACTTGCACAACCTGATCTGATAGCTTAATCACCTGAATGTTTTATACAAAGGCTTTGACTGAATACAATTTTGAGGGAAAACTTAGTTTTCATGACTAAACTGACTAATCAATTACATGCACAATGTATAACCAGTGAGCTTAAACTAAACTGCATACATATATTCATGAAAGGAGATAGAAATATTAGAGGTTTTGAAACTGAAACACAATAATCTTTCTATCGAATCCAACACAATGATGATGCTTGAAACCTTGAAGGAAAAACTTGATAATATTCGAAATTAAAATGAATTCTTTGCAAATTAACAAAATTCATTAACCTGTAAAAGCTGCTGCATAATCTATTAAACTACAAAAAATGAGTTACAAGAAGTCTCTTTGCTGAAGGCAAAGGTAGAAAACAAGAACTAAGAGAGAAAAGAATTAATCTTTTCCTCTATATACAATATGTAGATAACTCCAATGCGCCAAGTGGTGGAAGAAGTAGTCAACTGGGAGTGAAAATATCTCGAAATCATCCTCTCATGAGCAAAAAGAAAAAGCTTTGAAAAAGGGCTCCGCCACTGAAGTAAACTGAACTCCATGCGCTGCAAACTCCAACTCATGTCATGCATGATCAACAGGCACTCAAAAAAAACACTTCAGTCTAACTGAAGGTCAAAGAAAATCTAACTAAAGCTCAACATGATGCATGAAAGTGACTCCCCAGTTCAATTGGAATGCACATGTAACAACCTCAGTTAAACTGATTGCATAATTAGTTAACTAGAAATAGGACTCATCATAACTCCAATCCCATTATGAACTCAACTAAAACTGAATGATAAAATTGCATAAAATAATGGTTAATTAAGCAACTTATAACAACATTTCTTTAATTAATTATTTTACAATTTGAAAATTTTCGTCAAAACAAAAAGCCTTAATTGGTAATTGATTTCAATTATTTTAATCTTTTACAGATAAAATATAGTGCTTTATATTTTTGAAAAAGGTTAAAATAATTGAACTCATCATTATTCTAATTTTACAATAAAATATAACATGGTATTTTTGCAAAATTAAAATAAAATAATTCAAGGCTTTTATTTATATTGATTTTCTTATAAAAATCATATAATAAGATGAACCTAAGGTTTATATCACTATGCCTTGTAAGATTAACTCAAAATGAAACTAAGCCTAAGTATAAACTTAGGTAAGACCTAAGGTTAGAAACCCAACCTATCAAGGCATATGCGATAAAGGATAATATTTCAGCCAAGGCCACTAAGAATATAATTAATAGGGTATATATCTTGGAAGAATTAAAACCAAGGCATGGTAATATAACCATCGACCTAAGTGCTCATATGAAAATCCAAGGTGATGGTATTAATTTTTAAACACGTGGGAAATAAAGTGAAAAAATGATATTCGACCTAGGGCAAAGTAGGTAACCCTAAAACAAAACAAAGATGCAAACCCTAAAACATCATTTCATTTTGACTTCACTTTGTCAAAGCTTGTGAAGGCACCCTCCCACCACCATGATGAGATGGTTCCATTCTGCAACTTCATCGAATGGCCTGAAACTCAAACTCCAGTGGGCTCGACCTAACTGAAGAATCATTGGTAAGCTTGTGCTTGTCATTTTTGCAGCTCTGGAAACATTTTTCTGGAAATGTTTACAAGTCATAATGGCCACGGCCTCACCATTTTGTCTAATATTTATGTCTTTGATTCTTTCTTGATTTGCTTTGACCCCGCTTCTATTACTCTATTGGGAAAAATTTGAGAATCGAGCTGTACCTTAAAACATACTCACAACCACCATTTAAGAGCTTGGTTCGGGCTTGTGGAAGCTCTGGCTATAGGTTTGAACAGGTGTTTTCATCATGACATGTTGGTAAGTTTGATTTCTCCTCCATGAAATGGCATTTCCTTCCATTTTAAAGCTTATACAAGCTTCTCCTTATAGCAATAATGAAGTTTTTTCATACGTTTTCTAAGTCTAACTTTGCATAGGCCGTGGCTAAACAATGAATTATTCCTTTCATTTTTGCAATAATGAACGATTTTGGGCTCGACCCATTATGAAACCTACAAATATATTGCTGTAACTTTGTTCTAAGGAAATAACCCCAAGTAGTTTTTTGGAATTTAAGTGGAAAAGAGGAAACCTATCATGGTAACCAACTAGTCATATGATTTGGTACTTTGTGTTTTGTGGAAAGCTGAAGTGGGTTTCTAGTTTTCTTGCAAATATACAACACTTGTTCTTCATGAAATTTCACATTCACTGCTTCATAAAGGCTTGCAAGGTTGTACTTGGATAAATGATATATCAGGCACCTATTTATATCATTTTCTGTTCTCTGTCACTTGTCCCATATCTCACAACAATAAATATTAAGGTCAAATTATCTTTGAGAGAAAATTCTAGAATGAATACCTGACAATGAACTTGAAGCTTCTTAAATGAGGTCACTTATTTTAGCAGTTTAATCTGGAAATCACTTTTATGTGCAAATTTGGTTCTGTTCCTTTGATTCCTGCAACCTTGTAATATGTTTATGACTTCTCTCTGCTAAACCGTTTTCTCATAATGCAAAATATTTCTGGAGCTTCCTTTTTGATGATTACCTACCACCAAATAGCACTGTCCCTTCAACAAAACTGACATCCAAGATCACTAAAGATTGTTATTGGTGTTAAAATGGTATAGTATCTTTGCTTCTTACTATGACAATGAAGACTCCTTGGTATGGGATGCACTTATATTTGATGATAATGAATATCATGGTTGTACTCTATTTTTCCCATTAACAGGTTGACTGTGCTCCCTATTATAGATAGCATTCATTGATTGTCATTCATGAAATACTTCAAAAGGCTTATGTATTTAATATGAGTATACATATAATATTTATTCACTGTCATTGCACTGCTCATGCATTTTTGCTTCTCTTGGGCAACAACATGATGATGATAACTGAGCTTCTTCACTTGCTTGAGCTTAGTGTTATTGATCTCAGACTTGATGATAATATAACCCATCAATATATATTTGATCACTCTTATTGAAATTGAGCTTGCATATAAGCTTTATTCACTCATAGTTCTCAATTTATGTCATCATAGGTGAATAAAACTTATAACTCTTGTAGTTGCAATATGTTTTCATTTCTCAAAAACCCCTTTGAATACCTGAGGGGTAGCATGTTGGGACTCGAACCTTGTGGGAGCCCATTTTACTCCACATGCTTTAAGTCTTAAATCTAAAACAACAACATAACTTATCCTATACCTACACAAGAAACAAACATGTTATCATAAAACAATGAGATTTAGATGTTCTTTGATGTTCCACTTCGGCTTTTGCCTATGCACTTATGATCTTTTTCCCTTGCTGATTCAATTCATTGTAAGTGAATGAATTATATTTCTATTGATGATGTTTGTAATGTTGTTCATATCTGGAGCTATAACAATCCCTTTTCCAATGATGCAGGTTGATTCTAGGTCGGGAGCGAGGACAAAGCAACAACAATGAAGATTTTTAAAGATCTCGAAAGAATAGGAAATAATGGATATGTTCATCATTATATGATTTGTTTATTTTATCATCAATTGTATGATTCATTGTATTAGCTACTCCCATGACATGTGTGGGACATCTCTTGATTTCTCTTTTATGAATAAAAAACAACAATTGCAATTTTACATTCTTTTCATAAAATGAATGAATCATTATGATGTGAGATTTCAATAGCAAGATAAAATGAAGCAATAACTCATGCTTAAACAACCGTACCTCCTTTGTATTTCATGTATGCATGTATGCATCAAATGGAAACTTATTTGAAGGAATATTGTAATTTGAAACTGAAACTTGCAATCTAAAATTGAAATCAAACCCATTTAATATCCTTCACTAAAAATGAATTATTTGCATAAAATAAATGTACCTTCACTTTGAATAAAACAAATATTTCAACTCAGCCAAAATGAGCTGAGGTGAAAATTTTGGTAACAAATATTTCAACTCAGCCAAATTGTTGGGTTTTTTATTAAATTATGCTTTGGGATGCATAATATGGAGTTATAGGGGCCTATTAATGATGATATTAAGGTCATAAATGCAAGAGGACCCAAAATCCAATGTGAAAGTGTAAATAAATACACTTTACAACACTAAATTAAGGAAAATTTGGGCCTATTTACCTTAGAAGGGCTCTAAATCCCATGTGAATGTGTAAGACACATTACAACATTAGATTAGGTCCACTTTCTTTATAAGCTTCCTAAATTTAATGTGAAGGTGTAAATAAATACACTTTACAACATTAAATTAGGGAAAAGTTAAGTTAATTTAGCTTAAAACGAGCCCAAGACCTAATGTGGATGTGTAAAACACCTCACAACACTAGATCAAGGCGACATTAAGTCTAATTTATCATTAATTGTTCCCAAATCAAATAAGGAAAAGGAATACTTTTTATGTGACTATAGGTGTGATAGCAATTCAATTAATTATAAATTTACTTAATCCTAATATTACTAGACCAAATTCTAAATTTTTCAAACTAAATCGTACTTACCTAATACCTAAAGGATAGCTTAAGGGGACATGAAATCACCTACTAGTTTTTTTAGGCATGAGATTAAATCAACTAACTATAAATATAGACTTAATCCTAAACTTACTAAACCAAATTCAAAAGTGTTTAACTAACTCATACTTACCTAATTTATGGAACATATTTAAGGGATGGCTTAATGGGACATGCAACCACTTACTAATTTTTTTAGGACATGATGGTAAATTAATTAACTATACATTAACTCGATTAAATATTTACAACTATATACATTAGTCAAAAATAAAGATTAAAAACTAAGAAATTTTTACATACTTGCAAATAATTTTAAAAATTCACTCCATTGTACTATCTATATCCTCTCTTTTTTGTAACTTGTCTATAATTGTCTCATGTTCTTTCATATAATGTGTTTATAATTCTTTTGTAATAAGTTTTCCTTGATATCTCACTAGTTGTATATTTGTTTCCACAACCAAATGTGAATAGTGTATAATCTTATGTATTTCATAATATCCAAATATAGGTAAACCATATTTTTTTAATTAGATATTTCCATGGCCAAGTATCATAACTATAGAGCCTACCTTGATACAAAACAAACCCCTTGATATTCAACTCTTTTTTGCACTAAAACCAAAGGGAAAATTTCTTCACCTCTAGTCCAACCTTCTTTGAATCTGGTTTCAAGTGACTTTTCCATCTCTATTCCTAATTATATTATTGAGAAGGGTTTATCTCTAATGGAGAGGACTCTGGTTGTAAAATTCTTGGGTTCTAGTCCAAAAATTGATGTGGTTAGATCCTAAGCCCTTTAGAAATGGAGAACTAAGGGTAGGTTGATATTACATCTATGGACAAAGGTTTAATTTCCTTCTCTTTCTCCTATGATGAATATTTGGTGAATATCCTTCCTAGAGGTTTGTGGATTATTGGTAAATCCACTTTGGATCTTCAAAAATGAGAGCCAAGTTTTGATGCTTCAAATTGCTCATTTAATAGGGTTCCTATTTGGGTCAGATTACCTGGTCTTCCTATGGAATTTTGGGATGAAGAATTCTTTAAGGGCATTATTTGTGTCTTTGGTTAGCTTCTTTCTATTGATGAGATGATTGTCTCTAGAAGATGCCTCATTTATACCAGGATATGTGTTAATGTGGAACAATTGACCAACATACCAGATTTGATCTTGATAACGTCTAAATTTGGTGAGCTAAAGCAAGTGGTGGAGTTTAAATCTATCCCATTTCCTTGTTCCAATACAAAAAGGTGGTTAATTGGGAGAAAACTTCCTAAGAAATAAATCCAACCCTAAGCCTAAATTTTGGAGAAATAAGTCTAGCAAAGCTATTGATAAAGTTTTCCTAAGAAGGTTTCTAAATTTATAGGGAAAGCCTCGAAGGAGGGGATGGAGTCAAAAATTGCTTCAATAAGGAGATTTTTATAATCCTAGAAGCCTTTTGTCTTGAGGGACTCCTCTCCCTCAAAGTATAATGATAAGTATGTTTTCTTGGTTGATAAGTTGGTTGAGGACGAGATAGTCCTGAGGTAAGAGTTGGAATCTTTGATTTTAGAACCACGATCTCTAATTGTTTTAGGGATTTCCTCTCCTTCACAAGTCTTCAGAAGGAAGATTCCTTGGCTTCTAAGTCAGTTGATGTTGAGATGGACCAGAGTCTAAAGATAGATGACATGGATAACCATGGGTTATCAAAGGAAGGAGGAAATGGTGGGTTTGATTGTTGGAGATTTTTTTGTGTTATCATCAGTGTTTTCATTGATTTCAACCTCTACTATGATCAAGGATATTTTTGTGTCAACCTCTTGTATGGTCAGGGAGATTGTTGGAGATTGTGGCACTATATTGGAATTAGTGTTGTGATTTGATTTCAACCTCTAGTGTGGTCATGTTGAGAAGTGTTTGTGGTATTGAGAAGGTGTTGTAGATGTTATATATATGTTGAGTAGGTGCTTTTGGTGTTCTTGATATGGCTGGTTCACTTGGTTTCCAAGTTATTTTGATAAAATTTGAATAAAAGAGTGTGTAGTGTGATAGAGGTGTGTTTAGCATTGCACTTTGAATTTCTTCATGGTTTAATATATGCTTGTGTGGTTTGGATGTTATGATCAAAGGTGTTCAAAGGTACTATATCCATAGTTTCAAGTTCTAGATCATGCAGAAGTGGAATTTGTGTTTGACAGTCTATTTCCTATGTAGAAGATTGTTTGGGAGAAATGAGATTGCTCTATATTTCTCCATGTTGGTGTTTCCTATCTTAAAATTTTTTGGATGTTCTAATATTGTTTGTTCCTACCTTTCTATATAGTATGTAGTGTTCATCTACTTTGCAATTTTTGTTTTGTGGCAATATATCTAGTTGCATAGAATGAATGTGTTCCTCATTTTTTAGGTGGTTGTATTCGTGGTGTTTGATATTTTGATAGTTGAATATTCTTGGACATTGTGGAATGTGTATATATGGTATGTATGGTGTCTCCAGACTTAGAGAGGTATGTATGTGGTCACTTGTTAGTGTTAGTACAGGTTTGGATGACCTAGCATGCTACCGCTAATTGTGGAGGTTGTTTATTATTTTTGGAAGCATGGTGAAGCATGTTGATGTAGATTTGGGTCTTTGTTAACCCTTAGTGTGTTCTTCCTTCACTTATTTGCACTGTAAAATTTTTTGGTGTTGACCTATTTAGTGGTTGCACATTTGAGGTGCATACATTTCATTAAGTCCAACATGGAGAAGTTTTTTGAGGATGTGGAGGATATATAAGCAAGGTTAATTATTGGAGATGTGTTTGGCATATGTGTGAGTGTTTTATGTTTTGAATGTGATCAAGTGTGGTGATCTGAGTGTGAGATTAAATTCCTAGGCTACCAAATGTAGTGAGTATAAGGTGTCTACATTTTTAGTGTGCCTGAAATTGTTAAAGGTAGTGAGCCAAAGGTTGTGGATGGTGCAAAGTTGAAGTGGTGGATTTTCCTATTGCTTTGAGATAGTGAGTATCTCTATAACAATATTCTTATATTCTTCTTTCTTCTAAACATTGAATCCTTTGGATAGTGATCCCTTGGCAGTGAGCCCATCTAGTGGTGAGCCTATTGTGTTTGTTGTTGATATTCATATATATGTGAGCAATTCCTCACTGTGGTTTTTACCTAATTAGTGGTTTCCATGTAAATCTAGTTTTCTCTTGTGGATGGTTTTGAATGTGTTTATGTTTCATATGTTTACATTTTGTTGATGATTAATAATGGTTTTTTGTTTAATGAGGGTTTAAGGTTTTAATGTACAACTGATTTACCCCCTCATAGTTTTCATGTGTGTCTAATAATTAGTATCAGAGTTTTGGTTCCTTGGAAGAATATTAACCACTTGAGGTCAATCTATATGGTGCACAAGAAGGGTGTGAAAGCTCCTATATTTGATGGAATGTATTATGATTACTAGAAAGCCAAAATGGAAGCCTTTATTGTCTCTCTAGGATTTGGAGTCTAAAAGTCAGTTGAGACTAGATATACTATGTTTTCTAATGGTCTAACAAGTGATGATGAGTTCAAGGATTATGATAATAATGATAAAGGAAGAAATGTTATATTGAGCGGTCTTTTTGATTCTAAATTTGGGAAAGTGATAAGTCTCAAAACTACTAAAGAGGTTTGGGTGAAGTTTTAGAGCATTTATGAAGGAGATTTTAGGGTCAAGCAAGCAAAGATGTAGAATTTCAAATCCAAATTTGAAAACCTAAGGATGTTAGAAGATGAAGAAATTATAGACTATATTCTCAAAGTGGATGAAGTTGTTAATTCCATCAATGGACTTGGTGGTAAGCTGGAAGAAAGTGAAGTTGTAATAAAGGTATTGAGAACTCTTCCTAAACCTTATAGTTCTAAAGTTTCTAATATTGAGGAAGCTCATAATTTGGATCACTGTTCTAGAGATCAGATGTTTGGTGCTTTAATTTCTTTTGAACTGAGAGAGTTTGGTCAAGATGCTACAAATAAAGAAACCACCTTTAAATTCAGCAAGGCATATAAGGTTGATGAATCATATCCTTATGATCTTGATGAGGTGGAAGCAAATTTTGTAAGGAGATTGAAAAAGGGCATAGGAAAATACAGAGGTAAGTTACCCTTTAAGTGTTTCAATTATGGAAATATTGGTCATTATGCTTCCAAATTTCCAATCAAAGTTGTAAATGACAAACATAAGGGTCATAAAGGTAAATATGTCAAGAAGAGTTATTATGTTGAAAAATAAAATGGTGTATTTGATGATGAGGAATCATACTATCCTAATGAGGGTAGTGATGAATGATTTTTCATGGCTCTAAATGTGGGAAATAATTATACTAATCCTAAAATATGTGTGAAGGAAAATGCTCTGGAAATAGGTCATAATATTGAAGGAACTATATTGACTGTTTTTCATGCAATGGAGGAGAGAAAATATTGGATAATTGATAGTGGATGCTCAAATCATATGAAAAGTGAAAAGAGTAAGTTTGTTAAACTTCATAAGTATGATGATGGTCTTGTTAATTTTGGTGATGATACATCTGCTAAAATCTATGGAAAATTTTCAATTAGTTTTGATGGAATGCATAAAACAAATGATGTTTTTTATGTCAAGGGTCTTCAACATAATCTTCTCAGTGTATGAAAAATTGCAGCATAAGATACAATTTGGTGTTTTGAAGATGATGGTTGTGAAATCATAAAAGGAAGCTCCAAAACTTTGGTTTTTGTAGGAACAAGGACAAAAGGAAACATTTATTAGCTCAAAGGTGGTGGTGTTAAGTCCTTTATGTCATAAATCAATGAAATTTATCTATGGCATAGAAGAATGATTCACATTAACTTTTATATCCTAGTAAAGATCAATTCTATTGATATTGTGAGAGACATACCAAGGATTACAAAACATATCAATTCAATCTGCAAAGAATATCTGTTTGGAAATAAAATAAATAAGAGGTTCAGAATTAAAGAATATTCTACTATAGAACCTTTGGAGTTGGTGCATACATACCTATGTAGACCTACCAGAATAAGAAACTCTCAAGGTGACAAGTATTTCATGTTATTAATAGATTATTATTCTAGAATGACTTTAGTAATATTTCTCAAAGAATAATCGGAAGCTTTAGATAGATTAAAATCATTTAAACATATGGTTGATAATGAAATGGATTTGAAAATCATGTACTTGAGGTCTGATAGAGGTGGTGAGTTCACCTCCAATGAGTAATATTTTTTGTGAAGATAATGGAATAAAGATATATTTATCAACCCCTATAACTCCTCAGTAGAATGGATTTGTGGAGAGGAAGCAAAGGATAGTTCAGGAAGTAGCAAGAACCATGATGAAGTAAGAAAATCTACCATATGTCTATTAGAGAGAAGTAATTCATACTACATTATGCATACTTAATAGAGGAAAAGAAAGAGTGAACATTTCAAAGACTCCTTATGAGTTATGGTATGGAAAACCTCCTACTGTGAAATATTTTTGAGTGTTTAGAATAAAATGCTATATTAGGAGAGATGAAGAAAACTTGGGAAAATTTTATGCAAGATCTGATGAAGGAATCTTCCTTGGATACTCTACAAAAATCAAGGCATATAGATGTTATAACTAAAGGTTGAATGCTTTTGTTGAAAGTGTAAGTGTTAAAGTAGATGAAAAACCACATCAAATTTTTGTGTTGATAGAGGGATATGAATCTAACGAACCCCCTTGCAGTGAAGAAGGAAAAGATAAAGAGAAATAAAAAGAGATGAAAGTTGAAGAGGAAGAAGCTCTAGAAAATATCCATAAGACTCTTAAGTATGTTTAGAAGAATCATTTTGAAGATAAAATTATTGGATATAAGAACAAATGTGTCTTGACAAGAAGAAAATTTTCTATGATAGGTGAACAACAAAGTTTCATGAAATTAATTGAGATTTACAACAAAAGATCTTCTTGTTATGGAAATCCAATTACACAATCATTTTTAGTCATCAAATGACTGATGTGAAGTAACATATGCCCCTTATATAATTTGAAATGAAACACAAAATAAATTACATAAAAAAGTAACCAATGTGCTTCATGAGCACCTCAAAATATGAACCTTTCTCCTACAATCAATCACTTGAAACCCTTCAACCTTCAACAATAGAGCCTTCAATATTTAATGGCTGCCATAATCCTCTCAACCTTCAACAAAGGTCTTAAATATCCCCTGATAAAATACCACACCGAGCTCTCACTTTCTCCAAACCTACAACAAATAATGAATGCCAAAAAACATGCAACACAACTCCACTTCAAAAATCAAAAATCATATTTTTCCTCCCAATAGGAAAACTACACCCACCTCTCCTAGAATGAGTGGTTTCAATATTGGAAAAATAAATTAATTATTTTTCATGCAATTTTGTAACTCTCACAAACCCAATGCCCAAATTTTCTTTTTCAAAATTTTCCAAAAATGCAACTACACCTCAACTATCTCCACTTGCTAACTTGAGAATAAAAATGATATTTATTTAATTAAATATAATAATGCTCAAACTTATTCAAAATAGCCTTCTAACATGAAATTAGCCTCCTAACATGAAACACAAATACAAATTCAAAATTTAAAATTTTTTGGTTGATGTCAATTGCACTTCCACCTAGGACTCTCCTGCATCACTATCTTAAATAAAAATGATAAAAGGTACAACAACCATAAGAGTATAAAGCCAAAAAATAAATATTTATCTATAAAAAAAGAAAGAAAGTTATTCTATCATAACATATTTGATAGTTAATGGGATAACAAAAATGTGAGTTAAGAGGATGGTTTAAAGGGACTAATTGGCTAGGGGCATGGTAGTAATTATCAATCCACTGTAAATTCACTTAAGTTTAAATAAGTTACTAAACTAGATCCCAAAGTTATTAAAGTAAATTAAACTTACCTAATTTTTGGAAGGTAGTTAGGGGATCGCTTAAGGGGATCTAAGAGGATGGATTAATAGAGAATGTAGTCAATTACTAATTTTTCAAGGGTGTTGATTGGTTAAAAAATGGATGCTCTATGGTTTAGGACATAGAACATCACTTTTCTCCAACTAACATTCAAGGATTCCCTAGATATCTCAACCCAATGTAAGACATCTACTAAGGGACTATCCTAGGGTTTGATTAATGACTACTGAGGGGTTCATCACCAAGTAAGAACTTGGAAAGACTAATTTAATATAAGATGTAACACTAAACCCTAGTTTAATGCAATGATGTACAAGATGACCTAGAAAAGTGTGTAAAACAAAACAAAAAGTTGAAAAACCAAATGTGTGCACCTAGAAACTTGAAGAGACTTGAATGAAGACTGGAAATTTTGTAAATCCTAAAATTTTGGCCTACTAGGACTCATTCTCCATTTTGGGCGAATCAGTCCCAGTTCTAGATTTTTGTATAGGAGCAAGTTTCGGGAAAAAGGGTATCTAAATCTGCAAAGATCTCTAAAAAACACCTGAGTGGGACTTATTCGCCACTTGTGGTGAATGAGTATAGTTTGGATTTTCTAGAACTTCAAGGTCTGAGTCTAGTCTTTACTATCTACTCTTTCTACTTCTCCAGGTTTTTGGATCTGAAACTCTGATTTCGAGGTTGTAGATAACCTTTTAGTGAAGATTATAACCTTTCCAATGGGGAGACAACTCCAACAAGCATGTAACCTAGTCTTCAATAATTTTCAATTCTTCAAAATACCTAGATCTACAATCACACAAAGAGAGAGAAAAAAGTGTTGATTGTTAGGGAATGGGGGTTTGCCTTGGTCAAACCCCTTTTAGGTAATTAAACCAAATGATGAAACAATGAAACAAGGACATGAAACATGAAACATAAGATATGAAACATGAACAATGATACCTTGAATGATGTCTTGTAAATGATGTCTTATAAATCTGCAACTCAACATGAAATGGCAATGAAGGATGTAGATCTTGATCTTGACAATTGGTGTAGAGCAATGCTTGATCTTGGATCTTCAATTCTACATCAAAACACTAGCTCAATAACATGCTTGATTCTTGGTAATCTTAAACATGATGATTTATCTTGAATGGCTACAACAATTTATGAAGAATATTTCCCTTGAATTCCTTAGAAATGATCTTGATGACCTTGTAAAGACTTGGAATGCTTAACCCTTGCTTTCTTGACTCAATATCATGTAGGCTTATGTTTCTTAGGTGAAATAATGATTTCAAAGCTTTTTTATACAGGCAATGCACTCAAATGATCGTTTATTTGATCCCCAAGGCCGACATAGAAGAAATTTGAACTTAAAACCCATTTTTTCTCGCTCAAACCTTGAAAATAGGTCAAATGGGCTATTTTGCTTGCCAAAGTGTCGAGGAATGTGCAAATTAAGTTTATATGTTGATATTGTTGGGTTTTTTTATTAAATTATGCCTTGGGATGCATAATTAATTGAAATTTCATGAAACTAATGGTTCATGAAATTAATGGTTTTTTATGAAATTAATTGTTGTTGATTTTTATGCACTGTCGAGGGTTCCTATTTGTTTATTTTCAAAATAATATGGTTTTTGAGAACCCCCATTTCATTAGTGATATCAAATCAAGAAGATTCTAAGTGCGTTAATAGATCATCGAAGAGAGGTAGTTTGCACCAGGATTGAGCTTGTGGGTGTGTAGAAAATGTATGCAAGAGGAGCCCCAAGTGGTAGGGGTATAGGAATAAATGAGAATGTAATTCATGGTGATAATTTTAGAGCATTGAGAATGAAAGTGGAAGAATTACAAGAATAAAATAGAAGAGTTTTTGCATAGAGAAGAGAACCAATAAGTGATTTAGAAGAATAAACCTTGGAGGATGCCAACCAAACAAGTGAAAAAAGAGATGCAAAAACAATAGTTTCCAATGAACCATTATTGATTTCCCTATCATGGATGGGAAAAATACCAGAAATTTGAATCCAAAAGAGTTAGTGGATTGGATCAACAACATGGAAGATATCTTTGAGTTTGAAGAAGTTGAGGATCTTGATAGAGTGAGGTATGCGAAAAATAGATTGAAAGGACATGCTTCAATTTGGTGGAGAGAGATTTAATTATAAAGAGGAAAGGATAAAATCACAAAGTGGGATAAAATTTTGGATAAAATTAAAAGGTAATTTGTTTTGATGGACTATGAGCTTGATTTTCTCAAAAAAATGCAAGGGTTAAAACAAGGAACCAAAACAGTGAAAAAATATATAGCGTTTTATAGGATCCTAATTAGTACGGGACATGCTAAAGCAAACAAAGAGAAGGTTGCAAGATATATTAATGGTTTGAGACCAAGAATACAAGAGGAGATGACTTTGGTGATATTTTACACAACGGAAGATGCATATCAAACTACCTTAAAAATTGAGGAAAGAATGAACAATAGGTATGAAAGTAAGCAAAGAGGAAGAGGCCATGATGAGGAGGTTGAAGGAAGAACATATGGAGCAGATAATAATAAGAAAAATAAGTAAAAAGAAGACCAAGGAAGAAAAAAATGAAGATTCATATGGTCCTAGAGTTCAAAATTCAAGAGGTAGAGGAATATCGGGTAGAGGTTTTGGAAGAGAAACCTTCAGAGGAACTTGTTTTGAGTGTGGAGAAGAGGGTCACAAAGCATATGATTGTCCTCATGAAGAGGAAATATTGAGAAGAAGATCATAAAATTAGAATAGAGTAGAAAATGTGAATAAAGAACATGTAGGATCATCACATTTCGAAGAAGCAGAAGATGGTGAAACTTTAATGTCCACGAGAACCCTGTTGAATGAAGACGATAAATTAGTTCAAAGAAATTTTTTGTTTATAACAAGATGTAAGTGCTAGAACAAGGTATGCAATGTCATCATAGATTGAGGTAGCATAGAAAATCTCATTTCTGAAGAGATGGTGAGAAAAATTGTAGATAGTGAGAATAAGGAATCCACATCTATATAGGATAGCATGGATACAAGATGATAGGAATTTTTTGATAAAAAAAAAAAAGTTTGGTAAATATTAATATAGGAGGTTACAAATATGAAATTTTATGTGAAATTATTCCTATGAATTCTTGTCATGTTTTGTTAAGAATGACAGGAAGGCAGTGCATGATGGTTGTTCCAACACTTACACAATGATGAAGGATGGAGTGAAACACAATTGAAGCCATTGAAAGAAGGAATGGGTAAGGTTTGAAGAAATTAAAGGTATTTTTTGGTTGATGAAAGAATTTTTTTAGATGGTATGAACCATGAATATGTTGGATTTGCTAACACTAACCATGATGAAGATGAGAAAGGCGAGTTTTTGACTCAAATTGAAACATAGATCTCAAGTGAAATGAAGGTAGCAGTAGGGGGTAAGGTAAAATATGATTATTTTGTTTCCTTTGATGAGAAAGAGAGTGAAGGAATAGATAAGGCTTTTGCAACTTAAATTACTTTTTATAAAGTTGAATTGGAAGAGTGGAGTGTGAAGGTTAATGAAGAGTTTTTTGAAGAATCCTTGTTTGAGAATAGTGAAGGTGAAAATGTTTTGATTAGTGATCATGATTCCTTGTCAGGTAATGTGTAAATTGAGTCTTTTGATGGTAGTAATAATGATATTTTGAGTGAAGGAAACTAGGTTGTAGTAGTATCATGTTTTTTAGAAGGTATTGAAAAAGTGGGATTTCATGAAGGGGACAAGGTGGAAAGGGATGGAAAAGGTAGAAAAAAATGAGGAAAAAAAATAAATTTGTTTTTATGAAGGATGAGGTATAAGTTTAATTGTTATTTCTTATTTTTATGAAGTATATTGGTTGGAAAAAAAATTTGGTGCTTTGAATTACATGACAGGTAGTAGAGGAAGGATGAAACATGGTAATGTTGTAAGTTTGCAAAAAGTGGTGCAAAAAAAGATTCCAATGGACAAGGAAATGAGGTGGATCTAAGATAGACATAGGGTCTAAAAATGTTTCTAAGTAAAAATCATGAAACATTTCTTTCTACTTGGGGTGTCTGATGCATGAGCATCCTAGGTGAAAGTGCAATCAACATCAACCAAAAAATTTCAAATCATATTTGCATTTGAATTTCATGTTAGGAGACTAATTTCATGTTAGAAGGATAATTTGAATAAGTTTGGGAATAATTATATTTAATTAAATAAGTATCATTTTTTTTATGCAAGTTAGCAAGTGTAGATAATGGAGGTGTAGTTGCATTTTTGGAGAAATCTAAAAAAAGAAAATTTGGGCATTGGGTTTGTGGGAGTTACAAAATTGCATGAAAAATCATTTATTAATTTTTCCATTATTGAAGCCACTAATTACAAGAGAGGTGGGTGTAGTTTTCCCAATGGGAGGAGAAATCCGATTTTTGATTTTTGGAGGGGGGTTGTGTTGCATGTTTTTTGGCATTCATTGTTTGTTGTAGGTTTGGAGAAAGGGATAGATTGGAGTGGTATTTTCTCTAGATTTTTTGAAGACCTTTGTTGTAGGTTGAGAGGATTATGAAATCCATTAAATATTGAAGGCTCCATTGTTGAAGGTTGAAGGGTTTCAGGTGATTGATTGTAGGAGAAAGGTGTAGATTTTGAAGTGCTCATGGAGCACATTGGTTTCTTTTTACTATAATTTTTTTTCATTTCAAATTATGTAAGGGGAATATGTTGCCTCCCATCAGTAATTTGATGACTGAAAATGATTGTGTAATCCGATTTCCATAATGAGAAGATATTTTTTTGTAAATTTCAATTAATTTCATGAAACTTTATTGCTGATTTGAATGCATTGTTGAGGGTGTTTGTGTGTTTTTTTTCAAAAGAAGAGGGTTGTTGAGAACCCCTCTTTCATTAGATAGATCCTAAAATTAGTTGGTATGATTGTGACTACTTATTCATTCAATGTGTGACAATATATTGGATTTTTGTATGCTAGGCATCACTTGAACATAAGGAATTTATAATCTCATTTTCTAACATGAATTATTTTAATTTTATCACTTGACTCAAAGTTAGGAATCACACACATTCACAACTAATTTATTTACTTGTATTGATTATATGCATATTTACTTGTTCATTATATTTTTATCATATTTTTTAGGTCTCCTACAACTATTTGGCATAGTTGTGACTACTTTTGTAGTCAATGTGTGACAACATAATGGACTTTGCTATGCTAGGCATCAACAAATGTAAGGAATTTTTAATATAATTTATAATCTCAATTATTATAACTTTCTCACTTGAATTAGAGTTATGATTCATGTACTTCTAGTTAATTTATTTACTTGGATTGATTATATGCATATCTACTTGTTCGTTATATTTTTTAGCATTTTTATTTTAGGTCTCATACAACTAAATGAAATGATTTTCACTACTTATTCATTACACATTAGATAAATTATAAAAGAGAGTGTTGTGGATTAAGATTAAATTTTATAGGCCTTGTTGTATTGAATCCATAATTATAAATAAACTAATTTTAATTCTTTTGGTGGTAGGTAAATCTTATAACTTGGGTATCCCATGAAAATATTTGAGTCTTCTATAATTTTGTGTGTTCATATTATTCCATTTAATTTTTATATATGTTGTTAGATATGTTTGAAAATGTTGGTGACTATTTTTTGTGCTCATAATCTTAAGTTTCTTTAACCCTATTCTATTGGTCATCTACAATCTAGAGTGTAAATTATTAATACTTATGATAGATTAATTAACACATAATATAAAATAAATAAATGAATAATGATTAGAGGAATTTACTTTCCATTTTATCTCATATTTTAGTATCTTTCATATACCTCAATACCCACTTTCATACCATATCGTATCGTTTTACTACCTTTGTGTTGCATATAACTAAATATAAATAAGAGATATTTAATATAGTTTTAAGGTAAATTATATGAAAATTAAATATTAGATTATATTTACTAACAAGCATCGTAATTCTAGCTTTGAAAAATAACTATTACAACATGCTATTGGATGAGGAGAAAACAAACTTCCTATAAATCGTGAATATACTTGCCAATAAAATAATTCCAGCTAATAAACAATTGTTTCTTTAGTCATATTTTAATATTTTATTTTACTATTGTAATGGCCATGAGAAAAAATAAATCTCCATATTATTCTATTATAACTGATTGATATCAGTTATGATATTTGGTAGTAGTAAAAAACAACTCATCTATTTCAATTTGTTGTACCTATATGCCAACTCCATATATTCATGGGTAATACTATGAGTTTTAAACCAAAAAGTAAAAGGAAGAATGTGAAAATAGCAAAGAGTGTTGAACACTCATAAGTATTGAGAGGGGGGTGAATCAATACTTAATCAAATTCTTTATATCCAATATAAATTAATCTAATTAAAACCATAAAAAGAAAAAGAACACATAAACATGCAACCATAACACCAAATTTATGTGGAAAACCCTACAAGGGAAAAAACCATGTTGAGCAAGCTGCTTGAATCTATTGTCCAAATATAGTCTCACAAATGAAAACATGATTTACAATAAATTTTATGGGATACAACCCAAAGGAAGCTACAACTCCCTCACTCACAACAACATTTACAAGAATGATGATTTACAACCTCTGTACAAAGATATTGATCTGGTTCTGATCTTTCTTTCACAAAGCAGAATACTATCTTACTTTTGCCGACCTTTCAAAATAATAACTCCATAAATATCCATAACATAAAAAACATTCAAATACCTCTACTTTTTCATCACAACTAACTCCTTTATCTTAGCAACATCACTGCTAAAATACCATGCTTGAATTGACCTTCTTCACATTTTATTATCAAAAATAGTTTTTGTGGTTTTCTTACTCACACATTATCATTTAAAATATACACCATAAACTCACACACCATTTCAATACCTTTTATATTCTATTTATATCCTCCACAAGCTTAAACAAGTTTCTCTTTTGTCAACCAAGATGAAACATATAATATGAGACGTGCAATAACCAAGTGTGTCAGCCTCCAAGACCTCTGCAGTAGGTAGAAATCAAATACAACACACACCAAGAGATAACCAGGACCTATTTTTTCATAGAACACATCTTCAAACTAGTGCACACTTCCAAACACTTGGCATAATCATCTCAACATACAAAGTCAGCTAAACCAATACTTAACCTTCTTCATATTGGCTCTAGACCAAAAGCGTTACCAGAGAAACAAGAATAACATCATGCGGATCTTGTCATGAACAGTACTATATGCCTTGAAAAACATTCCTATACACCCCTTTTATTAATTATGACAATTTCATGTTGGCACAACCACTTGAGCACTGATGCTAGTATCCCAAATATACTCAGGCTTCACAAACTTGGCGTAGAAAGTTGAAAAACATGCTTATGGAGGAGAAAATAATTTGAGACTTGAACTGAGCATACCAACAGACTATATGAGCTTATCTTTAAAAAAAATTCAAATGATAAGATGCATTGAAAGGAAATGACATATTTTATCTCCCTCAAAATTTGTTAGCTAGTAGCAAGACTTTCCTTTACTTAGATGACTCCAAAAATTGCACGATACAAACTATCATTTGAGACTTGAAACATATGTGTTTCTTGTTTGAATCTAGCAATCCTCCAAACTATAGAACTATGTCATTAAGTCTAGAGAAATGTGGAGCATTCCTCTGACCCATCTTGACTGCAACCAGACTATACAATAGTCTTCATTTTGGTAGCTATAAAACACTTTGTGGTAGAATTCAAGAACCCAAATTTGAACCGCACATACCTGAGAGTGATTGCAAGCTATATTTTCTATCTATAGGATCATATCTTCAAATGCAATGAAATGTGGTACAATTTCTCAAGCCCGTGACAACCTTCCTAACATGAACTATACAACTAATTTTTTTAAAACTTTTTGCAACAAAATCCACCTAGTGCCAAGCCACATGAATTCATTGCTTATATGATATCCATTATTAGTACAAATTATCACGAATATTGATGAAATGCACTTATCTTATATATGAACTTCAGGGGATAGGGTATAACTATGTATAGAGGATACTTATCTCCTTGACATACACCATCACTACTCTTTTGATATGTTCCTTTGTCATCACCACTCATATGACATCAATGAAAACATATGAAATAGTCTCTCCCTTTGTCATTGATGGCAACACCAACCTGATGTGCACTTTCTCCCCCTTTGAAATCAAGGACAAAGGGCTAGTGGTCTTCTTTGGTGCCTAAAAAAAACATGCAGGCTTCCCTATCTATACATGCCTTATTATTATCTATCAACTCACTCCCCCAAAGAAGTAGCCTCTTTCAATTTCTCTTCAATTTCTTTATGATATACATAGATGATATATACATATTGTCTTGATCAATTCAAGAATAACACTATTTATTCCTATCTTATTCTCTTCATATTTATAATACAAAATTTTTTCCTTCAACCTTCTATTTACTTAGAAGGAAAAATATTCTTATAAATTACCTTTAACTGGGAAAGAATTGTATCCCAGTGCTTCTTTGTAGAAGAAAAAATATGCACTTGGCTTTCAAGATAAATGTGTAAATCTTCTACTTCTTCCAAAGTGGTTGGAACCTTTACCTTTTGACCAATTGTTTTTGCTTCTATCACAATGTCAGTCAAGGATGCTAACTTTAGACTTACAACTCCCCTTAGCTAACCAATTCTTCCTTTGATGTGCTCTATGTGTTCCATAATTTGCTTCAATTGGGGGTGTAAAATTTCAATTTGTGACCTTGTAGTACCATCCTTATCCTTCACCGAATCATATACATTGGCCACTTGAGTTATTTGTGACTAAATAAAATCAATTGCTCCTTTATGATTTTTGTTGTTGTTGGCTATTTCAAGAAAAAAATGATACAAAATTTTGACCTCCTCTAAGTATTTTTGAATGATTTTCATGTTCTCTTGCACTTTATTATCTTCCTTAGTACACTTACTAGAGGCATCATAAATTATTTTATATTTAATTTTTTCAATTACCTTTTGCTCCAACTACTTCTCCATGCACCTTGAAAGATTCCAACAAAAGCTTCATCTGTTGAGTGGGAGGCATAGATGGATGTCTTTTTTCCTCAGGCACTTCCTCCTAAATTATCTTTATTGCTTCCTCCAAAAATTAAACACCCTTAGCTTGTTGTTGAATAATATCTTGTCTTGTAGAGGATTGAAGTATATCCCCTAGTTGTAACTTGTGGAGAGGAGATATGTTAGACAAGCTTACTTGCCTATCAAGCATAGGTAGTTGTAACAATTGTGAAGTAACCAAATATTGAATCTGAATTTATTGCACCAAGAACTCCTTGATTTAATTGATAGGAGAGGAAGATGAAGATGTTTCCTATCCTTTCTTAAAATTCTCCCCTATGCCACTTTTTACTTGCTCCTCTTGCTGAGCAAGGTTATCCTATTACTTTGTGTTTTCTAGAGGAGGACTAGTATACATAAAATTATGATCCAGGGACACATTTTCTTTATCTTGTGCAACATGATCTTCTACCTCCTCTTATGGAATTTTCTGATCGATGTTATGGGGAGGAGATGCTGTAGTGTGGGGAGGATACATATGTTGTTGCTCTACATTCTCAACTTCTTTCACTTCTTTAGTATCCTTTTGAATTTTATCCCTATCCTCCTCCATGCTCATAAGAAAATTTACCCAATACTTTTTCCTTAGCTCCTAAGCTTGGTTTTGAGATATTTTAACTCTCTTTTTGAGAGATAGAGGATCCAATTTTTTCAAGAGATTGTTGTCTCAACTGTTCATCCATTTCTATGGCCTTTTCTCTTTTTTGCCTTAGATCCTAAGCAAGAATCTTCAAAAGATTTTCAATAATTACCTTAGAGGCATATTATACTTGATCATGTACATCTCTATAATGCCTCGCCACACAACCCTAGAGGAAGTTTCAATTAACTACTCAGACACATAATTTTTTTTTTTGTTTAAGTACCATTAACATGCACGTTCACTGCCCATTGCCAACAAACTCTAAGGTTACGAGACTGAGATTAATTAATAACCCACAAACAACATAAATGAATCCATAACATTTATCTACTTAATGATTAAGAGCACATACATTCCATACAAGGAAAATTACATAAAACAATAAGAGATACAATATGATTGCATATAACAATAATTTGAGAAGAAGATTACATCTCTCATTCCCCAAATGAGATAAATCTAATAAGCAGGATTACAAATTATAACTTTTCACCTCGATTACAAATGAGGGGTAATAAATTACAAGATTCAACTGAAATGAATATAAGCATGAAATGTAATAGGATGCCACGAGCTCTCCAACTAGAAATCTCGTCAACACGAACAAGAAGAAAACCCAACAAAGTAAGGTGCACATTCCACCCATCCAAGTGGTACCCGAAGGCCCACCTCCCGTGCTAGGAGATAGTAACAAGGATTGCTAGACAAGACCATCTACCTCTAGACAGAGGCTAAAACATAACTACACTTAATCAAATCCAAATACATCACTTACACAATGGTTACAATGCTTCCAGAGTTAAATAATCAATTGCATCACTGATACAAACATACTGATGACCTAGGAGAAGTGTCACCAAAATGCTACATGGGATATATCGGTGAGTCTTCTTAGGCCCCGACCCCCATCTCGGGATATCCTGGAAACCTCTAACGACACCCGACCCCTCATGCAAACCAATGTGGAATTAGTTATCTCTCGTAGAGACAAGATAACGATCTTGCCATTCCAGGCCTTCTCGTCCCATCCAAAGTCTAAACAAGCCCTTGCATCCATGAGCGAGGAAAAATTATTCTTATTAAGTGTTTGATACTACCTATTCTTCTAATAAGTTTATTTATATTAACACTGGGTTAACTAACTCACAAAGAGCTACCCTGGCACCACTTGTGTGTCAGCCTTCATTGGAAGCTACTCCTCTAATGAAAACACGAGGGACAACTCCACATCCCAAGGGTAAACTAGTGCGACCTAAGGATATTAAATCCCTATTCAAAACAAAAGTCAACACATCCTCGTTCATGGTAACCGGGTAGTTAACTGGACACAACTCTACGCACTACCCAAGGAAATACAAAGGTTGAATAATATAATATGACAACCCCAACTAATTAAAAACTCCATCTGGAAGACTTATTAACCCTTACTAAACAATTTCCCCCAAGGCGAAAACAAAATAAATTTACATTTAAAAAGAGCAATTAAACGGGAATTACATCTACTTTGGATTTCCTAAATCCACTTCCTTTGATAACATTTAGTAATTTATGGCTCAATAAAACTAATTTAATAATGTCTCTTTTAGACAAGAGATGAAATTTAAACCGAATATTTAATTCCTTAATTGCTTCTAATTAATAATAATAAAAGAAAACTAGTTACTTCTTTTAATCAAAATATATATCATTTAAGAAAATACTATTTCTTCAATTTCAAATAAATCATTTTTAAATCAATTAATTCATCTATTAACCACAATATCTGAAAATCAAATATTTGTTCTTTTAAAATATATTATTTTAAAATAAATCCATTAATTCGACTATTATAATTCTGTAATGCTTTGCCACAGAACCCTAGAGGAAGTTGCAATTAACTACTCAAATGTACTAATTTTTTTTTGTTTAAGTACAATTAATATGCAAGTTCACTACCCATTGCAAAAAACCTCTAAGGTTACGAGACTGAAATTACTTATTAACCCACAAACAACATAAAAGAGTCCAAAACATCTACTTAAATTATTAAGTACGCATAAATTTCATACAAGATAAATTACATCATAAAATTAAGAGATACCATAGATTACAAATAGTAATAAATAAGCAATAAGATTACATATCTCATTCCCCAAATGAGGTAAATCCAATAAGCATGATTACAATTTACATCTTCCACCTCGATTACAAAGAGGGGTAATAAATTACAAGATTCAACTGAAATTAAATAGAAGCATAAAATGAAACTGAATCCCACGAGCTCTCCAACTGGAAATCTCGTCCACATGATCAAGAAGAAAACCCAACGGAGTAAGGTGCACACCACCCAACCAAGTGGAACCCAAAGGCCCACCCCCCGTGCTAGGAGATAGTAACAAAGAATCCTAGACAAGACCATCTACCTCTAGACATAGGCTAAAAAATACTGTCCCATACTGATAGAACCAAACACATGCACAACTCAAGTACAACTCTAACATGGTCACATTGCTTCTAGATATAAAATAGATTGAGTATGTTAAGAAAACCATACACATAATAAACTAGTACCAACTGCTATCCTAGACAGAGTGTCAACAGACATCTCATCATGGGTTTACCTCTGGGAATCTTCATAGGCTCTGGCCCCACGACGGGTTATCCTGGTGGCCTCAACCGAATCCCAACTCCCATACTCACTCATACAAAATCAAATACCTTTCATATAGACAAGATAGATGACCTTGCCATTCCAGGATTTCCCACTCATTCCAAGTCTATACAAGCCCTTGTGTCTATGAGTGAGGCAAAATTATCTTGATTAGTGAGAAGTTAGTCCTAATCTTCTAAGTATTGTTTTAGTTATCACTTGATTAACCACTTTTGAAGGTTATCCAATTTATCTCTTTGGGCTCTGACGCCTAACGGAAGCCACTCTTCTACTTGATAACACACAATCAAACCAATTACCAAGGGGACCCCAGTGCAATCAAACAAGATAACATGACCAATCCTTTCTCAGGAGGCGACATAAGTTCAAACCCTCTCCAAACAGTAGGTAACAAGATAACAAAGCCACTCCTTACAAGGAGGCACAAATCACATAAACCACTCCTTCCACAGGAGGCACAAAACATCCCTGTTCACAAAAATCGGGTAATAACATTGACATAACCTCATGCAATACCCAAGAGAATTAACAAATAGTTGACATCCCAAAATGACAACCCCCAACCTCTAGGATCCTCTGGAAGACTTACATATTAAAGACACATTTAACCTAGTTCCCCAAATAAGAACATAGAAAAAATAATCACATAAAGCAATGGTGAGGAAATAAACTAATTTTGGATATATTAAATCTATTTCCCTTAATAACGCTCAATAATTTATTGCACAATAAACTGATTCAATAACATCTCTTTCAGACAAAGGATGAAATTTAAACCAAACATTTAATTCCTCAATTACTTGTAAATAATAATAAAATAGATATTTACTTCGTCGATTTAAAACATCCTATTTTCAAATCATCTATTTCTTCTTTTCAAAATAAATCATTTAAAAATAATAATTAATTTCTCTATTAAACAATAATACCTTTAAATCTAATATTTGTTCTTTCCAAAAAGAAATTATTTCAAAAATAAATTTCTTACATCAACTATAGCATATTGATATAAAATTTTCAATTGTATCTAAACCATGATATTTATCAAATCAATCATTTTAATATATATATATATATATATATATATATATATATATATATATATATATATATATATATTAAAATTTCTAATCTCCACTATATATATATATATTTATAAAATAATATGTATATATACATAATATATATATCTTTATATGATATATATACATATATTTATATTATTTATATATTACATATATATATATATAATTATATAATATACATTAATATTTTAATATTATAAATATTTTTATATTATAAAATATAATATATATTTTTTGTATATAAAAAAAGGTGGATATAATAAAGTCAAACTGCGGATTTATTGGGACGCACACGGTTTTAAAGAGGGCGGCTGACTATGGGCGCGACTGTGTAAACACAGCCGAACCCACACTATGGGCGTCGACTATGTTCACGTAGCCAACCCACAGTGGACGACCAGGGGGGGCGCGTAGAGCGTGGCTCCCCCCACTCACCTCCTATGGGAGGCATGGTGGGAGTGAGCCCCCAACGACCTCCCCCAAACCTTCATTTTTTATTTTTTAAATTTTTTAATCATAAAAAAATTAAATCCGTAAACCCCTGCGGATTGTTTTAAAAAAAATCAGAAAATCATTCCTTTAAAAAGAGGGGTATTTTTCTAATTTAATTTTTAACAGCATAGCCCCATATAAAACATAATATATATATATATATATATTTCTTTGTACATATATATATATATATATATTTAAATATTCCACAAGAACTATACAAAATTTATTGAGCAAGTAATAATTAAAATGAGCATTTACAGTCAAGAACACCATTTTTTTTCTTGAGGGATTTCATTTTCAAACAAAGGTTTTAGAATTTTGAGACAAGATTTAATCTGGGTTTTCTCAACATAATTCCTTCCTAAGTTTCTCAACAATTATTTTGCTAACAACAAATAGAGTTTAAATATTTCCAAACAACATAATAAAATTGGGATTCCTTTTCCAAAATGAAATTAATTTAATAAGAGAAAACCTAGTTCTTCCAAAAGCTTGATAAACTGACAATGGTGCGAAGCCTTCTCCTCAGATTCAAGATCCTTCCCAACAATCCAACTGAGCTACTCCAAAAAAATTCCAAATCCAAACACACAACTGAAAATTTCTTTCCTTTTCTAAATCTCCATTTTTTCATCCTCTCCCAAAAACTTCATCCAAAATTCCCAATAATAGCCAAGAAAATAAAATATCTATTCAACCACCATAATCAAATTTTAGAAACAAAATAAAAAATATCTTAAAATATCTCTATTTCAATTTTGAATTCAATTTTTTCTAAAAATGAAATTTTAAATTCTTTTTCTTTAATTTTCAATTTCAAACAATATATCCATAACTAACTTAGCTTATTTCAACATCATAATTTAATTAATTAATAAAATAAATTTAATCCACGATTAAATTATTTATTAATTAAATTAAATTAATAATAAAATAAATTACATTACTAACATAATCCCAGATCAAATTAATCAACAACTTAAATGCATAAAGCCATTTAATTACCCTTTTCAACTTGCAATTAAATAAAATCCAGAGAAATTAAACAATATTAAAACAACTGAACCAGACTACAATCGATGACACACTATGACTAGGGTGATGACTTGGCATGAAAAACCTAGCTACTATCTCCCAATCGAATACCGTTGGGCAATGGACACACTCAAACCTATAAAACCAGGTGGAGTCGATGTCTTGTACCTGTTAATCTGTGAACAAAAATATATCGCACATGTATATTTGCATCATATAAAACACACTGTGAAGAGGTAATCTCAGAATCACAGGGCGCTCGCAAGCGAATGATGCGCTACCGTCCCCTTCACCAATACAGTGTAACTAATTGACAAATCTAACATAATAATTTAATCGAAAGCATAAAACATCATTAATTCAAATACCCGCTTATGCTAATTCAAAACATGCCATAATGATAACATCATAATAAAATACCATCACATCCAAAGATAACATTCACATCACTTTATGGGTAGCGATCAGATAGAACCGAGTACCAAAGTCAAAGTACTAACATAAAATAAGGCATAACCGAACAAAACACTGTTCGATCAAAAGAGCAAAATGGAGGGGTATTACAAATTCAATTTAAAATTTCTCCAATTACATTTAAAACAAACCATTATTTAAATCGCCAACTCAATATATATTTAAATAATTAAATTATCATTTAAATATTTAGATATATTTAAATATTTAAATCATCATTTAAAATAACTATTAAAACACACCATTATTTAAATTGATAGTTTTATATATATATATATATATATATATAAATCATCATTTAAAACATTTAAAAAATTCCAATTACATTCAAAATAAACCATTATTAAAATCAACAGTTAAATATATATATATTTAAATAATTAAATCATCATTTAAATATTTAGATATATTTAAATATTTAAATCATCATTTAAAATAACTATGAAATCATGTCATTATTTAAATCGACAGTTTAATATATATATAAATCATCATTTAAAACATTAAAAAAATTTCAATTACATTTAAAATAAACCATTATTAAAATCAACAATTAAAAATATATATATATATATTTAAATATATTTACTTAACATACTATATTATTAAAATTTTCAAAACCATAATATAATATTAATATATGTAATACCCCTCTATTTTGATTCTTGTTCAAGTTGCTTTATGCTATGTTTGGTTGCAATTACTTTGATACTGGATACATTTTGTTATAATGTTTTGATTGCTACTATTGAGCGACAACATTATTGTGGGATGTAGTTATCTGATTATTGTTTCACATGTATTATGGATTAATGTTGTTGTAGAGTTAACATGAGATGTTATTATGAGATTATTGGAATTATGATGGAAGTGTCAGTTTTGATGAGTGTATTGGTGAAGAGGACGGTTTGGCATCACTTGCTTGCGAGCGCCCTGCGAATCCATAATTCCTTCTTCACGGTGTGTATTATATGCTGGATATATTGTATGATGTTGTTTACTTGGTTGCAGGATTGCAGGTACATGACATCGAATCCACTTGGTTTCACAGGTTTGAGCGTGTCGATCCAACGGTTAAGTTGAATGGGAGATAGTAGATAAGTAACATGTGTCAAGTTTACACCCTAGCCTTAGTGTGTCGTCAGTTGTGTGTATCGAGTCATTGTATGTCTTGCTTTAATGTTATTTATTTCTGAAAGATTCTTGATTTAAAAATAGATACTTAGAATAATTGCATTTAAATCATGTTGATGGTTATTTAATTTAAATAATGCAATGTGGATAAAAGTTTATATTTAAATTAATTAATTATATTTAAATTATTTAATTAATTAAATTTAATCCAAGGGGGTTGAGTTTAGTTATTGAATAATTAAATCAATTAATTAAACGTGATGCAAGAGAATGAAAGGAAATAAAAGAATTAGAATTAATTTTGGAATTTAATTCCAACATATGAGAATTAAATTAGAAATTGTAATTAAATGTTTATTTGGAAAATTGGTTGCAACTTTGGAAATTAATTTATTATTTGAAATTTCATTTTAAATTGAAAGTGGGTTTTTGAAAAGTGAAATTGAAATTGAAATTGAAATTAAAATTGAAATTGAAATATCTAATTTGCATGTAATGTGATTTAGGGTTGAATTAGGTATTTTTGATTTATAAGAATATATATTTTAATTTTAGGGCAGAAAGTTTTTTAGAAAAATACATTTTTACAGCAGGGAAATTTTTTTGGAAAATTTGCACAAGGGTTTGAAGAAAGTTTGATTGTAGAATTGATTGAAGGAAAGATTGTTTGCATTTGTTGGATTTTGGATTGGATTCATTGAAGGATTGAAGAAAATTCAGGAAATCTTTGGAGGAGGCTTGCATCAAAAATTCATCTCTTTCTGTAGCTTCTTGTACCAGGTTTTCCTCTTTGTATTTTATTGTTCTTGATTGTTTTTTTTAAAATAGTAGTGATTAAAGATTTATTTGTTAAATCTGTTTTAGAAAACAAACTTGATATTAAAAGAAAAAATTTAAATAAATTTACAGTCTTTGCTTGTGAAAATTCTTGAGTGAAAATTGTGAAAACTTTAGTTGATTTTAAATTATTTGGAGAAATTGATTTTATTGTTATTGAAATCAAACATAGAGATTGAACAATGCATTTAGAATGTTTTCAGAAAATGAAACTTTTTGTTTATTATCAAAAAACGGATTTTAAAATCTGTAGTATAGTTATATTTTCATGGTAAAATGGTCTGATTGCATCGCCTATAACTTTACTTTCACAAACTGGGTTTTCAAGAAATTTAAAGGGGTTTTGAATTTTGCAATTTTCTAACCTCTGTCCAAAAATCGTAAATACCTAGATTGTAGTTTTTGAGTTATTCTTAAAACATGAGACTGCTGTTAAATTATTTTCCCATGGCTGCTTTGAAAATAAAATAATAATAAATTGATATTTATAAATATTAATATTTTATGTATTGTTATTATAATATTAAAATATTATTTAATAATATTTTATATTATAATTTATAATATTAAAGTATTAAATTTATTTATATTATTTTTAAATAAAATTTGTATATTAGATTAGTGGAATTAAAATTATAAACATATGGGAAATTATTGTTATTTTAAAATGGCTTGTTAAAATTTAATTGAAAGAGTTAAATATTTGATTTAAATAATGCAATATATTATTGAATAGAGATTTAAAATTGGATTGATTAGTGTATATGGAAAATGGATAGAGAAACAATATGTTATTATGTTAAAGTGATTGAATGTGTTGAATAAAAAATTGAATGAGATGTAAGATTTGGTTAGGAAATGGAAAGAGTTTACTTGCATGGATTTGTGTTGATTTAAAAGTAAATTAAGAAGTTGTTTTATTGATGAAACAATCAATTATGTTATTTATTAATTTTTATTTAGATTAATTGAATCATTGTGATTGGATTATGAAAGAGATATGGATTTAGTATATATCCAAAAGTAGTATCTTCCTTATGATTATCTTAAAGGATTTAATTCTCTGTAATCAGTAAAGGGAAGTAAGTTTAATTATTTTAGATTTCCAATAATAAAAAGGGAAATAGAGGTTATGATTATTTTAGATGATCTAGTTATCGTATCTTTGACTTTGTCAACACTACCTATTGAATGAGTATGGATTTAGGAAATCCAAATATTAGATTTGATTGATGACTTGAATGTTTTTCTTGCTATGTCGTCAAGTTGCATTGTTGGTTTTGGGATTTAGTGTTAGTCCTAAATTATAAGTCTTCGAGAAGAACTTAGAGGATAAGAGTTGTTGAATCTTTGTGCCATCTAGTTGTTTTCTCTTTGGTAGTGCATGACGTCTTTTCAGTTTTACCCGATTTTCACGAACGGGGATGTTTGCACGTCCTTGGTTAGGAGCGGATTATGGGATCCGTGTCTCCTTGTATGGAGTGACCTTTATGTGGTTTCATCTTGTTGCCTCCTGTGAAAGGAGTGGACTATGTGTTGTTGCCTCCAAGATGTTTGGAGTGAGATATTTTGTACCTCTTGTGAAAGGAGTGGACTATGTGTTGTTTCCTCCAAGATGTTTGGAGTGAGTTTCTATTATTTGTATCCTCTTTATGTTGGAGTGGATTATGATGCCTAGTTGGTATGCACTTGTGGTTCCCTTGGTGAATTGTTTGGGTGTGGGTTGTCGAATAGAAGAGTGGCTTCTGTTAGGCGCCAGAGCCCAAAGAGGTAAACTGGATAACCTTCAGGAGTGATTTAAACAAGTGATAATTAAAATAATGTACTTAGAAGATTATGACTAACTTCACATTAATCAAGATAATTTAATTCTCACTCATAGACGCAAGGGCTTGTTTAGACTTGGGATGAGTGAGAAGGTCTGGAATGGCAAGGTCAACTATCTAGTTCTTGCGAGAGGTAGTTGATTCCGCATGAGTGAGTATGAGTGCCAGGATTCGATTGAAGCCACCAGGATTACTTGTGCCGGAGCTTATGAAGAATTCCCAGAGGAGATCTCATGACAAACCTTGCGATGACACTCTATCTATGACAACTGTTGTTAATTGTTTTATGTGTATGGTTCTGTGAAGATACTTGATCTACTTTATGTCTGGAAGCAATGTGACCTATGTCAATGATGTTGGATTTGTACTTGTATTGTACTTGATTTGTACATGTATTTTATTTGACTTGTACTTGTATTATACTTGAGTTGTACTTGATTCGTACTTGTTAATTCATTTGGTTGGTTATAACAGTATGAGTCAGTTTGAGTCTGCCTTTGGTTAGAGGTAGTAGAATCTTTGTCCATGCTACTTTGTTACTATCTCCTAGCATGGGGGGTGGGCCTTCGGGTACCACATTGGTAGGGTGGAACATGCACCAAAACCGTTGGGTCCTCATCGATCTTCTGTACTTGGTGGCGAGACATCCAGATGGACAGCTCGCGGTTCTTGTTGTATTTTCTTGCATTGTAATATTTCAACTTGTATAAGCTATTTTACCCCTTTTATGTTTATGAGGTGGAATTATGTAATTGTAATCTTTTGTACTATTGCCTCATTCTGGGAATAAGTGATATAACTATTGGATTAAGATAATGTTTATGAGATTGTATCTTGGTTGATTATCTTATTATGTTATGTGGTATTCTTATGATGTATGATGTTTATTTCATACAGTTTATAAGGCTATGGTTATATGTAATATGTATATGTGGGTTTAAGTAATTCTAACCTTGTAGCCTTAGAGGTTGTTGTTAATTAGTAAGTGAATGTGTATGTTAAATGCACTTTATAAAAAAAAAAATTGGTTCGCTTATGATGTTAATTGCAACTTCCTTTAAGGTTACTTGGCGGTTCATTACAATATATACATAAATATACGTATATATACATATAAATATATATTACTATATACTTATATATACATATATATTTAATATGTATATTCTAATATTTTAATATTATAAAATATACTATATAAAATATAATATTTTTTTTTGAAGTCTTAATTGAAAAGGGTCAACCGAGGGTTTCTTGGATGGCGCACCTAGCAATTTCGTGGGGGCAACTATGTTTAACACATCCGACCCCCATTGGCTTGGGTGACGATTGTGTTAAGCACAACCGACCCCCATATTGGTGGCGGTTGTGTTAAGCACAACTGATCCACCAGTATGTGGGCGACGGTGCTTAGGGTGGCCGCGTGGGGCACACTGGGCATGACTCCCCACAACTCCTCCCATGGAAGTCGACGGCTATGGGTTGAGCCCCCAGCCCCCTAGCAAATCCAATTTTTTATTTGTTTAATATATATATATATATATATATTAAAAATAAAATAAAAACCCCTGCGGATTTTGAAATCCACGTTTTATGACAGGGGGTAAATTTTTTATATAATTTTATTTTGAACAACACCACATGAGAATATATTTATATATATATAAACCCACATATGAAATTTACAAATTTAATTGTGCAGATAATTTATACAATAGATCATTTACAGTCATATTACAATTTTTTCTTGAAGAACATCATTTGCAAATAGAGGTTTTATTTCAATTTCATACAATATTTCACATGGTTTCTCTCCCAATTTAAACAAAGTTTATTTTCTTTTTCAAACAGCATATAAAAATTGAGAATCAATTCAAAATGAAATAATTTTAAACAACATGAACCTGGTTTCCAAAAGCTTGAGAGCTTGACAAAATGGTGCAAAGCCTCCTCCTCAGATTCTAGCTTCTTCTCAGCAAATCAATAGAGTTTCTCCACAAATAAATTGCAAAACCCACAAAACAAAAATCTTCTTCCCTTCCCTTCCTTTTTTTTTGTAATACCCCTCCATTTTGTCCTTTTGATCGAATAGTTTTATGCTCTGTTATGTTTTACTTTCTGTTAGTACCTTGACTATGGTACTCGGCTTCTATTTGATCACTATCTATAAAGCGACGTTAATGTTATCTTTTGATGTGATGGTATTTTAATATGATGTTATCATTTTGGCATGCTTTGAGATTAACATTATGGATGTTGAATTAAAGATGTTTTATGCTTTGAATTATATTAGTATGTTAGATTTGTCAGTTAGTACTACTGTATTGGTGAAGAGGATGGTATCGCATCACTCGCTTGCGAGTGCCCTACAATTCTGTGATTTCCTCTTCACGGTGTGCGTTATTTATGACATATTATTACATGTGGATATACTCTTTGTTCACAGGTTGACAGGTAAGGACATTGACTCCACTTGGTTTCACAGGTTTGAGCGTGTCCATTGCCCAATGGTATTCAATTGGGAGATAGTAGCTAGGTTTTATGTGCCAAGTCGTCACCCTAGTCATAGTGTGTCGTTGGGTCTTAGTCGGGTTGTGTTGCTTTGAATATTGTTCCCTCTCTTCGTTATTTAATTTCAAGTTAGAAAAAGGGTAATTAAATGGCTTAATGTATTTAAGTTGTGGATTAATTTGTTCTGAGATTATGTTGAAAAGTAATTTATTTTATTATTAATTTAATTTAATTAATAAATAATTTAATCGTTGATTAAATCTATTTATTAATTAATTAAATTTATGATGTTGAAAAAAGTTAATTTATTTATATTGAAGTTATTGTTATATTTGTTGAAATTGAAAATAAAAAAAATGCATAAAAGTCAATTTTGAAAATTTGAATTCAAAAATTGGAGAAATGAGATATTTTCCATTTTCTGTTTTCAGAAATTGATGAGGGTTGTTGTATGGATATTTTGGATTTTTCATTATTATTAAAATTTTCTTCACAAATTTGGATCATGAAAATTTTGGAAAAGTTTGAAATAGAAAGAGGAGGAATTGTTGGATTTTGTGGGTTTTGGGATTTAAGCTATAAAAATTTGTGGGACTGGATTTGGAAGCAAGGTTGGAAGCTAAGCATCATCTGGACCTCCTCAAATTCAAAATACCAGGTTCATTTCTTTAGTTTTAATTGTTTGTAAATACAAATAAATGTTTGTGTGTTTGGAATGCATGATGGGAGTTCAAAACCAGATCTAAGTTAAAAACTTCATGTTAAATTGGGTATCAAATTTTAACCCATGTTGAATATGTATTTGGTTTGCAAAATCCTGTTTAGAAATGAAATTCTTCAAGAATGGAAATATGTATGTTTATAATTCTTTTCCAAAATTTATTTGTCCAATTAAATGTCTGATTTGGATATTTTTGCAAAAAGAAAACATTATATATTATGTATATATGAGTATATATATATATATATTGAGGAATATATATATATATTCATACTGTCAAATTTTGTTGTTGAAAAACTGGATTTACTATGCTGGGCAAATTTTTAAAAAATCCACAGTCATTAAAAAAAATGAAATTACGTTTTTCGTGTTAGGGTTTTTTTTAATGTTAAAACTTCTTTGGGAAGGTCGTTGGGGGCTTCCCCCCATCGCGCCCCATGGGAGGCAGGTGGAGGGAGCTGCACCCAACGTGCTCCCCACACACCCCCCCCTTACCTTTTATCACTGCCACAGAGGGAATGACTGTGTTTACACACAGTCGTCGCCCCCATTAATGGGGGTCGGTTGTGTGTAAACACAGCCGACCGACCCTATGTGGTGTGTGGCCCCAAAATAATGCGCGGCCGAAACCGTCAAACGCCTTCTTCAACCCCGTGCGTGACCCAATAAAATTTGGCGGATGTTTAGTAGAAAACAAAAAAAGAAAAGTTTTTTTGTTTATAAGATAAAATTTGTTATTTTAAATTTATTTTATTATTATTATACTTTATAATAATAAAATATGATTTTCAAATATTTTATTATTATATTGTATAATAATAATAAAAATAGGTTTAATATAATATTTAATTTAATTATTATATTTTATAATAATAAAATATGTTATAGTATTATTTTATTATTATATTATATAATTTTAAAATATTAATACTTAGTATTTAATATTGTGCAATTTTGTCTCATGAAATTAAATAGATATGTATATTTATGTTTTAAAAATTTGTTTTTCCTTGTGGCACGATTTAAATCTGATTGAGCAAATTTAAACGTGATGGCATTAATTATTTAGTTTTGAACTTTAAATGGCTATTTTAAACTAAAGAAACAATATTTATTTTAAAGCAATGTATTTCGCCTTGTGGAAATTAACCGATTAATTTATCATTATTTAAATACAAGTAGGGAAATTAGATAGTTAGTGTTAATTTCTCCTTTCTTGAAAGATGTATTTAATTCAGTTTATTTTAAATGCGGCAAATTGTTGAATGATAATGAGAAATGGATTTAGAATATCCAAAGGTAGTTTATTTCATGTGCCTTCAGTGAATATTCCCTTCGTATTCTTGTTTTGGGAAATGGGTTAAATGAGTGTTTAAATTCGTAAGTCTTCTAGAGGATCTTGAGGTTGGGGGTTGTCGTGTCATGTAGACAACCTGTTTTAAATCCCTTAGGTAGTGCATGGGAAGTTATCTATTATTTACCCAGTTTTTATGAACAGGGATATTTTGTGTCTCCTGAGAAAGGAGTGGATTATGGGATCCATGTCTCCTTGTAAGGAGTTTCCTTGTTATGTGATTTGTTGCCTCCAGTGTTGGAGTGAGTTTCATTTTATGTAGCCTCCTGTGAAAGACATGGTCGTGATATCTTGTGTGTTGCACTTAGTACCCTTGATGTTTGGATGTTATGTGTGTTGTCAAGTAGAAGAGTGGCTTTCGTAGGGGCCAGAGCCCCGAAGAGGTAAGATTGGGTAACCTTCGGAAGTGGTGTAATTAAGTGATAACTAAATCAATGTACTTAGAAGTTTGGGTAGTACTTCACACTAAAAAGATAATTATGCCTCACTTGTGGACCCACGTGCTCGATTAGGCTTGGGATGGGTGGGAAGGCCTGTAGAGGCAAGGTCATCTATCTTGTCTATACGAAAGGTATTTGATTCCACATTAGTAAGTATGAGGGCCGGGGATCAGTTTGAGGCAACCATCTTGACGATCCACAGTGGGTAACTCATGACGAGCTGTGTGATGACACTCTGTAATGCCCCACCACGCAACCCTAGAGGAAGTTTCAATTCACTAAACCAGTGTACTATTTTTTTTTTTTGAAAGAAGTGAATTAAACCCACATGTTCAACTATAATTGACAACATCCCCTAGGGTTACATAACTGAGATTACATAAATCCCCATTAACATACATCATCTAAATTACATTGAAAGTAAATAACTCAAGTAATAACATTCAACAACATAAAAAGATACGAGATAAAATGAAGCATTCATTACATAAATCTATTACATACATCTATTACAATCCTCATTCCCAGAATGAGTCAAAATACATAAGTATGATCATTACAAGGTCCACCTCATAACACAAGAGGGGTAAATCAATATCATTACAATATGAGATACAAAGTACAATAATTAAAAGTAAGAAATGCGAGATGTCCATCTAGAAGTCTTGCCACCAAGTACTGAAGATCAAGGGGACCCAACGGTTTTGGTGCATGTTCCACCCAACCATGTGGTACCCGTAGGCCCACCCCCCATGCTAGGAGATAGTAACAAAGTAACATGGACGAGAAACCTACTACCTCAACCAAAGGCAGACTCATACTGATACAAGCTGACTCAACCGCACATATGCACAATATAAGTTTAACTCTAATCATGGTTACATTGCTTCCAGAGATAATATAATCAAGTGTGCTAAAGAAACCATACGCACAACATAACATAGTGTTATCCTAGACAGAGTGTCATCACAAGGTTTGTCATGAGATATCCTCAGGGCATTCTTCATAGGCTCCAAAAATCCTAGTGGCCTTAACCGAATCCCGACACTCATACTAACTCAAGCGGAATCAACTACCTCTCATAAGGACAAGATAGTGATCTTGCCATTCCAGGCCTTCTCACTCACCCCAAGTCTAAACAAACCCTTGTGTCTGTGAGTGAGGTTAATTTATCTTGGTTAATGTGAACTACATCCTAGTCCTCTAAGTACATTTACTTTAGTTCTCAGTTGTTAAAATCACTTCTGAAGGTTACCCGGTTTACCTCTTTGGGCTCCGGCCCCTAACAAAAGCCACTCTTCTAATTGGATAACACACTACACAATCTAACTCCAAGGGTTACTCAAGTGTTACAGAACTGAACCAACATGCTTTCTCCTATCCTAGGAGGTAACCACAAAGAAATCCACTCCAACACTAGGAGGAAACTAGAAACATGTAACACTACCCAAGGGAAAGTCAAAACAATAATTTGACAAGGAAATGACCCACGTTTCACTGGAAGACTTTACAAACCAAAACTCAACACTCATTCACAAAATAATCATTAAAAGATACATCAATGAACTCATGCTTTGGCAATGAAAAATACTATATTTGGTTATCCTAAAACCATGTTCCTAACTGATGTTTCTCATAGGAAAGTAAAATAATTCCATTCAAAACTTTACATTAACCAATCAATATTTTATTAAATACATAATCTCCACAACTCAATCAAATCATGAGCAATAATAAATTCAACTATAATTAATTGTCTAAGTTGTTGAATGTTCCTATGTTTAACAAGGTATTAAATACACACATTTACAAAGAAAAACACCTCATATTAATATGCACTATTAAAATCAATATTTTTCTCTTAATCCAATAAATCAATTATACAAAGAAAAACTTTAAATAAGATTACATATACAATATATATAATATTAATTACATTCTATATATATATATATATATATATATATATATTCATATATAATATAAAACTACATATAATATATATTTAATTAAATACTATATATATAAAATAAATCAAATCAAAATAAAAATAAAATTTAAAACGAATTAAATAACAAATTTTTTTTAAAAAAAATACAATACACACGGGTCCGGACGGTACCTTGTCTGATGGATGGTACCGTCGGTACCCGCGAACAGTCCGCAGACCTAGTACAGCCTACGCCAACTGTACTCTAAGTACAGCTGCCGGTAACAGTGAAGGGGACCATAGTCCCCACGAGACAGTGTGTCCCCCCACGTGGTGGGCGCACTGCCTAGTGGGTATTGCGTACCCACTGGTAACAAAAGAAAAACAGTGGGGGGTCGAACACCCCCTCACACATAACATTTTTTTTACAAATACAAATTTTCCAAAATGACTGCATACGAATTTCGTACTTTTCGCCGTACCGGCGACAAAACAAAAATTACAACACAGTAAAATAAAAATCTATATATATGTAAATATAGATTATATGTATCACATTTAAAATATGATATATGTAATGTATATTTACATATATATATATTTTTTTTCAGAATTACATTTACTGGTGAAATCGAAGAAATAAATTTAAACCAGTAATAAAATTGACAACAATAGACATCTCATGCTCAAGAGATTAAAAAAAATCTGAATACCCAAAAGAAGCCATTTTTCCATGTTTTCAAATAATTTAAAACAAAGGAAGGGTAATACATTGATTTTTTGAGTTTTGCAGCAAAATTTTCTAAAAGGGTTTGTATTTTGGAAAAACAAATCTGAATACCAAAATGTTGAAGTTTAACCTAGGCTTTCAAGAAAAATCACCCATTTGCAATTTCTTATCATTTAGAAAATAGAGTTAAACTAGGAACAATAAAACAAGAAATAAAAGAAAACCTGGTTATTTGCAGCCACAGGAAATAGCCAAGATTCTTGATGCAGAGTTTCCTTTGAGCTCCTCACAATTCCTTTTCAACCATGCAAAGAATTTCCAGCTAGCTTTGATCCAATAGCTCCACCTTCTTCACAGAATTTTCTCTCCTTTCAATTTAATTCTCCAAACAGAAAATAATTCCAAAACTTTCATGTGCAAACCCTCTCCAAAAATCTCATACCTGTGAAAAAAAAGAAGGAAGAAGAATCCCCAAATTTTTCTGCCCTAATCTTATAAAACATCATTTCCTCAAAATTCCAAAATAACCTAATGCAACCCTAATTCACATTCAATGCAAGAAATTGAATTTAAAAGTTAATTTCATTTCCCCTTTTTTGGAAGGCCCTAATTTTGACTTTAAAGTAAAATTTCAATTTCTCATAATTCCCTTTTTGATTTAATTTAATTTAACAATCAAATATACTTACTTAATTATTATTAAATTATTTAATAACTAAATCCAATCCCTTGAGATTTAAATTTAATAAATTAAATAATTTAACTTTAATTAACTTACTTACAATTATTTAATAATTAAATTTAATCCTTTGAGATTTAAATTTAATTAAATGAATACTTTAACTTTAATTAACACACTTTCAATTATTTAATAATTAAATCCAATCCCTTGAGATTTAAATTTAATAAATTAAATAATTTAACTTTAATTAGCTTACTTACAATTATTTAATAATTAAATTTAATCCTTGAGATTTAAATTTAATTAATTAAGTAATTTAAGTTTAATTTCAATAATCATTTTAATTATAACCAAAAAGCATAACATTAATATAATATAAAAATAAACATTTCTTCTAGCCAATGCAATTTTTTAAAAGAACCTATTTAATAAGACAACACTTTTCAACACATTACATAACATCAAATAAGATACAACATGACTCAATAATCAGAACTGACGACACACTAAGGCTAGGGTGTAGACCTGACACATGTTACCAAGTTACTATCTCCCATTCAACTTAACCATTGGATCGACATGCTCAAACCTATGAAACCAGGTGGAGTCGATGTCATGTACCTGCAACCTGAAATCAAGTAAACAACATAGTATATGCAGCATATAATTCACATCGTGAAGAAGAAATCTCGGATTCGCAGGGCGCTCGCAAGCGAGTGATACGAACTCGTCTTCTTCACCAATACACTCATCAAAGACTGACACTAACGTCATAAGAAATATTCACATAAATAATCACATGATAATTCTACTGACATCATTAATTCATCACGGCATGTGAAATAAAATCAAATAGTCACATCACACAATAATAGTTGCTGCTCAAAAGTAGCGATCAAAACATCATAATAAAAATGTGTCCAGTATCAAAGTAGCTACAATCCAAGCAAAGCATAAAACAACATGAAATGAGAAGCAAAACGGAGGGGTATTACATTAATCCATAACTTATACCCTATTAAAAGTATAAGAAGATTAAATGAGGAATGGACATGCATTCAGGCACATTACCAAGAGCTCACTGCTTAAAGGAAGACTCATTTTCTTACATAAGACTTTCAGATTAGATCCATCTAAAGAATTTGAATTGAGAAAGTAGCATCTGCTAATTCCTGAGTATAGTTTCGGTTAAGCACATGAACATTTCTTAACTCTCTTTCACTCTTCTTCACACTTTGCTCTGCTTTCAAATGATTTGAACCTTATTCACACATAGCATTCACACACTTCACATTTCCATACATCTCAAATGAAGAAACAATCACTTATATATATCCGCAACAAGAAATTACATTGTTTCATGTCGACTTCAACAAAATAGTAGAATGAATGCAAATTGTTGGCCCAAAACAATAAAGATTATCAATGCACATAAACCAAGGTTGGCCACAACATAGTAGAGACCCAAAACAATGTCCTTGAACAAAAAGCACCTTCAAAGATTCTTCCTCAAAGATCCACAACATGCTTCAATCACCTTGTCAGCCATGAACATAAAAAATATGCATGCAAGAGAAAATCTCAGATCGCGAGCACAATGATCAATGCATATGTGCAACATAGATAGAACATGATCTAGAAACATCCAAAAAAGCTTCAGGAACATATGCAACAACTCAGATTACCAAAAACACATTATCTTCTTCCATGAACACCATTTCTAGTAACAAAATAACAGTCGGAATACAAAAAATTATAACTTGCTCAAATCTTCATGCTCACCTCTAAAATTTTTGAAGTATAAACTAAATACATCAGCAAAAATACCCTTTAATACACAAATTCTCACCATCAACATACTGAAATTTCCATCATATTGATCTTCACTACTTCATAGACAACCTGTAACATATTTTATTATAATTTTCTCAATATCCTTGATATATACAGTCTTAAAGACATTAATGCTAATAGTGTTCACATCAATGAAAACCAAATATTAGCAATAAAACCACAACATCCAACAATATCCCCCTTTGGTATTGATGGCAACACATGATGTGAAAAAAAAACACCATCAATGCAACCAACCATCTCCCCTTTATATATTGCTCTTCTCTCCCTTAGTTCTTTCAAGGTTTTTCACACTGTTCTTCTTCCACTTTCTTTTTAACTCTTCCATAGTTTTTCACATTAATCTTCTCCCCCTTTGACATAAATGAAAAAGGTACACACACTTTGAACCACATATCTGAATCATTTGACTACTCCCCCTGAGTAGCAACCACCACAACATCAATCTGGATCAAGATATGACTATGAAGTGCACAGATTGATACAAAGACTATGCATCTTAGTTCTGGTTATGAGGGGTAATCACCCCTAAATTCCCTCTGAGATAATCAAAAGTATATTTAGACACAGGCTTAGTAAAGATGTCTGCAATTTGTTCCTTAGTAGGCACATACTCCAATTTGACTTCCTTATCACTCTCTTTGCCTCTCAAAAAGTGGTACTTGATAGATATATGCTTGGTCTTTGAATGCAACACCGGATTTTTAGAAATGTTTATAGCACTTGAGTTATCACAGAATATGGCAATAAGTTCATCATACACAACTCTGATATCTTTCAATATTTGCTTCATCCACAATACTTGAGTACAATTTTTAGCAACAACAATGTATTTTGCCTCTATAGTAGACAAAGAAATGACATTATGCTTTTTACTTAACCATAAAATTAGCTTCTTTCCCAAGAAAAATACACCACCACTAGTACTTTTCTTGTCATTCACATCTCCTACCCAATCAACATCAGTAAAGGAAATTAAAGTAAGATCGCCATCTTTAGGATACCATAGGCCAAAATCAACTGTTCCCTTCAAGTATTTGGAATTTATCTTCATAGCATTCACATGAGATTCCTTAGGATCGACTTGAAATCTAGCAACAATGCATACAATAGTCATGATGCCTGGTCTAGTTTGAGTCAAATAAAGTAATCCACCAATCATTGATCTATATCTAGTCTGATTTTCCTTCAGAGAATCATTATCTTGTGTCAAATTACATCTGATCACCATGGGTGTACTAACTGGCTTTGAATCTTCCATACCAAACTTCTTTAGTAGTCTTCTCACATACTTGGATTGAGATATAAAGATTCCTTTATCTAACCGAGTAATTTTCAATCCTAGAAAGAATTTCAACTCTCCAATCATTGACATCTCAAACTCATTCTACATCTCATTGGAAAACTTCATGCACAAACCATCATATCCTCCAAAAATGATATCACCAACAAAGACTTCCACAAAAAAATATTTATCTTCATCAATCTTGAAATCCAAATTACTATCAGCAGTACCTTTGTTAAATCCAAGCTTCAACAAATACTTATCCAATCTGGCATTCCAAGCTCTAGGGGCTTGTTTGAGTCCATACAATGTTTTCTTCAACTGAAAAACCATATATCCTTGATCAGTCAATTGAAATCCATCAAGTTGCTCAATATACACCTCTTCTTCTAATTCACCATTTAGAAATGATGACTTGACATCCATCTAATAAACTTTGTAGTTTTTGTAAGAAGCATAATCAAGAAATAGTCTCAAAGCTTCAATTCTAGCAACATGAGAAAAAGTTTCTTCAAACTCAATTCCTTCCATCTGAGAGTATCCTTTGCATACCAGTCTTTCTTTGTTTTTGATAACTTCACCTTGTTCATTCAGTTTGTTTATAAAGACCCATTTAGTTCCAATTAAATTTTTGTCTTTAGGTCTAGGAACAAGAATCCATGTATTATTCTTCTCAATTTGTTGTAGTTCTTCTTTCATTGCTTCAATCCAATGTCCATCTTTGCATGATTAATTGACATTACTTGGCTCAACCTTTGAAATTAAATAGTATTCCTCTATAATTTTTCTCCTAGTCTGGACACCTTTATTCTTTTCTCCTATAATCTGATTTTCTGAATGATTTAATCTCACATACCTTGGAGTCTTAGAGTGTTCTTGAATTTCAATCTCTTGTGATCTCTCTTATGTTCTTTCACTAGTCTCTCCTTCTTCTTGTTCTTCTTGATTCACCGAAATGATCTGAACTTGATTTGAAGTCTGAATCTTGTTTGTACTATCATTCTGATCATCAGAATCATATCCACAAGTTCTAGAGGGTCTAGCAATGTCTTCATCAACCTTAACATTTTCACTTTCAACCATTTTCTTCAATCTCTTGTTGTAGCACTAATAGGCCTTACTCTTAGTAGAATAACTAAGAAAGATTCCTTCATCACTTCTAGCATCAAAATTTACTATTTCTTCATCTCTTCTGATATAGCATTTACTTCCAAAGATTTTGAAATATCTAATAGTAGGCTTATGACCAAACCATAGCTCAAAAGGAGTCTTACTAGTATTACCTTTGATTTGTACCTAGTTGAGGATATAAACAATAATACTCAAAACTTCGCTCCAATAGATATGAGGGACATTTCCTTCCAACATCATAGTTCTAGCAGAACCTTGAACTGTCCTGTTCTTCCTTTCCACAACCCCATTTTGTTGAGGGGTCCGCAGTGCAAATAATTGTCTCTTTGTCCTATGTTCTTCAAAAAAAGAGTTAAACTCATAGGAAGTGAATTCACCACCTCTATCTAATCTCAGACACTTAATCTTCAGACCTGTCTTTGTCTCAACCATAGCCTTAAAGATCTTGAACTTCTCTAGAGCTTCAGATTTCTCCCTTAAGAAAGTAACCCACATCATCCTAGAGTAATCATTAATAAGCAACATGATGTACTTGTAACCTTGTAGACTTCTGATTCTAGTAGGACCACACAAGTCAGTATGCACAAGCTCCAACAATTCATTTGAAAAATGTTGTTTACTCTGAAATGAAATTCTAGTTTGTTTTCCTAATTGACATTCCTTTCATATGACATTAGTAAGCTTTACCAACTTAGGAAGATCTCTCACAACCTGTGAGGAACTAATCTTGATAATATTGTCCAAGTTTACATGACACATTCTTCTATGCCACAACCAACTTTTATCAACTTGAGCAATCAGACAACTTTTAGTAGCAACATTCAAATGAAAGATGCTACCTTTTGTTTTTGTACCAGAAGAAATCACATTTACAGAACTTCCCAGTATGCTACACTTTCCATCTTTGAATTGAAGATTGTATCCCTTATCAACCATCTATCCGAAACTCAGAAGATTATGCTTCAAACCTTCAACATAAAGAACATCATCAGTATCATGATTACCATCAAAAGAAATACATCCTCTACCATAGATTATACCACCATTGTTATCACCAAATATTACAACACCACCATCATAATTTTCTAGGATTACAAATTTTCTTTTATCACCTATCATGTGATGTGAACATCCACTATCGATTACCCATTCATGTTTTTCTTCAACTCGAGCAACTAGGGATTTCTCCACTTTTGTAAAACTACCAAATTCAGTAGATACAAGATTGTTTTCTTTGATAGAAATAAACACAAACTCATCTTCACTTGCATTCCCTTTGTTAGATTTATCATTTGTCACACATTCATCAACAACATAATAAAACTTCTTTTGAGATTTAGGCTTGTAAGGTCTTGGCTTAGGAACTCTTTCTGGACACCTTGATGCAAAATGACCTATCTTATTGCAAGAAAAACATTTTATAGGAAAATTTCCTTTATACTTACCTTCTCCTCTGGCTTCCCTTTTGACAATAAGTGCTTCAAGCTCATTCAGTTCTCTTTCTTCTTCTTCAATATGTCTCATTTCTTCCTCATATTTGAATACCTTTCTAGAAGAACTTTCACCCGGATCATATCTCTGCTTGTCTCTCTTAGAAGTAGTAGCTTTAAATGTAGATTTTGTTTTAGGAGGGGCGTCATCGAATTCACTCAACTCAAAAATAGTAAGTTTACAAGCCAACATTTCTCTGGTTACATTTTTCACAGTCTGAAGCTCATCAATAGCTGTAGCTTTAACTTTGTATCCAGTATGCAAGAATCTAAGCACTTTAGCAACAATCTCTGATTCATCTAACTGCCCACCAACACATCTGATGCCACACACAAGTTCATTCACTGTTTACATGAAAGTAACAATATTTTCATCATAACCTATTTTCAACATTTCATATTTCCATTTCAGAATTTGTAGCTTAGCAATGTTTACATTTGTAACACCTTCATACAAGGTTTCCAACTTTTTCCAGATCTCATAAGTAGTTCTCAGCTCCATAACATTTGTCATCTCAGAATCATTCGAAGCAGTCACCAATGCTTCCTTAGCTCTGATATTATATTCAACATCCCTAATCTCAGTAGTAGTAGTAGGACCATTCTAAGGAATAACATACCTTTTACTTGTAATGTTCCAGTAGGATTCACCAATGCATCTCAGATGACACTCCATTTGAGTCTTCCACATAGAATATTTTTTTCCATCAAATCTTAGACTATCCTTCTTTTATGTTGCCATCCTGGATCACCTCAAGCTATTAAAATTCTTCCAAGGAATTGATTTGATACCAATTGTTGGAAACACAAGAGTAGACAACTGAGAGGGGGGTGAATCAGTTGTCGCAAAATTTCAAACTTATTAAGCTTATTAACCTTTATTCTTAGATCTAATTAATAATAGTGAAAGAATGGATCAACAACACATTAGAAACACATATAACACCAATATTTTTGTGTGGAAACCCTATTAGGGGAAAAACCACAGTGGAGGTTAATCCACAAGTTATACCCTGTTAAAAGTATAAGAAGATTAAATGAGGAATGCACATGCATTCAGGTACACTGCTTAGAGCTCACTGCTCAAAGGAAGACTCGGTGTCTTACAAAAAAAATTCAGATTAAATCCATTTGAAGAATTTGAATTGAGAAAGTAGCATGTGCTAATACTTGAGTACATTTTTGGTTAAGCACATGAACACTTCTTCACTATCTTTCACTCTTCTTCACGCTCTTCTCTTCTTTCGAATGATCTGAACCTTATTCGCACATAGAATTCACACACTTCACATTTACATACATCTCAAATGAATAAACAATCACTTATATATATTCGCAACAACAAATTACATTGCTTCATGTCGGCTTCAACAAAATAGTAGAATGAATGCAAACTGTCGGCCCAAAACAATAAAGATTATCAATGTGCATAAACCAAGGTTAGCTACAACATAGTAGTGACCCAAAACAATGTCCTTGAACACAAAACACCTTCAAATATTCTTCCTCGAAGATCTAGAACACACTTCAATCACCTTGTCGGCCATGAACATAAAAAATATGAACATGCAAGAGAAAATATTGGGTCACGAGCACAATGATCAATGTAGACATGCAACATAGATAGAACATGATCTAGAAATGTCAAAAAACACTTCAGGAACATTCACAACAACTCAAATTACCAGAAACACATTATCTTCTTCCATGAACACCATTTCCAGTAACATAATAACATTAAAAATACACAAACTTATAACTTGCTCAAATCTTCATGTGTACCTCTGAAAATTTTGAAGTAGAAACTACATACATCGCCAAAATCCCTTTAATACATAACTTCTCACCATCAACATACTGAACTTTCCATCATATTGATCTTCACTACTTCACAGACAACTTGTAACATATTTTATTACAATTTTCTCAATATCCTTGACATATACAGTCTTAAAGACATTAATGCTAATAGTGTTGACATCAATGACAACCACATATCAGAAATACAACCACAACATCCAACATTCAATCACTAGGGTTTCAATTTTAGCTCCTTTCTCTCAAATTTGTCTAATCTTCTAAACTCCTCTTCTTATCTTTGAATGTAAATTCTTTGATTTTGAGTGAGATTAGATCATTCAAATCAAGCATAAGTAACTTACATTTTCCCTATCTTTTCACAATTAATGCACCTTGTCATTGTTAGGTGAACAAATATTAGAGTGCTCTAGGTCTTCATAAAGATCCAAATTCATTCTGCAATCCTCTATATACCATGTTTTAACTATGTAAATTTGAGCTATAGATTATACTTTAGGAAAACTATTACAAATCAGCATGCATGATGTAATATTCAATATCTTATTATTCTAGGAGCTGAAATATTTTTTAGACTGTAGCTCCCCCTAAGCCAATTCTCTATCTCAATCTATCATGAGGTCTTGTGCACAATGCACAAGCATAGTGTCATCCTTTATCTCATTATCTTGCCATTGTTTCTTTCTACAAAATTTTGTAGTTTCCTTCTTTTGCTTGTTCAAGGTATCCTCCATCTTCTTATATTGATAAAGTGGTTTCACATAACCACTCTTGTAGAATATTGCTTTATGCCCAAAGTTATTGCACTTGTAGCAAAAAATATTATATATTCCGGGGCCAAACAATTTCTCCTTACTTTAGTTCTATAATCAACAACCCTATGACCAAACTTATTGATGTATAGCAGTAAGCATAAAAGGAATGAGAAATCATAGAATTATGTCTTGGAGGTGAAAATGATTTCTTACTCATGTAATCATTTCTTCTTACCTTAGTTATGAAATTAATAGCCTTATGATCAAACTTATTGTAAGAGAAAGTAACAATGAAAATATTGAGAGAACTTGGGAGTAGCAGCTTGTCTGAGAGGATATCTCTTGAAGCACTTCTTCTAATCACTGACCTTTATGAGGTCATTATCCAACTCTTTCTCCTTATATTTAGTCTTCCTAGAGTCCTCAACATAGGATTCTTCCTTTTTCATTTCAAACATTCCTTCAGGGATATTTATTTTTGAGTTATGACCTTTTTTAAATCCAAGACCACCCTTATTATTTAGAGGTCTCTGACTACTGATTATATCATCAAGGATATTAGTGCTTTTCTTTAATTTTAGGCCTTTTTCTATTTTCAATGCTTTGCTTTCTCCAATTCATTCCTTAGAGAGACAATTTATTCTTCAAGCTTGGAGCATTCAATGGATTTGTCATTGAGCTTAGCATTTAGGCAATCTACAACCCTCTTACCTTCTTCAACTTGAAATTTCAAATTGATGATTTTTTCTTTTGATTCTTTGAATTTGATTTTAAATTATCCAATTTATTTTCTTTCTACATCCAGATCTTCTAGTGTTGAAATAAGTTCTCCTTCAAAGCCAACCATTAAAGACTATCATGTCTTTTTGTTTATCATATTTTGGAGAATTCTTCTTAAGTAGTAATTCAGTTCCCATGCGTATCACCCCAAGATCTACCTATTGAATACTTTTGGAGATTGAGAGGGGCAGGATGAATCAATCTACACAAAAATTAACCCCTTTTGAAACTTGAAACTTTCAACACAACACAAATTCCTTTAGCAAACAAAGATATAACTTTAAGTAGAAGAGTAACATCAAATATTATAGAAATTTGAATCTTTGACACCTTCAAAAAACTTTACCAATGAAAGATGTAGCACTAATCGGATCAGCAACAAAGGGAAAGAGATAGAGAACACACATGCACAAAGAGACACTAGATTTATGTGGAAAAATTAATGAGGAAAAAACCATGGTGAAATTTAACTCACAGTATAGGGCTCACTACCAAAAGACTTGGAAGAAGGATCACTACCTTAGAGAAAGATACAAAAAGGACTTGCAACACTAAAGTACCAACAAAATCTAGGAGAAAGATATAGAGCACCTAATGAGATTCACTATCTCAAAGTAAGATACAAAAGATATTTAAGATAATTACAAAGATTTACAGTACAACTCTTCGTTGATTGAGGCGTTCAATAATAATTTATCTTTCCTTTCACAATATTTACTACTATCTCTACTATATATTCAATACAACTTGTTCACACACTTTTTTGCACATGTACACTACATCCATGTTGCATCGAATATTATCTTTCATTTATATCCACTGCACCACTTTAATTATTCAATTAGGTTAGCTAAGAAGAGAATAAATAATGAATTCAACTTGTTGGCCACCAAAGCATGAAGTGGTCCTATCCTCAGGATAGAGAGGACCAAAAAAAATATGAACACTTCTTTCAATGTGATCCAAAATTATTTACATGTAGGTGCACATCGACCTAAGTTGACATAAGGGAAATGTGTGGATGAGACATTGAAGCACATAAAAATTCAGACCATAAATAATCTTTTAATTGAATTTAATTGATGTGGTCCTAAAAAGGATAGATCAAGACCCAAATCTATTATGACACATATTCCATTGCTGGTGCAACCCCCCAAGCACATGACCCAATCAAAGGAACAAGCCTTGTTGACCAGATATCCACAAATAGCCTAGAAAACCAACTTAGGACATAATGTGATACCAAAGTGGCCGATTAACAACATGCATATAACATTTGAACATCCAAAATAACTTCCATACAATTATTTAATTATGTCATGCCATAAACAACCACCACAGACCAAATAGGTACAAAAAACTCTATTTAAGAAACACATTATACATAATTAGATGATATAACATTTGTAGAACAACTTGTAGACCACTTCATCATATGAGATTGGAACTAAGACATTGTATAGACATTGTGAACACATTCAAAAAGCCATAGGAGAAAAAAAATCAATTTGGATAAATGAAAAGCATTTCCCAGACTAGTCTAGACAACTAGCAATACTACCAACCTTCTGCAATTCATAGGAAACTCCTCGAAAACATAGGTGACCTAAAAAGATAGGAGTGCAATGTAAAAAAAGCATTGAAATTGAATAAAAAAAAAAAAGAATATAACTACAACAATGGAGGAATGTACAACATTCTCCTAGACAAAATTCAACACTTCTTAACCCAGAAACATATGAGAAACTTGCAGAGACAAGAACTTCCTTTCAACAACACATATATTATCAAGAACATTAAGAGAGAGCATGTGATAGAATGTAAACCTTCAATAATATATCCCAACATTATTCATGCTTCTAATCCCCATCTTTAATATATTATCATGAAACCAACTCTGCTGAAAGTAATAATGCATTATATGAATATCAACAATAATACTTGTTTGATAAGGCATAGAATCTAACCATGAACTTCTTCAACTCTTTTCTATTTGATAAGGAATGACATCCAACCATGAAATTATTCAATTATTCTTTAATAAGGAATGACATCCAACCATGAAATTGTTTAATTCTTCTTTAATGAGGCATGAAATCCAACCATGAACTTCTTCAACTATTCTCTTCTTTGATAAGGCATGACATCTAACCAATGTTAGCCCAAACTGAATATAACAATGATAACTAGTGTCAAGGACTAACAACTTAATACTCAAGTTCTGACATCAATTATAACTAACAATCAATGTTGATAACAACTACCAACAATCTCCTTAGTGTTAACATCAATGGAAACAACACAACTATCAGTGTTGACATCAATGAAAACAACTACCAACAATCTCCCCCTTTAGCATTGATAGAAACAAACTGCCCACTCTCCTCTTTTGACATCAAAGACAAAGGGCCAAACACTTCTACACAAAGCAACAAGTCTTTTTCTATCTTTAGGAGCAAAGGGAAAAAATATTTTCTATTCAAGAAACAACACATACTCCTTTGATGAACAATACTTATTTTTCACACACATATACAACAAACGCATAATTTCTTCAGGTCTCCCCCTTACTACTAGCTCCCCTTGAAGGGTAGCACCCATCTTGATCTAGGAGAAATGATATGACATGAATTTCCCCCTAGAAAGGCACACCATCTATGCATCTAGTTAGATCAAGGAGGGGCAATTACCCCTAGCTTCTACCTCAGATATTCAACAATATCCTTTGAAAGAGCCTTTGTAAAGATATATGTAATCTAATCCTTGTAGGCACATACTCCATTCTGAATTCATGTTCTACAACTTTCTCTCTCAGAAAATTGAATCAACTTGAGATGTGTTTAGTCCTTGATTGCATTACCAAATTATTAGAAATATTAATAATACTTGTATTATAACACAATATATGAATAGGTTCATCATATATCACCTTTACATCCTTTAAGGTTTGCTTCATCCAAAGCACCTAAGTGCGGAAAGATGTTGCAACAATGTATTATGCTTTTGTTGTAGACAAGGACATTAAGTCTTGCTTTTCACTAAACCATGAGACCAATTTGTCTCACAAAAAGAATGCACTTCCTCTTGTACTCCTCTATCATCAAAATAACCTGCCCAATCAATATTAGTATAGGAACTCATAAATAAATTTTGATCCTTTTTATACCATAGGCCATAATCTGGAGTACCCTTCAAATATCTAAATATTATTTGTATAGCCTTTTCATGAGATTGCTTAGAATTGTCTTGAAATTTGGAAACTAAACATATCACATGCATGATATTAGGTCTAGATGTAGTTAAGTAAAATAATCCTACAATAATAGACCTATAAAGAGTCATCAACCTCTAGAGATTCATCTAATTTACTTAGGTGATAGCTAGTCACCATAAGAGTACCCACTAGTTTGGAATTGATGCAAGCGCATCCTTTGGTGTAGGGAAATATTGTATCACCCCCAAAAATGTTTTCTTTATTTTATTTAGTTGTTTTGATTCCCATGATGGCACTTAAGGGGTATAAGATTGTCAAAGTAAAAAATAGCAAAAAACGGTCACTATTTTTAGTAAGTCAGCCTAAACGGGATCGTATGGACTTGAAAATTTACTCGAAGGAGCAGAGTTGAAAAAAATTTCCACTCATGAAAGAATCACCTCAATACCCTAAACGGTTTGGGAGAAATTAAAGTTTTTGTCTCAAGAAATTTCTCCAATGTAGCTTCAAATTCAGATATAAAACCTTAGAGGCCCTAAACCAGCTCAAAAAGTGGATGAATCGACCTATGGTAGGTTAACATGTTGTATTTTTCTTTGAATTATTTCCAACAATATCTAATAATAGCAAATCGGACACCCGAATCAAAAGTTATGGCCCTGTGGAGTTGCCCTTCTAAAAAGTGAATTTCATTAAATTTCTTCCTAGGCTAGAAATCCAATGGTCAGACTTTTGGCACCAAAACAAAAGGGAAATTTGCACTTTCTAGAACATTCTAGGGAAGTTATTGGGGTAAAATAAAAGGGTTAAGTGGGAGGTTGTAGAAGGTGGCTCCATTAGTGCAGATTGTGACTTCGAATAATAGTTTTTCTTTCAGAGTTGATTTTGTTGTAATGAATCAAGTCCATGAGGTTGTAGCATGTAAGTTTTGAATCTAAATTTCATTTTTCTGAAAATAATTGAAAGGGTTATTTTATATCTCACATCTTCTGTGTTGGTATCTATTGTTATGTTTTGTATGGTTTGGGCAGTGTAGCCCTCATCAAGTGGTATTAGAGCATGAGTTCTTGAGTGTGTAGACAGATCGCCGAATGTGAGGTAGTTTTCACTAGGACTTGTGGTTGTGGGTCTGTGAGAAAATATGCCTCCACGAAGAAACCGTGGTGGAAGAAATGTTGGGGTAACATAAGAGGGTTTTAGAGCCCTTCAAAGACAAGTTCAAGCTCTGCAGGAGGAGTTGTGTAGAGGATCTAGTTTCAAAAGAAAATATGAAAGTGAGGATGAGGCTGAAGATGAGAATCCATTCAAAGAGGAAGCATAGGATATAATGGATCTTGGAGAAGTCAGACTGATTAGGGCCATTTCCAAGATTGGAAAGAGGCCGAAGATAGAAGTTTCTAGTTTTTTTGGAAACCTAAATCTAGAGGACCTAATCGATTGGATCACTGACATGGAAGAGTATTTTGAGTATGAGGAAATAAAAGACCCAGATAGGGTCAAATTTGCAAAGGCCAAATTGAAAGGCCATGCTAGTATATGGTGGAAAGAAGTCCAGTTGGAAAGAAATACAAGAGGAAAAGAGAAAATAACAAGATGGGATCAAATGGTGGAAAAATTGAAAAGATAGTTCATTCCTAGGGACTATGAGTTGGATTTGTTGAAGAAGATGCAAGGGTTAAAACAAGTAGGAAAATATGTTAAGGAGTATACAAAATAATTCTATCAAGTCATGATTAGAATAGGTCATTTTGAGGCCAACAAGGAGAAACTTGCCTGTTACATAAATGGGTTGAAGTCGAGCATTCAAGAAGAGCCGAGTCTAGTAATAATTTATACCATTGAAGATGCATATCAATTTGTTTTGAAGGTAGAAGAAAAGTTGAATAGAAGATTTGAAACCAAGCAAAGAGGTGGGGGTTGTGGTGGAAAGACTAGTGGATGGTTATATGGAGGTCGAAATGAAGATCAAAATAAGGGTGAAGGATCTAGTAGTAGCCATAACCAGAAAGGAGATAACACCTACCTTCCTCGTGATCATAATAATAGAGACCAAAGAGGAAGAGGAAGATATGGATGAGAACCAAGAAGAGGATGCTTTCTTGGAACCTATTTCCAGTGTGGAGGAGAAGGACATAGAGCCTATGAGTGTCCTCAACATAAAGGAAGGACAAATAGAAGACCTGAGGGTAATGCATGAGTTGCACATGTAGATGAAGATGTTGAGTCTTCACATTCTAAGGACTTAGAAAGAGGAGAGGTTCTTGTTACTAGAAGAGCCTTGCTAAATGAGGAGAAAGAGCCAACTCAAAGGAAGAATTTGTTCCACACCAAATGTAAGTGTGAGGGTGAAATTCACAATGTTATTATTGATGGAGGTAGTATTGATAACCTTTTTTTGACAAAAGAGATGGTTAGTAAGTTGTGATTGGAGAGAAAAAGGAATCCAAATCCATATTAGATTGCTTGGTTGTAGAAGGACTATAAAACTTTGGTAAATGAAAAATGTCTCATACAGTTCAAGATTGAAAATTACCATGATGAGGTATTATGTGATATTATGCCTATGGATATTTATCATATGTTGTTAGGTAGACCTTGGTAGTTTGATCAACAAGCAGTACATGATGGACATGCCAACACATATTCTTTGACAAAGGATGGAGTTTGCTATAAGTTGAAGCCCTTAAAAGAGGTAGAGGAAAAGGTATGCAATAATGCAAGAATTTGTTTGGTTGATGGAAGAAAGTTCCTAGAAGGTATGAGGCATGAACATATGTGTTTTGCATTGATCCCTAGATTTGATAAAGAAGATACTAATGAGTTACCTATAGAGGTTTCAGATTTGTTGAATGAGTTTTAGGCTATTATTTCTAATAACATACCCAAAGGTTTGCCTCCAATAAGAAAGATTAGTCATTAGATGTACCTGATTCCTGGAGCCAGTTTTTTGAAAAAGGTAGCTCATCGTATGACTCTAGTAGAGAGTGAAGAGTTGATCAGACAAGTGCAAGAGTTGTTGTGGAAGGGATTGATTAGAGAGAGTTTGAACTCATGTGCAGTACCTATAATAATAGCACTAAAGAAGGATGGGGAATGGTGTATGTGTACAAATTCTAGAGCCATCAATAAGACCACCATCAAGTATAGATTTCCCTTACCGAGAATGGATGATATTATGGATTTTTTGAGTGGATTTGAGTACTTCACAAAGATTTATTTGAGGAGTGTATTCACCATATCTGTATTAGAGAAGGAGATGAATGGAAGACAAAATTTAAAACCAAGGAGGGCCTATACAAGTGGTTAGTCATGCCTTTTGTGATAACCAATGCACCAAAAACATTTATGCAGCTTATGAATGAGGTATTGGAAGAATTCTTAGGAAAACATATTATTGTTTATTTGGATGATATTTTGATTTTCAGTAGGACATTGGAAGAGAACTTGATGCATATCCGAAGAGTTTTTGAGAAGCTAAGGGAGGAGAAGCTGTTGATTAATTTGAAGAAATGTAGTTTTGTGAAGAGAGAGTTGGTGTACCTAGGATTTGTTGTCTCAACAGAGGGTCTTAAAATGGATCTAGAGAAGGTGAGAGCTATCATTGAATGACCTTCCTCGAGGAGTGTTACAATGGTAAGATCATTTCATGGTATTGCAAGATTTTACAAAAAGTTCATTAAGAATTTTAGTAGTATTTGTGCACCTCTAACTAAAGAAATGAGGGGGGATAGAAAAGAATTTAAGTGGACTACAAGACCAACCAAAAGTTTTGATATGTTGAAGAAGAAAGTTATAGAGCAACCTATTTTGGCACTTCCAGATTTTAATAAGGTCTTTTAGGTAGATAGTGATGCTAGTGACACTACCATAGGATTTGTTTTGAGTCAAGAAGGTAAGATTGTTTCCTATTTTAGTGAGAAGTTGAATGATGCTAAGAAGAAATATTTTGTCTATGATCAAGAGTTCTATGCTATAGTTCAAGCTTTGAAGAAATGGAGGCACTATTTATTGCCAAAAGAATTTGTTTTATATACTGATCACCAGGCTTTGCAGTATCTCAATAGTCAAGGAAAGTTAAATCAAAGGGACTTAAAATGGGTTGAGTTTTTGGAGAGTTATACTTTTGTTTTGAAGCATAGGAGTGGAAGGTCAAAAAAAGTTGCAGATGCCTTAAGTAGAAAGATATTTTTTTGATAGAGATGAATATAAAGGTTGTTGGGTTCAATGAACTCAAGAGTTTGTATCTTGAAGATCCAGACTTTGTAGAAGCTTGGAAGGCTTGTTTGGAACTTGTTACATTGGATAGGATGAGATGGTTGGATTTCTTAATCCAAGATGGGATGTTGTTTAGAAGAAGCCAATTGTACATTTCAAGGAGTTCTATGAGAGAGAATCTAATCAACAAGAAGCATAGTGGAGGATTGGCTGGACATTTCGTCGAGATAAGAGAATTGTTCTTGTTAGTTTGAATTATTATTGGCCACAATTACAACAAGATGTGAAGAAGTTTGTATAAATTTTCAGAGTATGTCAAATGGTGAAAGGGACAAGTCAGAATACTAGATTGTATCAGCCATTACCTGTACTTGAGAGGCCATGGGAGTATATAAGCATGGATTTTGTTCTTGGCTTGCCAAGGACATAGAGAGGGCATGATTCCATATTTGTGGTGGCCAATAGATTTTCAAAGATGGCACATTTCATTCCGTGTCATAAGACCAGTGATGTTGTTCATATTGTAGAGTTGTTTTTTAGAGAGGTGGTGAGACTAAATGGTCTACTGAAGAGTATAGTTTTATATAGAGATACTAATTTTTTTGGATATTTCTAGAGGAAATTGGAAGAAGATGAAAATAGATTTGAATTTTAGTTCTACACACCATCCAAAAACTGATGGAAAAATGGAGGTGGTGAACAAGAGTTTGGGTAACTTGCTAAAATGCTTAGTAGGGGATAAACCCAAGGGATGGGATTTGATTATACCACAAGAATAATTTTCTTATAACAATTCTGTCAATAGGAGCACTGGTAAATCACCATTCCAAATTATGTATGCGAACTACAACAGAACATGAAATTAGCACCTAAAATAACACCGGATTTTAGTGCATTTGAGTTCATGAATTGGACACTTCTATCAGTGCAAAACTCAACAAAAAATGGTTTGTTCACTTTGGCACTGGATTTTGCATTGACGTTTGTGCTGACTTTAGCACCATCTGTAGCACCGAATTTAGCACCAGAAAAGTGGCACAAGAAATAACACCTCCTTTAGCACCTAGAATAGCACTGAGAAATAGCGTCAAAAATAGCGCCTAAATTAGTGCCCAATTTGGCTTCAGTTTTGCTTCCATGTTTGCTCCATTTTTTCTTCTAGTTTTTCTCCCAAGTTTGCTCCAATTTTTCTTCCATGTTTGCTTCTAGTTTTGCTTCCAGTTTTTCTTCCAGTTTTGCTTCTAGGTTTGCTTCTAGTTTTGCTTCCAATTTTGCTTCCAATTTTTCTTCCAAGTTTGCTTCCAATTTTGCTTCCAAGATTGCTTCCAGTTTTTCTTCCAGTTTTGCTTCCATTTTTGCTTCCAAGTTTGCTTCCAAGTTTTCTTCCAGCTTTTCTTCCAATTTTTCTTCTAGATTTGCTTCAAGTTTTGCTTCCGGTTTTGCTTCCCGATTTGCTTCCGATTTTGCTTCCAATTTTTCTTCCAATTTTGCTTCCAATTTTTCTTCTAGTTTTGCTTTGAGTTTTGCTTCGAGTTTTTCTTAGATTTTTGCTTCGAGTTTTGCTTCTAGTTTTGCTTCCATTTTTGCTTCCAGGTTTTCTTCTAGTTTTGCTTCCAGGTTTGCTTCTAGTTTTGCTTCCAATTTTTCTTCCAAGATTGCTTCTGGTTTTCTTCTAGTTTGGCTTTCATTGTTGCTTCCTTTTTCCTTCTAAAAATTCTTCTTGTTTTTCTTCCATTTATTAAGTTAATATGTTTTATTTCAATTTAATTAGTTAAATATCTTGTGCCTCTTAAATAACTCATATGATTAAATAACAAGATAATTATTATAACATGATCATCATCTATAATAAAAATAAGTGAGCCAAATATCTATAATTTAATTGAATTTAACAACATCCATCCCAAGTAGTAAATTAAAATCATCATACGTAATAAATATCCATCCAAAAATTATCGACCACTTTTAATATATATAAATTGACAAGTCAATACTGATAAGATCATCATCATATATAACTAAAACAAGTGAAAGTCAAATATGCCAGTAGATCAATAACATGTCAAAATGATACATGTCCGATAGTTGACATAAGTCAAAATGATACATGTACAAATGATATAAGTAAAAATGATAAATTATGTAACTTAAATTGATACAAGTCAAGATGATACATGTCCAAATGATATAAGTGAAAATGATACATGTCAATATGATACAACTCAATAATATGGTACTATAGACTGTGAAAATGATACATATGATAGTAACCATGAAAAGAGGCATCATAACGATAGATCACCAATGATCCATGATGTAGTCTATATCATCATGAATGTCACTAGTTACTACTAGTTGCAACTATCTCATCATAATCACCATCGTGATCATCATAATCATGATCATGATCATCATAATCATCATCATCATCGTCATCATCATCATTGTCATCGGCCTCGGTGTCTTCCATATCTGTGTCATCGTCATCCTCTGCCATGTGATCTGTACTGACAAAACCAATATTTTCTGGATCTATATCATGATGAGGATCATCCTGATCTTTTGGAAGACCCGTGTTCTACAAAAAAAATATTTAAAATGAAAAGTTATTATTTATTTCATGCAATAATTTATTTTTCTATTATATATCTAATATTACAACATATGAGACGAAATGACCATAGTCATATTACATCATATCAAAGTGCACATACCATAATAAAATTTCAAAAAAGTTACATCTAATATGTCATTCCAATGATGTAAAACATCCAACAATTCTAATAAACATTAGTAAAGATCATAAAAAAAATTGTTATACAATTTAACTATCAACGTTAAATTCTATTACATAACCTTAAGTGCCAACCCTCTTCATTTTGTGCTATATATGATTATTTTTACCTCAAATATCCTTTGAGAGTTAATTGGTCTATATATCTTCTTCTCCTATATTTTAAAAATGGATATTTTTCTAGGAAATTTTTGCACAATAATATGCTTCAAAGGTTCTTTGATAATTAACTAGTCTATATGTCCCTGTATTTGAGAGTTAACATTTATGGTTTATTTTTTTTGTTTGTAAGCAAGCTATGACATGCAAAAATACTTGAGCATACAGAGAATAGTTCTTTAGGACATTTTGTACTTTGATTATACTATTTTTAAGTGACCTTTTCATGTATATAATCATATCATGTTCATGTATGCTAATATAAGGAAGCTATGGAGGTAGTTCAAAGAGATGGCCCTAAAATTTTTCCTCATCTTACAAAGTCTACAGGAACTTGAATAGGGATCAAATTTTGAGAGTTTAGTTTAAGTTTAAATTCAAGAAATGACAAAATTGAGAAGGCTAGAATGGATTTTAATGTATCACTTGGGTTTTAGAATTTGCAATTGCAGACTGGTAACCCCAAAATATAGAATTATTCATTGCTCCTTGTTGACACTATGGTTCTTAAGGATTAAGACCTGAAACCATGTATCAAAAAATTAAGCATGCATTCTTCCAGCCAGCGAAGAAGGAGATAATTACTTTGCTTCATTTTCATTTGCATAACCATATCATGTTGGGAACCAAGAAGACCGAGGGTGTCTAGTTTTATGTGGAAGTAATGGACGTGGTCCAAAATTCAGGAGGGGCAAGAAGGTCAATGTATGATCCTAATGAAATTGAGGAAGAACAACAAGAGAGGGACAAGAAAAATAAAATGAATGCCGAGTTTCAAGGATTTATCAATTGAGTAAGAGAACTATGGGAGCAGCCTCATCTAAAATATTTTGAACTAGAGTTTGATATACCATTTATAGATCTTGGTTTTCATGGAGTTACTTTCAAAGCCTCCACTTTTATTGTTCCTATAGTAAACTATTTGGTAGAGTTGGTGGAATTACCTTTCTTAGTAATCACTATTAGTGAGATTGAGATTGAGATTGTTAACCTCGAGAGAGTAGGACTTGGGAAAAAGGCATTTGATATGGCTATTGTTTTCAAAGACTTCAAGCGGGATGTACTCCACATTGATGCCATTCCTCAATATTCACTTGATGACATCAAGGAATGGCTAAAATCCATGGCTATAAAGTATTATGAAAGCATAATGAACTTGAATTGGAAGCCAATTTTGAAGACTATTACTGATGATCCAAATAAATTTATTGAAGATGGTGGTTGGGAATTTTTGAATATGGAAGCTAGTGATTCTGATTTTGATAATTCAAAAGATTTAGATCAAGGATATGAACCCTCTGATGTAGAGGAGGAATTAGAATTAGATGAGGAAGGTTCATAAGATGAATCTCTTGTGGAGTCAGATGAGGATGATGAAGAAGAATATTCTGAAGAGGAGGAAGGTAAAACATGGAATGAATTAGAAGCCGAAGCCAAAAATTTAGATAAGGAAATAGGAGACGAGTCTGATAGTGAAGAGGAAAGGTGATGATGAAAGGTAAAAGCTACAAGAAAGTCTCAGACACCTGATATTAGAGATTCAAGAGGAATTCCTACCAAGAGGCATAAAGCCAAATGGATTGAGTTCATCTACATCCTTCTAATATTTATTCATGCACATAAATATTTCAAATTTTTATGAAAATGATGCATATATGTTAACTTGATCGGTGTTGTTACTTCGGTAGTCTGAATTCTATGACAAACAACCATTAGGACATTGTGTGTGGGAGCACATTTGTGTTTTTAGTTAGCTTTTTTGGATAGCTCTACTGGGTGTTAAGGACATTCCATTTATCTTTTGAATGTTAATAATTCTAGTATTACTTGCTTCTCTATGTTGATCAGATCAGGTTGTAGGTTTTTTACTACTGATTTCTTTATTTATGGCATTTTTTAACTTGGAAGACAAGAATTTACTACCTTTTTTTAAATTAGATGGACAAATTAAGTGGTTGGTTAGCTACACCAAGTGATGTAGACTACAAGGATGTGTTAGATCTATAGGATGCCTACCAAGATGCATCAAAACATTCTTACATGTTAAAAAAATGGCAACATCATGAGGAAGGATGGAAAAGATACTTGTAGATCACTTAGTAGAATGACAACATGAATTCAAGGAATCACTCCTTGAAATACCAAGGAAACACTCCTTGAGATACGATGTTTGAGGGAAAATAAGATAAATCAAATCAACATGGGACTAAGTTACTCAAATGATACAACTCATAACTTAAATGAGGACACTTAAGAGATTAAAATTCCATGGTCATTAATTAAAAGATGCAATGAAAATAAGGCATGAATTTCACCCACTACCCTTTAAGGCAAACAATATTTTTTTCCTCAACATGAAATAATGGGACAATTGAGTGGGATCTAGGGCCAACAGAGAAGCACTTTAGAACTCATCCTATGCATCAATAAACAACTCAACACAAGAAATTAAAATTGACATATTAACATAACAATATCCAACTAAGTTATTGAAAGTGAACTATTGATATCTCATTCTCCATACAGATTATAAAATCGACCCACTTTTTGCTTTGTAACTTTTCCTTTTCAAATTGTTTTGGATGTTGACCATATTTCTCCTCCTGTCAAAACATGGCACATGGACTAGTTAAATTAATTAATATGCAATCATTTAATTTTTCTTAGGAAATAAACAAAATTATTATTTAACATATTAAATATACCTACAAATGTACAGGTCAAGGCCTGTAAACCTTTCTGGCCACTATGATGCATGGCATGAATTTTTTGAAGCCTAGCCTTGGAGGCCTTGTCCTGAAACATATACTAATTCAATTTAACTATGAACAATAAAATTTAAAAATAATTTAATAAATTTTATATAATCTTATGAGAAAATTCAAATACCTGCGTACTCTCCTCATCGAACTTCCTTTGTGCATCAAACTTCTCACATTATTTTACAAGCTCTTTCCATACTTTGAGACTTACATCAATTGGTTTTTTTTTTAGCCTTAGCTCGGGAGGGATTTTTTATCTTCTTTGTTTGGTTGCATTGAAATCTCTTGCAATTTTGAGACATTCATAGCTTTACGTTCTTTACAGACCAACCTGTGCCAAATTCAGTCTCCATGTCATAAATAATTTCTTTTTGCAGGTGTATGGATATCTTTGAGAATGGAAAATGTAGATGGTCTTTGAACCATTGAAGGCATGATTCCTTCAACCTATTCACAAAGTATTTTCTAGCATCTCTCATTCAGACTTCCCCTGAAACCACATTGTATTCTATCTTGGTATTGTAGCTACCAATGCAAGATGCAAAACTTGGCATGGAAGAAGAAGTCTGTGTCCCAAGAGTGGCTGGGACAGTGGAAGTCTTTGCTCCCTGTTCTACATTCCTATAGTTTACTATTATTTATTTCCTCCTGGATCTTTTGCTTGATCCAGGACTGCTTTGGGAATCAATTGATTCCCTTTGACATGGTTGATTTGGTTGTTGTAATGCCCCCCCTCCAAGTAACCCTAAAGGAAGTTGTAATTAACGACTTAAGTGAACCAATTTTTTTTTATAAAGTGTAATAACATACACATTCACTTACTAATTAACAACAACCTCTAAGGCTACAAGGTTAGGAATACTTAAACCCACACATACATCTTACATAAACCATAGCAATAAATACATTATGAAATAAACATCATACATCATCAGAATACCACATAACATAACAAGATGAACATCCAAAATACAATCTCATAAACATTAACTTAATCCAATAGTTACATCCCTCATTCCCAGAATGAGACAATAGTACAAAAGTATAACAATTACATAATCTCACCTCATAAACATAAGAGGGATAAAATAACTTATACAAATTGGAATATTACAAAGCAAGAAAATACAATAGAACCGCGAGCTATCCATCTGGATGTCTCGCCTCCATGAATTGAAGATCAAGGGGGACCCAACGGTTTTGGTGCATGTTCCACCCAACCATGTGGTACCCGAAGGCCCACCCCTCATGCCAGGAGATAGTAACAATGTAACAAGGACAAAGATCCACAACCTCTAACCAAAGGCAGACTCAAACTAACTCATACTGAAATAACCAAAACAAATGCAATAAACAAGAACAACTCTCGCATCACTGACATTGCTTCCAGACATAAAATAGACCAAGTATGTTCAGAGAACCATACACGTATACAAATACCAATCACCAAGGGAATCTCAAGTGCACACAAATTAGAAAACATAACCACTCCAACTCTAGGAGGATACAAATAATAGAACACACTCCAAACATCTTGAAGACAACAACACATAGTCCACTCCTTTCACAAGAGGTACAAAACATCCCATTCATAAAAATTGGGTAAAACTGAAAGGACGCCATGCACTACCCAAGGGAAAACAACTGTATGGCATAAAGATTCAACAACCCTTATCCTCTAAGTTCTTCTGGAAGACTTATAATTTAGAACTAACACTTGATCCCAAAACCCACAATGCAACTTGACTTCATAGCAACAAAAACATTTAAGTCATAAATCAAATCTAATATTTGGATTTCCTAAACCCATATTCATTCAATAGGTAACATTAACAAGGTCAAAGACACACTTACAGGGTTAACTCAAATAATCATATACCCATATTTCTATTTCCATTATAAGAAATCTTAAACAATTTGAACTTACATCCCCTTACGAAATACAAAGAACTAGAACATTTAAGGCAATCACAAGAGCATTACTATTTTTGGACATACTAAATCCATATCTTTTTCATATTTCATTCACAATAAATTAATTGCTCTACTTGAAATATAATAAATTAAAATAGCCATTTGCCTCATCAATATAAACTTCTTAATTTACCTTTAAATCGACACAAATCCATACAAGTAAACTCTTTCCATTTCCTAACCAAATCTTACATCTCATTCAATTTTCTATTTAAAACATTCAATCCCTTTAATATCATAAAATATTGTTTCTCTATCCATTTTCCCATATACACTAATCAAACCATTTTTAAATGTTTATTCAATAATATATTGCATGCTTCTTATTAAAATAAAATACGATAATGAATTTACACTGAATATATGTATATTTATGTTCCATATTATATATACACCAAATATATATATTAATAAGTTAATTATATATATTCTTTAATATTCCAATCACAACGATTAAAATTGCTCTATGGAAATAAATGAAACAAAACAAATATTTGTCTTTTCCAATATAATTAGTTCCTAAATTTATGTCTAATACAACATAAACTATTGCAAATACTATATTCAAATTTTCTATCCAAAATCTATACCACGCATTCTAATTTTATCCTTTAAAATCCCTATTCCCAATAATATAAAAATTTTGCTCTTTAAACTTAATTGAAATAATTAAACAAGTATCTTCAATCTACAAATACAAGAAATACTAATTTAAACAATTTAATTCAATTTCAATGTTTACTTCTAAAACTAACATCAGTTCTCTATTAACTGGATTCCTTTCGTTTTCCAACTAACTCAAATGATTTAATTATTTAATATAAAATACCTTTTTCCTATTAAACTGAATTATGCATACTAATCAGTTCCAATAAAAATATTTCTTTCAGATAAACAACTAACTCTTCTAATTTCTACAATTCATTACGTAATTCATTATATTGATAAAACTGAATTAAGAATTCATCTTTTCAGATAAGGGAGAAATTACACTAATATTTAATTCTCTAATTGCTCTTAACAAAATAAGTATTTTCAACTATAACTCAAAACATTTCACTTTAAATTAAATAACCAATTGCCCTTACAAATTAAATCATTATAAAATTAATCAAATTAACATTTGGTCTCTTCCATAACTTATTGTGTTAAAATAAGATCAATATTTAAACTATAACCCAATATCATATATATATTTTTCCAATTAAACTCAAATTAATAATTGGACCTTTTACACATGAATTTAAATTTCACAATTAAATCTTAAATTATGCATTCTTTAAATCAGATATTTAACTCCTTCAATTAAACTTTAACATGTCATTTTAGAATAAACAATAATTTCTCCATACGTTTATAATTTTATTTCCACTAATCTAATATACAAATTTTATTTAAAATAATATAAATAAATTTATAATATTAAAATATTATTAAATAATATTTTAATATTATAATAACAATACATAAAATATTAATATTTATAAATATCAATTTATTATTATTTTATTATCAAAGCAGCCATGGGAAAATAACTTAACAGCAGTCTCGTGTTTCAAGCATAACTCAAAAACTACGATTTGGGTATTTGCAATTTTTTTACAGGGATAAGAAAATTTCAAGGCGCAGAAACCCTTTAAATTTCCTAACAACCCAGTTTGTGTAAGAGGAGTTGTATGTGACACAACCAGACCATTTTACCATGAAAAATATAACTACCTTGCGGATTTTAAAATCCGATTTTTAATAATAAACAGAGGGTTTCATTTTCTAAAAACATTCTAAAAACATTGCTCAATCTCTATGTTTGAATCCAAAACAAAATAATCAATTTCCTCAAACAAATTAAATTCAACTGAGGTTTTCACAATTTTAACTCAAGAATTTTCATAAAACAAAAACTGCAAATTTATTTGATTTTTTTCTTCTAACAACAAATTTATTTTCTAAAACAGATTTAATAAACAAATCTTTAATCACTACTATTTTAAAAACAATCAAAAACAATAAAAACACAGAAGAAAACCTGGCTCAAGAAGCTACAGGAAGAGATGAATTTCTGCTGCAAGCCTCCTCCAAAGATTTCCTGAATTTTCTTCAATCATCTAATGAATCCAATCCAAAACCCAACAAATGCAAACAATCTTTCCTCCAATCAATTCTATAATCAAACTCTCTTCAAACCCTTCTTTTGTGCAAATTTTTCCAAAATTTCTTCTTTGCTGTAAAAATGAATTTTTCTAAAAACTTTTCTGCCCTAAAATTAAAATATGTATTCTTTATAAATCAAAAATACCTAATACAACCCTAATTCACATTGCATGCAAATTAGATATTAATTTCAATTTCAATTTCAATTTTTGAAAGTCCACTTTCAATTTAAAATGCTATTTCAAATAATAAATTAATTTCCAAAGTTGAAACTCATTTCCCAAATAAACATTTAATTACAATTTCTAATTTAATTCTCACACGTTGAAATTAAATCCCAAAATTAATTTTAATTCTTTTATTTCCTTTCATTTTCTTGCATCACGTTTAATTAATTAATTAAATTATTTAATCACTAAATTCAACCCCCTTTGATTAAATTTAATTGATTAAATAAATTAAATATAATTAATTAATTTTAAATATAAACTTTTATTCACATTGCATTATTTAAATTAAACAATCATCAACATGATTTAAATGCAATTATTCTAAATATCTATTTCCAAATCAAGAATCCTTCAGAATTAAATAACATTAAAGCAAGACCGACAATGACTTGACACACACGACTGATGACACACTAAGGCTAGGGTGTACAATTGACACATGTTATGTAGATACTATCTCCCATTCAACTTAACCGTTGGATCGACACGCTCAAACCTGTGAACTCAGGTCGAGTCGATGTCATGTACCTACAATCCTGCAACCAAAACAACATCATACAATATATCTAGCATATAATACACACCGTGAAGAAGGAATTATAGATTCGTAGGGCGCTCGCAAGTGAGTGATGCGAACCCATCTTCTTCACCAATACACTCATCAAAACTGACACTTCCATCATAATTCCAATAGTCTCATAATAACATCTCATGCTAACTCTACAACATCATTAATCCATAATGCATGTGAAACAATAATTAGATCAACACATCACACAATAATAGTTGTCACTCAATAGTAGTGAACAAAACATCATAATAAAATGTATCCAGTATCAAAGTAACTACAACCAAACATAACATAAAGCAAACCGAATAAGGAGCAAAACGGAGGGGTATTACAGTTGCAATGTTCGAGAGGCTTCAGTAGATCATTTTTCTATGTATCTGGCAAGCATTGTCATCGCACATCATCCAATTTGTTCACTGCCTTTTCCCCCATTATGGAAGCCAATGCCTCTTTATCTTTTTTAGTCTCATGTCCTTATATATATATAATAAATTTCTTCTTTTAAATTTAAAAATAAAAAAACTAAAAACTAAAAATGAAAGAAAAAATGGAAACATTTACAAATCTATAAATTGACAATGAATTACCTCATTGTGGCCAAAGTCTGCTCCATTTGTTCTCTTCCCTCTATTGCTTGACATTTTGAGGTGACCTGGGGCAAATTATTTTCGTCCAGTCTATGGAGGAAAACGAAGTACACACTGTCATGTATGAAAGTTTTCATCCAGTTTGTGGTATGAAAGTTTTACATTGAATGACTCTCTTTTTGGATTTAAATGCCTATGAATCAATTGCTTGCACACCTGTATAGAATATAAATATATGCAAAATAAAACAAATGTATTGTAAAAAAATCAATGCTTGCGCACTTGTATAGAATGGTAATCCTTGGGGGATAAAAAGGGCACAAAGTGTGGTTTTATTGAGAGTTAACATAGATAGGTCCCATGCTTGAGTCGCATCCACTAATTAGAAAGAAAATGAATGTGTGCGCACAATAAATTCAAAACCACAAGCTCATTGTTCTATAAAAGAATAATTGAAAATTAGTAATAGCTAATTTAAGCATGAAGGTCTCACAAATTTGAGGAAATAATCCATTATTCAACTGTCGCCTCAAAAACCCTATCTCCTCATATTGTCTCGACCAACCTCTATTCCCACAGGACCTAGTTGTAGTGGGAAGATGCAGTTTAACGACTTGTCTCAAAATATTGGGATGGGAATGATAAGCAAACTGAGGCATTGGGGTTTTAGAAATGCATTTTTCCCTTTTTTCTCCTCTCTTCGCACAATGCTTTTCTCTTGTCATCTCTTCCTTGACGTAAAAAGTTTTTAATTTTTGTTTTCGATTCATTAGTCAGTGCTGTAGTCAGCGTAGTTAACGTCGACTTTAGTGCTGACTTTCAACCCTAAATGTGATATGTTTGGGGTGCCAAAGGCAGCGTAAAGTGCACCTAATTTAGTGCCTAACAATGCAAAATGATGTATTTTTCTTGGAAGTTGATAAATAAATTGATCCTAAATTGGCTTCATCTTCATATGTTCTAAGGGAGAAATCATGGTCCCCTATTTTATCTATTCCTTATCCCATGTCAATTTTGTGGGTGCAAAACTAATAGAGGTTAGATTTGTGAACTCAGAAATGACCCCTAAACTTTTAAATTTAAATATAAATGGGCCCATGTTCACCCTATACAATTAGATAAGTCATCTAAAGTGTGAAATATTCCAAATTGCATGTTACAGATTTGTATAAAAGGAAAACCCTAATTCATTACTATCATCTTAGATATAGGGCTTATTGGGGAATTATGAAAAATCATCTATGAGAACTAAATAATTATCATGTGACATTGACATTACATCAACATTCTATGTGTATTGCATGCTTCCTAGAGAGATTTGAGCTCTAGTTGTCAAGATTCTGCATGTAAATTTTTTGTGAAGAGCAAAATGTTGCAATGTCCTATTTTGTTTTTCATAGCGTGTCTTAATGAAAAATGAGCATATTAACAAGATAATTTCAATAATATTCTCTTGGTGCACAAATTTTATGTGACTATTATCATTTTTGTGTATTACAGGATCTAGAGTAGAGAGAGGATGTGGATGACATAGAACTACTAAATCATAGAGATGAAAGTGGGTCGAAATAGATATGACAACGTAATTTTCAGATACAATAGAGGTAAGAAGATAAATCAACCTCAACCAAACAAGGAAGGTGTTTATAGATTCACAAATGCTACAACATAGAGGCGATAAAGTCATTTTTTTCTCCATTAGGCCTCTGAGGTCAAAATTATTGGATGAAAATGCACAAGAATGGTGATTAAATGTGATTCTATGTTCAAGGGAAAAGTTTGAAAATTAGGATGGCCAAAACATAATATCAATATGTCAAATAAATGACTAAAGTGAGGTTTTGTGTTGGATAGCATATTCATTGAAATAATAGAATTGGTGTACTAAACATTATTTACTATGTTGTGTATTATAGGGGCGAGACGAGGCCATGGCAACAGATCGTGTCATATCAAATGAGGACACAACGGATGAAGTGGGACATCAAGTACTCAAATTTTGACTTAACTTAGGAAAAAATGATCTGATGGAAATTTGTGATACGTCCATCTTTTTTCATAGTATTATTGAAATTTATAATGTATTATCCAATCTTGACATAAATTAATGCATGTTGTTGATTATTTTAGATGGAGATTGGATCAAATACAGAGCCTGAGCGTTCAACTATCAAAAGAAGAAGATATGTACATGGACATGGACATGGACCTAAAACTGTTAAATCACATAGACGATAGTGGGTGGAAGAGGATATGACGATGGATCTTGCAGACACAAAAAATGATTTCATTGAACAAGAGGTTGGTCAGGACCATAGTACATGGGATGGATACTTTGAGAAAATTGTTTGTGGATGTTTTGTATGTCATGGAAAGAAACAATTGAAACAAGCAATTATACAAAGACATTACATATATGATGAGCTTCCAATTGGTAGTATGTCTCCTACAATTGATTCAAATCCAATAGGAATTATGGTAAGGAATTTTCCAATTTGATATAAATAACATGTATACTTCGTTAAACATTGTTTTATATTATTTAAATAACTAATTTTTTCTTAATGGATACTTGTAGGATAGAGTTCTTGGTTTAAAGTTTCCTGGATCACCGACTTCTAGCCTAGAGGGCAGTGATCATTTATTAGATGATACATCTAACAAAAATATGTGCCAATATACCAGCTCGAAAGATGAGGAATTGATGAAAAAAAGTCACAGAATAAGAACCGGTTTAAAGATGCATAATTTGATTAAAGAAAAGGGGAAGGTGGACTACACAACCTATGAGAATGAATGTGATGGAGATGATGACTTTCCCCTAAGTTTGAGATCAATTTACAAAGAGACATTTGATCGTCGACTATATTGCACTTGGCCTAGTGATCAAAAACTACCTAGAGTATACGAGGTGTTTCAATTTTGGGGATACAACTACATGATAAGACCCTCTAATATCCATGGAGTGAATCTAGGCCTCTTTATTGTCCAAAATGTACATGTGGGATCTAAAAATAGAGACAATTTAGAAAAAAACCACTAGGAGATTAATGCCATATTATGGTCCATCATATTATAGTGGTGAATGGAGAAGGCTAGAAAAATATAAGCCTAACATGTCAACATATGGTCTAAATTCAAATATGTATACACATCATCTCCAATTGGAAAGTGGAAAAGATATTAATAGAGGTCATCTTATATATATAGATGGACGTGCATACACACACAAAAATACTGCAGGATTTATAAATAGTAGTAAGGGAAGGGACCCTAATGTAAGACCAAATTGTCAATTTATTGAGGTTATAAATGATAAAGATGAAGATATGGAAAGAGAGGTTGATAGATTGATAATGGTTGAGGCTATTATGGACCTTAACATTGGGGATGAGTTATTGATTGATTACCCCTTCTTAAAATGCACTCCTTCACAAAAGAAAAGGGAAGAACAAGGTCTCCCTAAGGATGTTCATAAGGGCAGAAAACCAAAGAATAATAAATGAGTTTGGACTGATGTTTTATAGACTATATTGTCAAAATTGGGTTTTATTTAAATTATTGTATAAAAAAGGTATTCTATAAAATAATGTTCCTTTATTCAATTGATGTATATATGTTCATACAATTTATTTTTTATTTTTTAAGCCATATTTGATTATATTTATTTAAATTTGATACATTTATGATTTATCCAATTGTATCTAAACATTAAATAATTCTTGTGTTTGTTGATAGGTAGAAGATTTTGATGAAACACATACTAATACCCAAGATCCAACTGGGTTTTTAAGATTTGGACGAGATGATCCAAACTATCCTTTAAACCATACCAAAGCAAAAAAAGAAAGATTGAAGAAAATACTACCATCTGAGAAATTTGAAGAGCTAATGAGATCCACATACACTGTTGACATGCCACCTAGCCTTAATGATGATGATCATGGTAGTGAAAATGTAGTGCATGAAGAAGGATTGAATGAAATTCTTACAAATTTCTTTAGGGATGAAAATAATGATGACAATAATGATCATATTGTTGACAGTAATGATGATAGCAGGGGTAAGTACCACCAACGTAATGTTGATGATAACAACCTGAAAGACTCTATCAAGCAAGCATCGAAGACACCCATGTTCAAATTGGGTGCAAGTAGAACCTCAAAACTGGCATGCACATTAGTATTATTAGAAATCAAGTCACTATTTGGTTGGTCAGACAAAGGATTCACTACCCTACTAAAGTGAGTTGAAATCTATTTCTTACTTTGCATTGTCAATTGGTGTACATAATTCATAAAAATTCATCAACTTTGTTTATATTTATTTAAGGGGATTTTAAAACCATATATTGTATATAAATAGTCCCAGTATAGATTGACATATCAAACATGTTCATCATAAGTCAAACATTCAATTGGTTTACTATCTGGAAATCTTACAGGGCACTAAAAACAAAAATATTCCTTGAAGAGAATGTGTTGCCATCAACTTGCAGAGAGGTGCATTTGTTGTTGGTTGAGTTGGGCATTGAATATAAGAAAATTCATTCATGTAAAATGATTGCATTTTATACAGAGATGAATATCAAAACAAGGTAGAATGCACTGTATGCAAAGAAAAGAGATATCATACATATGTACAAGGTCCTATAGTTCCAAAGAAGGTTTTATGTCGCATGCCAATTATACTTGACTTCAAAAATTTTTTTGTTGAAAGTAACTTGCACAATTGATGGATTGGCATGCAAAGAACATGAGTAAAGATAGATTCATGGGAATTCTGATTGAATCCAAAGAAATGAAACACATAGAGGAAAAATGGCCAAGAAAATTCAAAGATGAACCCCGTAATATCAGGTTTGGTCTTACAATGGATGGAGTATGCCCATTCTCTTTCCTGATCTCAAATTATAGTGTTTGTCCAATCGGATTGATAGTATACAATATTCCCCATGGATGAGTGTTAGAAAGGAGTACCCTATGCTGACTCTCATTGTTCTAGGAAAAAATCAAGTTAAAAACATGGATGTTTATCTTGCACCTTTTATTGATGAGATGCAACTGCTATGGAAAGGAATAAGAATGTATGACATATCATGTCCTCCATCAAATAGGTCCTTCATGTTGTATGGTGTGCTATGTTAGAATATTCATGATCTCCCAGGACTTGGTGTTTGTTCTGGTAAGATAAAATATTTACGTATTTACACAATTTATTTTCATCCCAATTTTCATACTTAGTTTTATACTATTTTTTTTATGTTATTAACATTACTTGTTGAATTTTAGGGCTTCAAAAAAAGGGGATATTTGCATGTCCAAGATGTGAAGAATAATTTTAAGGGTGGTATTCTAAAGATCTACATAAATTTATTTATGTGAACAACAAGGTTTTTCTACCACTAGAACATAGGTTTAGAAATCTCCTGAAGAATCAATTTGATGGAAAATTTGAAAATAGAGGCCCTCCCATGATTATGGGTCCAAGTGATTGGCTTAAGAAGTATTGAAGATGCTGAATTGAAAGCTTGGGAGGTTTTTTTTGACCAGGGTGATTCAATTGAAGAACCATAACAAGTTGTAGTTAATATGCCAGGGAATGAAAAGGAAATCCATATTTTATGAGCTCCCTTACTGGAAGGATATATTAATATCTCACCTATTAGATCCTATGCACATCTTCAAAAATGTCCCAGATTCTATATTTTGACATATATCAGGAAAAGAGGATACCTTGTCTTCGAGGATAGATATTCTCTTTCACGTACCAAATTTGATAGAAAACATTGTGGATAAACAAGGAAAATGAAACATATGCAGAAGCTCCATGTATTTTGAAGAAAAAAGAGATAGACCAACTAAAAATGTCATCTATTCAATAAGGACACCTACTAGCTATGGGTCACCATTGGCTAAAGCTTTTACACTTGATGGACATATCACAGGATTTAAAATGTAAGACCCCTCCGTTTTGCTATTTTGATTGAACAGTGTTCTGTTTGGTTAGGCCTTATTTTCTGTTAGTACCTTGACTATGGTAGTTGGTTACTGTTTGACCTGTATCTTTATCATGATTTGGTGATGTATTTTGATGCGATGATACTGTATTCAGATGTTATCATTATGGTATGTTTTGAATTAGCATAAGTGGATATTCGAACTAATGATGTATTATGCTTTGGATTAAATTATTATGTAAGATTTGTCAGTTAGTAATATTGTATTGGTGAGGGGGATGGATCGCATCACTCACTTGCGAGTGCCCTAGGATTCCGTGATTCCCTCTTCACGGTGTGTTTTAATTATGACATATATATGCATGTGGATATACTCCTTGTTCGTAGGTTGACAGGTACAGGACATCGACTCCACCTGGTTTCACAGGTTTGAGCATGCCCAATGTCCAATGGTATTCAATTGGGAGATAGTAGCTAGGTTTTCCGTGCCAAGTCGTCACCCTAGTCCTAGTATGTCATCAGGTGTTGTCGGGTTGTGTTGCTTTGAGTGTTGTTTCCTCTCTTTGATTATTTAAATGCAAGTTAAAAAGGGTAATTAAGTGCCTTAATGTATTTACGTTGTGGATTAATTTGTTCTGAGATTATGTTGAAAGGTAATTTATTTTATTATTAATTTAATCTAATTAATAAATAATTTAATCATTGATTAAATCTATTTATTAATTAATTAGATTTATGAGGTTGAAAGAAGTTAATTTATTTATGTTGAAGTTATTGTTATATTTGTTGGAATTGAAAATAAAGAAAATGCATAAAAGTCAAGTTAGGAAATTCGAAATTCAAAAAAAAAAAAAATTGAATTGAAAAATAAGATATTTCCATTTTCTGTTTTGGAGAATTGATGAGGGTGGTTGTAGGATTTTTAGGGTTTTATCCTCAAGTTTGAATTTTGCTTCACAATTTTAGATCATGAAGTTTTGGAAAATTGAAATGGAGGAGAGGAAGAATTGTTGCATTTTTGTGGGTTTTGGGATTTAAGCTGTAGAAATCTGTGAAACTAGATTGGGAAGCAAGGTTGGAAGCTAAGCATCGTCTGGACCTCCTCAAATTCAAATTACCAGGTTCTTTTTTTATTAAATTTAGTTGTTCTATAATATATGTTTTGTTGTTGGAAATATTCAAACCTAGGCTTGGTTTACAAATTAAACCCATCTTGTTCTTGCTTCAAAATTTGAAAGGAAAGAAAAACCTCTATTTGAAAATATTGTTCTTCAAAGAAAAATTTCAATATGGTTGTAGATGTACATTTCTGGAAATTATTTGCTCTCCTAGAGTTATAATTTTGGTTAAAATTGAATATATATATATATATTATTGTTGTGCCCTGTTAATTTTATATTTAAATCCCTATTCAAAAAAAAAGAAAAGATGATTTTCAGATTTTTTGTTGAAATCCGCAGTGGGGGTTTCGGATTTTTTTTGGAATAAATTAAAAAATTATTAAAAGAGGGTTGTGGGGGCTAGGGGCTCGACCCACAGTCACCCATGGGAGGCGCTATGGGGAGCCACGCCCAACGTGCCCCACGTGACCCCCACCTTCTCCATCCACCGCGATCGTTTTCCCTTCCACCGCGGCCAATGCTTCACAGTCGCAACCACCCGCCGGTGGTAGGCTGTGCGTAGCACCGCCGCCGCCATCAGGAGGGTGGCTGGTAAATGTCGCTGCCCCTCAAACCACCGTCGCCGCCCTGTGTTTAAACTGTGTGGCCTTGAGAATAAAGCACGACCGGCCCTAAACGATGCGCGGCCTGAGAATGACATGCGCCCCCCTTGTCTCATTTGTCTTTTTTTATAAAAAATAAAATATATTATAATATCTTAATATTATATTTTATAATATTAACTATTAATATTTATACATTAATAATTAATATTTTATTATATAATATTAAGTATTAAAATATATTTTAATTTTTAATATTATATGTTATAGCATCAAGTTTTAAATAATTAAATAGGTGTATTAATTGAAATAAATATATAAGGAAGATTTATCCTTGGTAATTGGATTAAATAATTTTAAACATTTCACTATGGCATTTTGTAAATAAATAAATAAATATTGATTTAACTTATTGTTTATGTTTTAAATGTACATGTGAGAATTAGAATAAGTAATTTTAATCAAATTATCAGTTGAAATTTTAAATGCATTTTTTGAAATTTTAAACTTAGAATTGACAAGAAATGTGTTTAGCATCGTGATTATTTAATAATTTATTTTGCAATAAACTTATTGTAATTTCGAAACGTTATATTCTGAAATGTAGAAAGATACATGATTACTTGTTACCTTTGAAACAATTCGTGAAATTGAACTTTTGGTTTGAATTCCATCCTTCGATTGAAAGAGTCGTTATTTAATTTTGTGTTCTTAAGGCTATTAAGTACTGAATGCAAATGAAAGACGTGGATTTAGGAAATCCGAAGCAGAGTTAATTCTGATTAAACTGCTTGTCTCTTATGATTATCACCTTGGGGAAAATGGCCAGAAGGGTTAAGTCTTCCAGTTGGGGTTTTCTGTTTTGTGGGTTGTCTTGTCATGGTTGACAACCTATTGTGAGTTCCTTGGGTAGTGCCTGGTCTAGTCAGTGTATACCTAGTTTCCATGAATGGGGATGTTTGTACCTCCTTGGTTTATGAGTGGATTATGGGATCCGCGTCTACTTGTAAGGAGTGACCTTGTTATGTGTTTGGTTGCCTCCAGTGTTGGAGTGAGTTTAGTTTTATGTCACCTCCTCAGAAAGGAGTGGTCGTGATATCTTGTTTGTTGCACCTTGTACCCTTGGTGATTGGATGGTATGTGTGTTGTCAAGTAGAAGAGTGGCTTCCATTAGGGGCCAGAGCTTGGAAGAGGTAAGATTGGGTAACCTTCAAAAGTGGTTTAGTCAAATGATAACTAAAACAATACTTAGAAGACTAAGACAAACTTCTTACTAATCGAGATAATTATGCCTCACTCATGGACCCATGTGCTCGGTTAGGCTTGGGATGGGTGGGAAGGCCTAGAATGGCAAGGTCATCTATCTTGTCTATGCGAAAGGTATTTGATTCCGCATTAGTAAGTATGAGGGCCGGGGATCGATTTGAGGCCACCATCTTGACGATCTGCAGTGGGTAACTCATGACGAGCTGTGTGATGACACTTTGTCTAGGACAACAGTTGGTATTTGATTTTGTTGGTATGGTTTCCTTAACATACCTGTTGTGACTATAGATGGTATTTGATTATTATATGTATGGTTCTCATAACATACTTGATGTGCTTTATTTCTGGAAACAATGTGACCATGTAGAGTTGTACTTATGTCATACTAGAGTTGTACTTGAGTTGTACTCATGATGTACTTGTGTTGTACTTGTGAGGTTCATGTGATTGGTTGTTTCAATTTGGTTTAGTTTTGTGTTAGCCTATGTCTAGAGGTAGATGGTCTTGGCTAGGATTCCTTGTTACTATCTCCTAGCATGAGGGGTGGGCCTTTGGATTCCACTTGGTTGGGTGGCGTGCACCTAAATCCGTTGGGTTATTTCTTCATGTTCTTGTGAATGAGACTTCTAGCTGGAGAGCTCATTGGATTCAGTTTCAGTTCTTGCTTTATTTCATTTCAGTTGTTCTTATAATTTTACCCCTCAGTTGTATCGAGGTGGAAGTTGTAATTGTAATTATGTTTATTGAACTTGCCTCATTCGGGGAATGAGTGTTGTAACCTTATTGTTTATTGAATGGATTAATGGATTTGAAAGTTATCTCCTATGCTTGTGGTAGAATCATCTTAATTGGCATGGGTTTTATTTATGTTTGTGTTGAGGTTCTATATAACCTCTATCTCATAACCTTAGAGGTTGTTGGCATTAGTTGGTGGCTTGCTTGTTATTAGTTCTTATCAAAAAAAAAATAGCCTATTTAAGTAGTTGTTTGCAACTTCCTTTAGGGTTGCGTGGCGGGGCGTTACACATGGTATCAGAGCACTAGGTTTAAACACTGGGTTGTCTGGGTACATTTGTACCCACTGTGTTGCCCTTGCGAATTGTTAGTGGAATGGTTAAGTGATCACGTACTCATGGCTTCTACTTTAGCATGATGTACTTTGTGGAAAAGAGTAGCATGAAAGAAACCGATAATTGTATCTTGTTTGAGAGTTGTGGATACAGTCTGGGTCATGTGGATTGTGTGCCCATTCTGCACCACATAAGGACTATTATCAGTCTAGTCGGACATTGTTTGCTCCTTCCTCATTTTTTGGCTAGTATCTAATCACACAGTTGTTGTTTAGTGAAATTTAAAGATTGTGAACTTTCTTTTGGTTATTGATGATTTTTAAGTTGAGTGTGAGGGCCGACACTTTGTTTATATTTGATTGTGAAGGTTTAGCCATGACTTGTGATCTTATTTTCTTATAACCCTAGTGGTTATATATTTGATTCAATGTTGAAATTGTGCACATTTATTGCCTTATTGTTGCAATTGAACTTTAATTTGCTCTTCTTTACGAACTTGGTGGCTAAGCTAGTTATCATTGTTGTTTTCAATGTCGGTTATGTGTTGTATTGTAGTAATTCCTCTCCAAGGATGTATGATACAGACTTGGTGAGTGTGTACGAGGAAGTAGACGTAGGAAATGTTGAGTATGGGGGTTTGTGAGGTTGTTTTGAAACTACGACCACTACTCACCTTTATGTGATGACTATCTCTTGGAAACTGATCACCTTATACAACAAGAGACAGGTCATGGTGGTCTTGTTGGATGGTCTCACTCTATGTTTGACTTAACACCATCCAGTTACTGGTTTGGTGTTGATTTATTTGAGCTGGTTAGTTGTTCTTGGATTCCTCTATCATGGGTTGGTCTACTGCTTTTGGGAGTCCAAATGGACCCTTGTGTAGTCTTGTAATGATTCTGAGTGATGTGTATTGGTGCATATGTGTATTATGTGTGATAATCCATAGTTATGTGTTTTTGGAGACTTGGTTGGAGGTTGCTTCACCATGTTATCTTGGCTGGATTGACAGTGTTCTTGGCTGAGTTGTATACGACATGGGTTGTTGTTGTTTTATGTTGAGGTATGGAGTGATTCAGTTTGGAACCCTTAGGTATGTGTGATTTTATGGATTTTGCACTAGGGGTAGTTGTAGGCTTCCAGGAGTAAGCCTGACCCTAGGGGGGGAGGATGTAAGACCCCTCTGTTTTGCTATTTTGATCGAATAGTGTTCTATTTGGTTAGGGCTTATTTTCTGTTAGTACCTTGACTATGGTACTCAGTTACTGTTTGATATCTATCTTTATCATGATTTGGTGATGTATTTTGATGCGATGATACTGTATTCAGATGTTATCATTATGGTATGTTTTGAATTAGCATAAGTGGATATTCGAATTAATGATGTGTTATGCTTTGGATTAAATTATTATGTTAGATTTATCAGTTAGTAATATTGTATTGGTGAGGGGGATGGATCGCATCACTCGCTTGCGAGTGCCCTAGGATTCTGTGATTCCCTCTTCACGGTGTGTTTTAATTATGACATATATATGCATGTGGATATACTCCTTGTTCGCAGGTTGACAGGTACAGGACATCGACTCCACCTAGTTTCATAGGTTTGAGTGTGTCCAATGCCCAACGGTATTCGATTGGAAGATAGTAACTAGGTTTTCTGTGCCAAGTGGTCACCCTAGTCCTAGTATGTCATCAAGTGTTGTCGGATTGTGTTGCTTTGAGTGTTGTTTCCTCTCTTCGATTATTTAACTGCAAGTTAAAAAGGGTAATTAAGTGTCTTAATGTATTTACGTTGTGGATTAATTTGTTCTAAGATTATGTTGAAAGGTAATTTATTTTATTATTAATTTAATCTAATTAATAAATAATTTAATCATTGATTAAATCTATTTATTAATTAATTAGATTTATGAGGTTGAAAGAAGTTAATTTATTTATGTTGAAGTTATTGTTATATTTGTTGGAATTGAAAATAAAGAAAATGCATAAAAGTCAAGTTAGGAAATTTGAAATTCAAAAAAAAAAAAATTGAATTGAAAAATAAGATATTTCCATTTTCTGTTTTGGAGAATTGATGAGGGTGGTTGTAGGATTTTTAGGGTTTTATCCTCAAGTTTGAATTTTGCTTCACAATTTTGGATCATGAAGTTTTGGAAAATTGAAATGGAGGAGAGGAAGAACTATTGCATTTTTGTGGGTTTTGGGATTTAAGCTGTAGAAATCTGTGAAACTGGATTGGGAAGCAAGGTTGGAAGCTAAGCATTGTCTGGACCTCCTCAAATTCAAATTACCAGGTTCTTTGTTTATTAAATTTAGTTGTTCTATTATATATGTTTTGCTATTGGAAATATTCAAACCTAGGCTTGGTTTACAAATTAAACCCATCTTGTTCTTGCTTCAAAATTTGAAAGGAAAGAAAAACATCTATTTGAAAATATTGTTCTTTAAAGAAAAATTTCAATATGGTTGTAGATGTACATTTCTGGAAATTATTTGCTCTCCTAGAGTTAGAATTTTGGTTAAAATTGAATATATATATATATTTTATTGTTGTGCCCTCTTAATTTTATATTTAAATCCCTGTTCAAAAAAAAAGAAAAGATGATTTTCGGATTTTTTGTTGAAATCCACTGTGGGGGTTTCGAATTTTTTTTGGAATAAATTAAAAAATTATTAAAAGAGGGTTGTGGGGGCTGGGGGCTCAACCCACTGTCGCCCATGGGAGGCGCTGTGGGGAGCCGCGCCCAGCATGCGCCACACGGCCCCCACCTTCTCTGTTTGTCGCGACCATTTTCCCTTCCACCGTGGTCGACGCTTCATAGTCGCCACCGCCTGCCGGTGGATGGCTGTGCTAAGCACAACTGCGCCACCAACGGTGGTGGCTGGCTGTGTGTAGCACCGCTGCCATCGTCGAGAGGGCAGATGGTAAACGCCACCGCCCCTCATACCACTGTCGCCGCCCTATGTTTAAATCGCGCGACCTTGAGAATAAAACACGACCGACCCTAAACGGCGCACGGCCCGAGGACGACATGCAACCCCCTTGTCTCATTTGTCTTTTTTTATATAAAATAAAATATATTATAATATCTTAATATTATATTTTATAATATTAACTATTAATATTTATATATTAATAATTAATATGTTATTATGTAATATTAAGTATTAAAATATATTTTAATTTTTAATATTATATGTTATAGCATCAAGTTTTAAATAATTAAATAGGTGTATTAATTGAAATACATATATAAGGAAGATTTATCCTTGGTAATTGGATTAAATAATTTTAAACATTTCACTATGGCATTTTATAAATAAATAAATAAACAAATAAATATTGATTTAACTTATTGTTTATGTTTTAAATGTACATGTGAGAATTAGAATAAGTAATTTTAATCAAATTATCAGTTGAAATTTTAAATACATTTTTTGAAAGGTTAAACTTAGAATTGACAAGAAATGTGTTTAGCATCATGATTATTTAATAATTTTTTTTGGAATAAACTTATTGTAATTTCTAAATGTTATATTCTGAAACGTAGAAAGATACATGATTACATGTTACCATTGAAACAATTCGTGAAATTGAACTTTTGGTTTGAATTCCATCCTTCGATTGAAAGAGTCGTTATTTAATTTTGTGTTCTTAAGGCTATTAAGTACTTAATGCAAATGAAAGACATGGATTTAGGAAATCCGAAGTAGAGTTAATTCTGATTAAACTGCTTGTCTCTTATGATTATCGCCTTGGGGAAAATGGTCAGAAGGGTTAAGTCTTCTAGTTGGGGTTTTTCGTTTTGTGGGTTGTCGTGTCATGGTTGACAACCTATTGTGAGTTCCTTGGGTAGTGTCTGGTCTAGTCAGTGTTTACCCGGTTTCCATGAATGAGGATGTTTGTACCTCCTTGGTTTAGGAGTGGATTATGGGATCTGCGTCTCCTTGTAAGGAGTGACCTTGTTATGTGTGTGGTTGCCTCCAGTTTTGGAGTGAGTTTAGTTTTATGTCGCCTCCTGAGAAAGGAGTGGTCATGATATCTTGTTTGTTGCACCTTGTACCCTTGGTGATTGGATGGTATGTGTGTTGTCAAGTAGAAGAGTGGCTTCTGTTAGGGGCCAAAGCCCGAAAGAGGTAAGATTGGGTAACCTTCAGAAGTGGTTTAATCAAGTGATAAATAAAATAATACTTAGAATATTAAGACTAACCTCTCACTAATCAAGATAATTATGCCTCACTCATGGACCCACGTGCTCGGTTAGGCTTGGGATGGGTGGGAAGGCTTGGAATGGCAAGGTCATCTATCTTGTCTATACGAAAGGTATTTGATTCCGCATTAGTGAGTATGAGGGCTGGGGATTAGTTTGAGGCCACCATCTTGACGATCCGTAGTGGGTAACTCATGATGAGTTGTGTGATGACACTCTGTCTAGGACAATAGTTGGTATTCGATTTTGTGGGTATGGTTTCCTTAACATACCTGTTGTGAGCATAGATGGTATTTGATTATTATGTGTATGGTACTCGTAACATACTTGATTTGCTTTATTTCTGGAAGCAATGTGACCATGTAGATTTGTACTTATGTGGTACTAGAGTTGTACTTGAGTTGTACTCATGATGTACTTGTGTTGTACTTGTGAGGTTCATGTGATTGGTTGTTTCAATTTGGTTTAGTTTTGTGTTAGCCTGTGTCTAGAGGTAGATGGTCATGGTTAGGATTCCTTGTTACTATCTCCTAGCATGGGGGGTGGGCCTTTGGGTTCCACTTGGTTGGGTGGTGTGCACCTTAATCTGTTGGGTTCTTTCTTCATATTCTTGTGAACAAGACTTCAAGTTGGAGAGCTCGTTGGATTTAGTTTCAGTTATTGCTTTACTTCAATTTAGTTGTTCTTATAATTTTACCCCTCAGTTGTATCGAGGTGGAAGTTGTAATTGTAATTATGTTTATTGAACTTGCCTGATTCAGGGAATGAGTGTTGTAACCTTATTGTTTAATGAATTTGAAAGTTATCTCCTATACTTTTGGTAAAATCATCTTACTTGGAATGTATGTGTTATTTCATAATTGGCATGGTTTTTATTTATGTTTGTGTTGAGGTTCTTTATAACCTCTATCTCGTAACCTTAGAGGTTGTTGGCATTAGTTGGTGGCTCGCTTGTTATTTGTTCTTAACAAAAAAAAAAAATAGCCTATTGAAGTAGTTGTTTGCAACTTCCTTTAGGGTTGCGTGGCGGTGCGTTACACATGGTATCAGAGCAATAGGTTTAAACACTGGGTTCTCTGGGTATATTTGTGCCCACGGTGTTGCCCCTACGAATTGTTAGTGGAATAGTTAAGTGATCACGTACTCATGGCTTCTACTTTAGGATGATGTACTTTGCGGAAAAGAGTAGCGTGAAAGAAACCAGCAATTGTATCTTGTTTGAGAGTTGTGGATACACTCTGGGTCATGTGGATTGTGTGCTCATCCCACACCACATAAGTACTATTATCAGTCTAGTCGGACGTTGTTTCGTCCTTCCTCGTCCTGTGGCTAGTATCTAATCAAACAATTGTTGTTTAGTGAAATTTAAAGATTGTGAACTTTCTTTTGGTTATTGATGATTTTTCAGTTGAGTGTGAGGGCCGACACTTTGTTTATATTTGATTGTGAAGGTTTAGCCATGATTTGTGATCTTATTTTCTTATAACCCTAGTGGTTATATATTTGATTCAGTGCTGAAATTGTGCACATTTATTGCCTTATTATTGCAATTGAACTTTAATTTGCTCTTTACGAACTTGGTGGCTAAGCTAGTTATCATTGTTGTTTTCAATGTTGGTTATGTGTTGTATTGTAGTAATTCCTCTCCAAGGGCGTATGATATGGACTTGGTGAGTGTGTACGAGGAAGTAGACGCAGGAAACATTGAGTTTGGGGGTTTGTGAGGCTTTTTTGCAACTACGACCACTACTCACCTTTGTGTGATGACTATCTCTTGGAGGATGATCACCTTGTACAACAAGAGACAGGTCATGGTGGTCTTGTTGGATGGTCTTACTCTGTGTTTGACTTAACACCATCCAGTTACTGGTTTGGTGTTGATTTATTTGAGCTGGTTAGTTGTTCTTGGTTCTTGGATTCCTCTATCATGGGTTGGTCTGCTACTTTCGGGAGTCCAGATGGACTCTTGTGTAGTATTGTAATGATTCTGAGTGATGTGTATTGGTGCATATGTGTATTATGTGTGATAATCCATAGTTATGTGTTTTTGGAGACTTGGTTGGAGGTTGCTTCACCATGTTGTCTTGGTTGGATTGATAGTGTTCTTGGCTGAGTTGTATACGGTAGGGGTTATTGTTGTTTTATGTTGAGGTATGGAGTGGTTCAGTTTGGAACCCTTGGGTATGTGTGATTGTATTGATTTTACACTAGGGGTAGTTGCAGGCTTCCAGGAGTAAGCTGACCCTAGGGGGGGAGGATGTAAGACCCCTCCGTTTTGCTATTTTGATCGAACAATGTTCTATTTGGTTAGGCCTTATTTTCTGTTAGTACCTTGACTATGGTACTCGGTTACTATTTTATCTCTATCTTTATCATGATTTGGTGATGTATTTTGATGCAATGATACTGTATTCAGATGTTATCATTATGGTATGTTTTGAAATAGCATAAGTGGATATTCGAATTAATGATGTATTATGCTTTGGATTAAATTATTATGTTATATTTATTAGTTAGTAATATTGTATTGGTGAGGGGGACGGATCACATCACTCACTTGCGAGTGCCCTACGATTTCGTGATTCCCTCTTCACGGTGTGTTTTAATTATGACATATATGCATGTTGATATACTCCTTGTTCATAGGTTGACAGGTACAGGACATCTACTCCACCTGGTTTCACAGGTTTGAGCGTGTCCAATGCCCAATGGTATTCGATTGGGAGATAGTAGCTAGGTTTTCCGTGCCAAGTCGTCACCCTAGTACTAGTATGTCATCAGGTGTTGTCAGGTTGTGTTGCTTTGAGTGTTGTTTCCTCTCTTCGATTATTTAAATGCAAGTTAAAAAGGGTAATTAAGTGCCTTAATGTATTTACGTTGTGGATTAATTTGTTCTGAGATTATGTTGAAAGGTAATTTATTTTCTTATTAATTTAATCTAATTAATAAATAATTTAATCATTGATTAAATCTATTTATTAATTAATTAGATTTATGAGGTTGAAAGAAGTTAATTTATTTATGTTGAAGTTATTGTTATATTTGTTGGAATTGAAAATAAAGAAAATGCATAAAAGTCAAGTTAGGAAATTTGAAATTCAAAAAAAAAAAAATTGAATTGAAAAATAAGATATTTCCATTTTCTGTTTTGGAGAATTGATGAGGGTGGTTGTAGGATTTTTAGGGTTTTATCCTCAAGTTTGAATTTTGCTTCACAATTTTGGATCATGAAGTTTTGGAAAATTGAAATGGAGGAGAGGAAGAACTATTGCATTTTTGTGGGTTTTGGGATTTAAGCTGTAGAAATCTGTGAAACTGGATTGGGAAGCAAGGTTGGAAGCTAAGCATTGTCTGGACCTCCTCAAATTCAAATTACCAGGTTCTTTGTTTATTAAATTTAGTTGTTCTATTATATATGTTTTGCTATTGGAAATATTCAAACCTAGGCTTGGTTTACAAATTAAACCCATCTTGTTCTTGCTTCAAAATTTGAAAGGAAAGAAAAACATCTATTTGAAAATATTGTTCTTTAAAGAAAAATTTCAATATGGTTGTAGATGTACATTTCTGGAAATTATTTGCTCTCCTAGAGTTAGAATTTTGGTTAAAATTGAATATATATATATATTTTATTGTTGTGCCCTCTTAATTTTATATTTAAATCCCTGTTCAAAAAAAAAGAAAAGATGATTTTCGGATTTTTTGTTGAAATCCACTGTGGGGGTTTCGAATTTTTTTTGGAATAAATTAAAAAATTATTAAAAGAGGGTTGTGGGGACTGGGGGCTCAACCCACTGTCACCCATGGGAGGCGCTATTGGGAGCCGTGCCCCACGTGACCCCCACCTTCTCCGTCCGCCGCCACCGTTTTCCATTCCACCACGACCGGTGCTTCACAGTCGCCACCGCCCGCTGGTGGTCAGCTGTGCTAAGCATAGCCACGCCACCAATGGTGGTGGACGGCTATGCATAGCACCGCCACCACCGTCGGGAGGGCGATTGGTAAACGCCGTTGCCCCTCAAACCACCGCCGCCGCCGCCCTGTGTTTAAACCGCGCGACCCGAGGACGGAACGCGCCCCCCTTGTCTCAATTGTCTTTTTTTATATAAAATAAAATATATTATAATATCTTAATAAAATATATTATAATATCTTAATATTATATTTTATAATATTAACTATTAATATTTTATTATATAATATTAAGTATTAAAATATATTTTAATTTTTAATATTATATGTTATAGCATCAAGTTTTAAATAATTAAATAGGTGTATTAATTGAAATACATATATAAGGAAGATTTATCCTTGGTAATTGGATTAAATAATTTTAAACATTTCACTATGGCATTTTGTAAATAAATAAATAAATATTGATTTAACTTATTGTTTATGTTTTAAATGTACATATGAGAATTAGAATAAGTAATTTTAATCAAATTATCAGTTGAAATTTTAAATACATTTTTTGAAAGGTTAAACTTAGAATTCACAAGAAATGTGTTTAACATCGTGATTATTTAATAATTTATTTTGCAATAAACTTATTGTAATTTCTAAACGTTATATTCTGAAATGTAGAAAGATACATGATTACTTGTTACCATTGAATCAATTAGTGAAATTGAACTTTTGGTTTGAATTCTATCCTTCGATTAAAAGAGTCATTATTTAATTTTGTGTTCTTAAGGCTATTAAGTACTGAATGCAAATGAAAGATGTGGATTTAGTAAATCCAAAGTAGAGTTAATTCTGATTAAACTGCTTGTCTCTTATGATTATCACCTTGGGGAAAATGGTTAGAAGGGTTAAGTCTTCTAGTTGGGGTTTTCAGTTTTGTGGGTTGTCTTTACATGGTTGACAACCTATTGTGAGTTCCTTGGGTAGTGCCTGGTCTAGTAAGTGTTTACCCGGTTTCCACGAACGGGGATGTTTGTACCTCCTTGGTTTAGGAGTGGATTATGGGATCCGCGTCTCCTTGTAAGGAGTGACCTTGTTATGTGTTTGGTTGCCTCCAGTGTTGGAGTGAGTTTAGATTTATGTCGCCTCCTCAGAAAGGAGTGGTCGTGATATCTTGTTTGTTGCACCTTGTACCCTTGGTGATTGGATGGTATGTGTGTTGTCAAGTAGAAGAGTGGCTTCTGTTAGGGGCCAGAGCCAGGGAGATTGGGTATCCTTCGGAAGTGGTTTAATCAAGTGATAACTAAAACAATACTTAGAAGATTAAGACTAACTTCTCACTAATCAAGATAATTATGCCTCACTCATTGACCCACGTGATTGGTTAGGCTTGGGATGGGTGGGAAGGCCTGGAATGGCAAGGTCATCTATCTTATCTATATGAAAGGTATTTGATTCCGCATTAGTAAGTATGAGGGTCAGGGATCGGTTTGAGGCCACCATCTTGATGATCCGCAGTGGGTAACTCATGATGAGCTGTGTGATGACACTCTGTCTAGGACAACAATTGGTATTCGATTTTGTGGGTATGGTTTCCTTAACCTACTTGTTGTGACTATAGATGGTATTTGATTACTATATGTATGGTTCTTGTAACATACTTGATCTGCTTTATTTCTGGAAGCAATGTGACCATGTAGAGTTGTACTTATGTGGTACTAGAGTTGTACTTGAGTTGTACTCGTGATGTACTTGTGTTGTACTTGTGAGGTTCATGTGATTGGTTATTTTAGTTTGGTTCAGTTTTTTGTTAGCCTGTGTCTAGAGGTAGATGGTCTTGGCTAGGATTCCTTGTTACTATCTCCTAGCATGGGGGGTGGGCCTTTGGGTTCCACTTGGTTGGGTGGCGTGCACCTAAATCCGTGAATGAGACTTCTTGCTGGAGAGCTCATTGGATTCAGTTTCAGTTCTTGCTTTATTTCATTTCAGTTGTTCTTATAATTTTACCCCTCAGTTGTATTGAGGTGGAAGTTGTAATTGTAATTATGTTTATTGAACTTGCCTCATTCGGGGAATGAGTGTTGTAACCTTATTGTTTAATGAATGGATTAATGAATTTGAAAGTTATCTCCTATGCTTTTGGTAAAATCATCTTACTTGGAATGTATGTGTTATTTCATAATTGGAATGGGTTTTATTTATGTTTGTGTTGAGGTTCTATATAACCTCTATCTCATAACCTTAGAGGTTGTTGGCATTAGTTGGTGGCTTGCTTGTTATTTGTTCTTAACAAAAAAAAAAAAGCCTGTTTAAGTAGTTATTTGCAACTTCCTTTAGGGTTGCGTGGTGGGGTGTTACATAAAACACATAATCTTCATAATTTTATGAAGGTATTATATATCATCATTTAACATTTACTAGTAACATTGATTAAGTACTAAATATATTTTGATATTTACTGGTAAAATTACTAATGACCTTTTCATAAATGTGTTTGATAGCATATCATGCCATTGGCAATTAGGGGGGTTTCCTATCTTAAAGTTGACTTAAGGAATGCCATAAGTCGATTATCAACATTTACAAGGTATGTGGTTAAATGAAATGTTCATGTGTGAGAGACATAGAGATATTATATTGCATTTTAATTTTTGACTAAAGGTTCATACTAATTTACTATTCTTATATTAGGTGGGTGACCTCCAAGGAGATCCACGAATGTGAAGTGCCAAAGTGGAAGAAGGAAATTGCATAAATTGTATGTGTATTTGAGAAGGAGCTCCCTACAAGTTTCATGGACCTACAAGTCCATTTAATTATACACCTAGTCAATGACATTGAATTGGCAGGTGTCATATCATTGAGGTGAATGTTTTTCTTTGAGAGGTATATGAAAACTCTAAAAAGATATGTCCAAAAAAAGGCACATCCAGAGGGTTACATGGCTGATGGGTATGAATTGAATGAATCATTTATCTTCCTGTGTGAATTCCTTGGTAAGGATTTTGAAGATGGGCCATGCATCTGGGATGAAGAACAAGCATCATATATTATTGATGGAGAAAAACCACAATCTAATGGTGTTCAAGTATAAATTAGTAAGTAAATTCATGATCAGTGCGGTTGTTTTTCTTGCAATCATTAATTTACTCAGTAATTTATTTTCCAAATTAACAACATGATATTTGGAGTTTGAAATAAACATGTTGACATGTAATAGGTGTAGACAAAAGTGTTATACTCGATAATTTTATTTTGCACCCCATGGAATTTATGAACAAATGGATTGATCTGTATGATAAAAAGAGAGAAGAAGTCTTAGAAGCAAGGAGATAGTTTAAGAGATCGAACCCAAGGAATACTCCACTTCCCATTGATCTGCTTGGGGAATGGGGCAAAGATTGCACACTAGAATGGGTTACTGAAAAAATTCAAAATCAAATAGAAGATGTAGGTATAGATTCAAACATAATAGACGATGAAATCAACATGTCTAGAGGATGTGAAAGAAAGGTATAGTTGAAATTTTACAAAATGTTATTTCCTTATAGTTTTGACATTATTAACTATTTTAATATTTATCATTATATTTGTTTTCACTAAAATAAATGGTCTTTCATAGGTGAGGAAATATCCAGCAATGTGGGCATATGGTAGACATTATTGTGTAGAAAAGTGTAGATGTAAAGAGACAATCCTTTGATTGTGGCATCATGGCTGACTTCAAGCAATCTAGTTGATCAAGCTCAAAATATAGGAATATAATTGAAGGGAATCTACGATATGTTGGGGAAATACAAGAAATTATTGAGTTGGATTACTACTCTTTTAAATGTTGTATTTTAAGTGTAGATGGTATCAAGCATTTGAGAGGACACAAAGACATGATACCTATAGTATATTTTTTTCTATAAATTCCTCATGCTTCCTACCGAAGGATAAGGAGCATTATGTTCTACCAATTCATTGTGAGCAGGTATTTCTTTAACTAAAACAAGAAGCGTAGTGATCATTAATCTATTAATTGATAGTTTATTGTGAATATATACACATGTTTATTAATCAATGAAATTGCTATAACATACATCTAATATATGTATGCCGTTCATGTGCAAGTATTTTTGTATGAAGATATTTTGGACCCAAAATGGATATTTGTCATACATTATGATCCATGATTAAGGCATGTATTTGATGAAACATTAGTGGATACTGAGCAAAACAATGATGACCAACAAAATGAGAGAGATGGATTAGAGAACATCGAAGAAATTGACATCATGTTGATGTTGAAGATGGTTATGTTCAGGCACAAGAAGACAACAATCCAGAGTTAGATGATATTATGGAAGACAACAATATGGATGGTATAGAAAATGATGATCCAAATACATTTGGTAACAATATAGATGGTTTACACTCAAATTTCAATGATGATGAAGATGATGCAGGTCAAGATGAGGATGATGATAATATTAATTACTTGAATGAACATATGGACATTGACAATGATACATTGGATGAAATTGTAGTAGACAATAATGTTAATGACCAAGTCTTCTAAATTTTCAAAATTATTTGCAATCCATGTTTAAAAAAGGATGATTCTTATGGCCTAAACTTTGAAATGCTTTAGTAATATTATTTGTGTTGATACAAATTACCTATTACAATATCCTTAAATTGTTCAATCTTTGGTATGAATTGTTGGCAGAAAAAAATAGGATTACTTGGATGCTTCTTCCATTCATTTTGTATCAACATATGTTTGTGAAGACACAAAAGTTAATAAAATATTAATGTACGTAACTCACAATTATTTAAATAAGAAACTTTGTTAACTTTATTATTTTTAAATAGTTTCCATTTTTATGTTGAACATGTAACAAGGCAAAATAAGCTCATGTTTTCAAAAAAATTAGCAACTCTACCAACATCCATAGTAAATGATATACTGTATTAGCATATTCATTCACATAAGCATAGTAGCGAGGATCAATAATTGAAATTCATTCAAATATAAGAAGAAAAAAGTATGGAAAACATAAGAAAAATATAGAATGATAACACAATCATGGAGAATATATGATAATAAGATGTTATCCATTATATTGCTTCAATTGATATAAATTAATAACATAAGTCTTCAAATGATGACGATGATTTAAAACTAGGCCTTGGTTTCCTATTTATATAGGAAGCAACAAGCTACAAGCCTTCTACAAAAAGAGATGACCTTTCATAACTACTTTTACTAACAACTATTTAATTAGCATAATTAAGGGAATAACAAGGCTTAAGAAATTTTGACATATTGTTCCATTATTCAGCATAGAAGACCCATGATCATTGATATGGAAAAGTCTTCCTCTCCATGATGAACCTCCAAATTCTCTCACCTTAGTGTCCCATTCTTCTAAAACCAATAACTATTTAATTAAAATAATTAAGGAAATAACAAGACTTAAGATTTTTTGACATATGGTTCCATTATTCAATGTAGAAGATCCATGATCATTGATCTGACAAAGTCTTCCTCTCCATGATGAATGTCCAAATGCTCTCGACTCAGTGTCCTATTCTTCTGAAACCAAATAATTTTCCTCCCACTAATACACCGTAAAATTTGATGGCCACTTATGTTCCTAGATCTTTGGCATGCTTGCAAGATGTGTTTTCCATTGACTATCTAGTAATGCCTTTGTATCATTGACAAACTTTAGGTATCCTGCATCAAGAACAATCAACTCATCCATGATCTGATTTAGCCTATGAAGACTAGTATCATCATCCTCCTATATATGAGTTACACACTTATGAATAACCTAACTAAATTATTTCTTCCACTTATCCAAGTCCTTCAACTGATCACCATCTCTCATGATTTCATGTATATACCACTATTTCAAGGTATGGAATAAATCCATTCATGTTACAATATTTTTATCTTCCCCTTCTATATACTGAAATTCATCGATAATCATCTTCACAGTTTATTTAGTTGGCTTTAATGTTGTGGGAGCATCAGGACTTCTTTGTAGAACTTTGCATAACTTATCCAAAGTATGTTGAATAGGTTGCCACCTTTTGAAAAAAGGATCTAATACACACATGTGTGTCTTTATTTGATCCATTTCCTACTGAAGTGTTTTATAACTATCATGCACATTCTCTAATTTATCCATAGCTGATTTTATCCTGTGCTCAAGAATATTTTCCATAGCTTCACAAATTTTCCTTTTCACTTCATCATGGGCTTGATTGCTGGCCTTCTTTACATCATACACTTCCTTCTCTGGAGTTTTTACCTGTTCTACATAAATTTTCTTCACAATATCCATTAGAGAAATAGGAGGCCTGTATAACACCATCTCCTTGCTTTGTGAGGTTCTTGATCCTCTTAATTGTTCTTTAAAATTGACATTCTCCATGAACAATTTATTAACTTCATCATTTAGGAACCTTTGTTCCTTTTCATACTCCTTCAATTTGTCTTCTAATCCCTTAACAGTTTCTTGAGTGAACATGGTCGAATGCATGTTCATTATGGCTGCCTCCAAAGGGGTGGTATCTTGTATTTTCCTTACCATTGCTGCCCCTTTCATCCATTGAATTACATCCAATAATTTTGGCTTCTATGTTTTTTTCTGTTTGATCCAGATGGCTAGGGTTTCAATCTTTGGGTTATACCCGGTTCCACTCACTCCTTCATCAGAGTCAAATTCTGCAACTAGCATTGGATCTTCCCAAGCCCACACTTGATCAAGCAAAAACATTTTCTTTAATTCCAAGCTAGGGAAAATGAGCATATTTCTCTTCAAGACTATTTCTCTAGCTTTCTAGGGGCTAATGTCAATGTTCTCAACTCTTAATTCTTGAAAAGTCTATGCTACCATTTGATTTTTCTCTGATTCTTCAATTCCTTGTTCAACTAATTCCATCCTCTCTTCAAATTCTTTTATCTTCATCTTTGTCTAGAAATCCCTAAACTCGAGTCTTAATGAATTCATTATCTTCTATGAATCTCCTGGCTGCAATTTCCCTTTCATCTTCATGTACCTTTGTCCTTTTTTTTCCTACATCACTCATCCTTTCCTCATGTTTATGGGAACTGGTCTCAAGTTTGGGCTGATCAACCTCAATATCACCTTTCAATGACTGCAGTACTATAAACACTTCTTTAGTATCGCCCACCTCTTCACTCTCCTCATAAGGTACTAACTATTCAATGATTTTTGTCTTGTATATTTTGGGAGGTAATTGCTCCATGGGAGGTTCAGATGTTTCACTTGGGTTATGCTTTGCAGTTGCACCACTATCATGTTCTTGGAGATATGCTTCCTTCTTACTGTACAAGTCTTGAAATTTACCCATTATCAAATATATCCTCTTGATGGGGTCCTTTTCCTCAAAAAAGTATCCTAGGAAATCCTTGGACCTTGACTTCATCCTTTCTTCAAGCTTCTTCATATACTCCCATTTTTTCCTTCTACTAAATACATCATTATAAGTAATGCAATTCCTTATGACATATTCTTCATAGTCCACTTGGTGTGCCACTATCATTTTGGTAAGAAGATTGTGCCTTATGTTGTTCATGTGATTTTGAGGGTCAAAGGCTCTTCCTTTTCCAGAATTCAATGTATATCTTATCTTCAAATAATACTGTAACTCCTCTAGTGTGTCTGAGCCTACATTCCAATCTTAACACTTGGTAAGGTTTGGTAGGAAAGTGCCTTTCTTCTGCTTGTGCATTAAATATTTCTCCATCCACATTATTTTCCACATAAATTCGAGAAATTCTAATATGAGGGGCACAAATTTTGGAAGTATGTATGGAGCAACAAGGCATCCATAAACTCTTATTATTGTAACTTCTGGGAGGAAGAACCAATCTCCAAAATTGTGTGTATGACCTTGCTTTGGTCTTAAAGCCAAAGGTCTCAATAGCTGCAACATTTTGGTTGACAATCTTGGTATTTCCTACCCAAGAACTCCAAGGATTATGTGTATAAAGTCTTCGTAGAATACAAAAAATCTTGAATTCTTGCACCGACTGTCCCAAATATAGCACCATTTCTGGACAAGTGTGGGATTCCCTTGCTCATCTACTCTAGCCAAGTCCATTCTTTTAGTCCAATGGTTCCTATTCTAGTACAATATTAGATGAAGCAGTAGGGAATAGTGTTTGAATGTATTCGGTGCTCTATCCTATATAACTTGGGAGAATCCATCATCTAACGCCTTCTCAAGGTATGAAGAAAATTCATATTCAATATTAGTTTTAGGGTTTTGAATTATCATGGCCATCATGATTAGGCCTATTGGCATTTTATCTTGATCATTGATCCCCAACACTTGGGAAAGAGCTAACTATGTATTCACAAAGTAATACTAAAAATATATAATAGTAAATGGTTCAGTAGTCGTAGTAGAGATAGGGATTGTTCTGTTACCAATGCCTCTTTTCATATATATGGGTACTTCATCACTTCTATAAGTCCTTCTTAACCTAGCATAATCCTCCTCACTTTTTTGTAGGTTTATCTTGGTCAGATCCTGCTTGTTTAAGTCAAAAAACTCAATGATGGTTGTTCTGGCTACTTCTACCAATACTGTGCCATTTGGAAACCTTATTATTTTTTTAGTTGAGTGATAGTGTTTGGCTAGAAGTCTAATAAATTCTACATCAAAAAACACATTTGGGACAATCAACCTTCCTAAATCCAGCATCCAAGGGTTTGACATTGGAATCTTCTCATTTCTCTTACTATAAAAATACCAAAATAGGTCCCATCCAGATTTGGGAATGAGGGCATCCCTACAAATTTGTGTGGTGTCCATGAGAAAATTCTTATTACCCTCTTTATTAGACCCTGGAAGTATATCTAATATGGACTGATGGAGTGGTCTATTCTTTACTTTAGGTTCTTCATCTTTAATTTTAGGCTGAATTTCTTTTACTTCTGATTGTTTTCTTTTAGGAGGCATGTTTCAATTTTCTCTACTATAGCTTCAGATGACAAAACCTTGAAATATTTTTAATATTAACATAGATCTTTTAGAGAGTTTTCATGCACTTACTCGAGTATTTTATGCTTGTAGGAGTTCTTTTTCTCATATCCTTATCTCCTTCCACACTAGTGCACTGCAATTGAGTGTGATATTGGGAAAACTCACTTGTATTTGGATGGTACGGTATTTAGTCATATCAGTTTTAATGCCAACTCTTCGTAAAATAATTGCATTTAATTTTCACAACTGACATGATATTTTTCATTTATTGCTATAAATTGTAATGATGCCATGATTGTACTACCAAAGTTTCTTATTATACCCATTATGGTATGGCGATGTTTTTCCCTTCCCTTTTGATGTTTATCACACTACCTCCTTGCTTAAGACCTCTTACTGTGGGGTTGTGGTGTATACCACTCTACCATAACGATATTATCCACCTCACACAGTACTATGGTGTCCATTTTTCTTCCAATTCTTACTACTATACCGCCTTGCTCAAGACTTCTTGTTACGAGGTTGTGGTTTATACCGATCTACCACAAATGTTGCTCACCCTTCTGGTGGTATAGCAATGCATGCTTTATCTTCTTGTTGTTTACCACCTTATCACACTCCTATGAATCACCTTATGTGGGATGGTGGTGGGTACTACATTACCGCTTTGCCTTATAATTCTCCCCACGAGGTGACAGTGAGTACCGCTTTACCGTGCAAGCTATATAATCTCTTGGCGATATTGTGGTAAAGGCTTATTTCTTAACTTAGAAGCTACCATCCCATGCTACCTTTATTTAGATGTTGTGGTATTGTGGTAAAGGAGAAATTTGCTTTGTTTATGATTATCTGGAAGAATAAATGGGTATATACAAAGGGAATGTTGGTGACAGTATGGATCTTGTTACACAAATTATTGAATTTCATTTTAAATACAATGAAAAGATTAGGTTGAAGGATTAGGGTATAGTTTTGAGGGTATATGGTTGAAGTATTAGGTTGAGGTTCCAATGTATAGGGTAGAGGGTATAGGGGTTGAGGGTTTAAGGGTTGAGGATTGAGGCTAGATTAAGGGTTGAGGGTTGAGAATTGAGGGTTGATGGTTTAATTTATAGGGATGTAGAGGGTAGAGGGTAGAGGGTTTAAGGGTTTAGGGATTAAGGGTTGAGGGTTTAAGGTTGAGGGTAGAGGATTGAGGGTATACAATTGAGGGTCCATTAATGCATAGGGTAGAGGTTATAGGGGTTGAGGGATTAGGGTTAATTAAGGGTTGAGGGTTGAGGGTAGAGGGTAGACTAGGGTTGAGGGTAGAGCATAGGGGGTAGAGGGTAGAGGCTAGTTTAAGGGTTTACTAGGTTTTAAGGGTTGAGGGTTTAGGGTTGAGTATTTAAGGGTTCATAATTTAGGGCTGAGGGATTAGGGTAGAGAGGGAGGGATGGATGGAGCAAGAGATGGAGGTAGAAGTGAGATAGAGAGGAGAGAAGAGGAGGGAGGGACAAAGACATATGAGGGTTGAGGATCCAATGTATAGGGTAGAGGGTTGGGAATTGAGGGTATAGAGTTGAGGACCTATAGGGTTGATGGTTTAGGGTATTAGGTTGAGGCCTAACAACTACTTATAGGTCAGTTGAGGGATTAGGGTTGAGGGTTTAAGGTTGAGGGTAGAGGATTGAGGGTATATAGTTGAGGGTCCATTAATGTATAGGGTAGAGGATATAGGGGTTGCTGGATTAGGGTTAATTAAGGGTTGAGGGTTAAGGGTAGAGGCTAGAGGCTAGAGGCTAGTTTAAGGGTTTACTAGGTTTTAAGGGCCGAGGGTTTAGGGTTGAGTGTTTAAGGGTTTAAGGGTTGATGGTTTACGACTGAGGGATTAGGGTAGAGAGGGATGGATGGATGGAGTGAGAGATGGAGGGAGAAGTGAGATAGAGAGGAGAGAAGAGGAGGGAGGGATAAAGATATATGAGGGTTGAGGATCCAATGTATAGGGTAGATGGTTGAGAATTGAGGGTATATAGTTGAGGACCTATAGGGTTGATGGTTTAGGGTATTGGGTTAAGGCCTAGTAACTACTTATAGGTCAGTTGAGGGAATAGGGTTGAGGGTAGAGGGTATATAGAAGGTTTAAGGGTTTAGGGTTGATGGTTAAAGGTTGAGGGTAAAGTGTTTAGGTTATAGATTTGAGGGTATATGGTTGAAGGATTAGGGTTGAGGGTCCAATGTATAGGGTAGAGGGTATATGGGTTGAGAGTTTAGGGTTTAAGGTTGAGGGTTGAGGGATTAGGGTTGAGGGTTGAGGGATATTTTGATGCAAGTGAAATGTAGGAAAGAAATTGAAGGCCAGTGAATATTGGTGAAGGATTTTTTATTCTAACACCCCTAATTCCTTAACCCTTAATCCATACTAGATCATAACAATTAGGCACTCAATTAGGTGCTAAATTAGGTGCTAAAGCAAACTCTAAAGTAGGCATTAAAGTAGGCATTGAAATATGTGCTAATGCAAGTGCTCATATAGATACTAAAATGGGTGCTAATTTGGGCACTAATTCAAGCACTATTTGTGCCTAAATTAGCACCGACTTCTTCTGATTGGTGCAAAAGATGCCAAAAATAGTGCCATCCCGATAAATAGTGCTGAAGTTTTCAAAAAATAGGAGAAAAATACATTAAAAGAGTGGGTGTAAGAAAAAATGGAGCAAAAAAGAGAGCTAATCACATGGATATGTTGTAGTGGTGAGTGGTCCAAGAACTGCTTCTGAACTGAGAAAGATGGATAAAGGGGAGTAGAGTAGTGTTGAGGCTGAAAATTTTGTGGAGCACTTAAAGAATTTGCATGAAGAAGCAAAGAAACATATCAATAAGATGAACTCACAATATAAGGCAAAGGAAGATTAGAAAAGGAGGTATAAGGAGTCCCAGGTAGGAGATAAAGTCATGGTTCATTTGTGAAAGGAGAGGTTTCCAGTTGGTACATACAACAAGTTAAAGATGAAGAAGTTTGGACCATGCAAGATCTTGAAGAAGCATGATTCAAGAAATATGTATGAGGTAGAATTGCCTGATGAAATTCATATTTCACCTATGTTTAACATTTCAGATTTAACAAAATATCATGAAGGGGGAATTAATGAAGAAACAATAGAAGAATAGTGGAAAATTCCCACACCTACTTCAAAAAAGGATGAGATAGAAGAAATCTTGGATAGCCGTGTGGGTAGAAGTACAAGGAACATGTAGTATGAAGAATATCTAGTCAAATGGAAAGGAAGGCTTGTTGAAGATTCATCATGGTTGTTTAAGATTGAGGTTAACCATCTTGGTTTCCCTCTAACTCTTGAGAAGTGACATGGTCACTTTTCAAATTACCTCGGTGTCTGATGGAAGAGCATCCAGTGGTGTAGGGAAATGTTGCATCACCCAAAATAAATGTTTTCTTTATTTTATTTAGTTGTTTTGATTCCCATGATGACACTCAAGGGGTATAAAACTGTTAGAAGTAAAAATTAACAAAAAAAAATCACTTACTATTTTTAGTAAGTCGACCTAAATGGGCTCGTATGGACCTGAAAATTTTCCCAAAGGAGTTGAGCTGAAAAAAAAATTTGATCATAAAAGAATAACCTCAATACCTCGAATGGTTTGGGAGAAATTAAATTTTATGTCCCAAGAAATTTCTCCAATGCAGATTCAAATTCAAATATAAAACTTTAGAGGCCTTAGAAAAACTCAAAAAGTGGACGAACCGGCCTATGGTAGGTTTATGTGTTGTAGATCTCTTTGAGCTCTTTGAGAGCTTTCCAATGATATGCAATAATAGAAAATTGGACACCCAGATCAAAAGTTATGGCCCTACGAAGTTGCCCCTCTTAAAAGTGAATTTCATTAAAATTTCTTCCTAGGACAAAAATCTAATGATGAGAGTTTTGGCACCAAAACAAAAGGGAAAGTTGCACTTTCTAGAACATTCTAGGGCAGTTATTGGTGTAAAATAAAAGGGTTAAGTGGGGGGTTGTAGAAGGTGGCTCCATTAGTGTAGATTGTGGCCCCAAATAATAGGGTTTTTTTCAAAGTTGATTTTATTGCAATGAATCAAGCCCATGGGTCTATAACATGTAAGTTGTGAATTTGAATTTCAGTTTTTTGAAAATAATTGAAAGTGGGTTATTTTTTGTTTCGCATCTTCTATGTTGGTATCTATTGTTGTGTTTTGTGTGGTTTGGGCAGTGTAGCCCTCATCAAGAATCTTCCATTCCAAACTTCTCCAATATTTCCTTTACATATTTGGCCTGAGAAATGAAAATTACACCATCTTGTTGAATAATCTAAAGACCAAGAAAGAAGGATAACTCATCGATCATTGACATTTCAAATTATTTCTGCATATCCTCTACAATTTTTTTGCACATATTATCATCTCCACCAAAGATGATATCATCAACATACACAACTACAATCAGAAACTTGACTTCCTAAACTTTAATATATAGATTATTGTCTGCATTACCCTTCTTGAATCCTTGCTAAAGTAGATACTTATCTAGCCGTGCATACCAAGATTTGGGAGATTTCTTGAGATCGTATAGAGATTTCTTGAGTTTGCAAACCATGTCTAGATCCTTTTATAGATGAAATCCATCTGATTGCTCGATGTATACCTCTTATTCTAGATAACCATTTAGGAAAGCTAACTTGACATTTGGGTGATCCCACAATAGTGGTTTATAATTTTTGTCCAAACTGGACACTGAAATTATTATTTTTAACTAAATCTTCATATTCAAGCACCTATAGCGGCTAAACCGTGAGGAATTTGAAGATGATGCAAACTAGAGTCTTGTCACATTTTGTCTGTAGATTCTAAAAATATATTTTTTAAAATTTTGGAATCAGATTGCACTTCTTTTTCCATCTCCCATGAAAACTGGTTTTTTTCAAATCACAACATTTTTTAAAAGTGACGCACACCATATAATGCATAAATTTTTTTCCATGAAGGATAAAATTCTAATTCTTTCGAATTTAGATTTTTAATGTCAATATCTAGTGCTTCCATTTGGTTAGATAGTTTTTTATTGAATATTTTTTCTTTAATTAAGTTTCAAATTCAAACCAATTAAAATTCAAACATAGTGTGACCGTATAACGCATAATTTTTTTTATATATATCAAAATTCAATGTTATTTTTTATTGGATCAAGGAATTCAATATCTAGTGCACTCATATTTTTCAATTTTTTTTTTGATAATCTGCTATTTTCCACATGTGCAGAACAAAGACCTTCATTTTCGATGAAAAACCTATGTTTAATAAAACTAAAACAATAAATACATAATAAAACCAAAACTTATTAAAATTATATTCATTGGATAGATCTTTCAGAGGAATACCATAATCATTTGAAATGAATCTTAAATGAATTCATTTAATCCCCCAAAAGGTAAATAAAAAGTTATTTTTTATCAGCATTTTGATAGGTGTAAAGGAGACTCATTTATAGGTATGGTTTAAAACTAGCAAGGTTCTATCCAAGGGGGTTTGATCTAAGATGGTTTGATCAAACCCTCTTCAATCGGAATCCTTAAAATGGAACTTTTTAAGGCTTAAATTATTATATTTTCTAAAAATATGTGATTTTACAAAAAATCAGTTCCTCTCAGAAATTGTAAACCAGCTTTGTGGGATCACCCATCCATTTGATATACCTTGAAGTTCTTATGAGCAAAAAGAGAAAGAAACATTATTATTTACTCTAGTATGGTTACTAGAGAAAAGGTTTCTTGAAAATAAATACTTTCAACTTGTGAATAGCCCTTGCAAAGAAATTTGGATTTGTGCCTTACCACCTCACTATCTTCATTCAACTTGTTTTGGAATACCCACTTTGTTCTTATCACATTATTATCAATAGGTCTAGGAAATATTTTCCAATTCTAATTTTTCTCTATTTGATTCAGTTCTTCCTCCATTGCCTTTATTCAATTCTCATCTTTGCTAGCATCAAAAAAGTTCTTGGGCTCCAATTTTGATAATAGGCACAAATTCACTTGCTCATTTTCTCTTGCAAACATTTTTCTTGTTAGATCACTTTGATTTTTGTCTCCAATGATTTGATCTAGAGAATGGTTCTTCTGCACATATTTTTGAGTCTTGAGAGTCTTCACCATTTCAGGTTCCTCTTCTTCTTTATCTTCTATTTCTTCTTCTTCTTCTTTAATCCATGGAATTATATCAGATCCAACAACCTTAGGTTCATGTGAGATTTGATATAAGTCTAATCAACTTTGACATTTGTACTTTGAATCATCTTTCCCAATATCTTTTTATAGCATTTTTATGCCTCACTCTTGGTTGAATAACCAAGAAATATTCCTTCATAACACCTTTAATCAAACTTTCTAAGGTCTCCTTCATCTCTTTTGTTATAAAATCTAATGGCAAATATTCTAAAATATCTAATAGTGGGAGGTCTTCCATACCACAACTCATAAGGGGTATTATTGTTGTTGACCCCCAGTTACACTTAGTTAAGAAAATAGACTGAAGTATGTACTACTTCCTTCCAATACATATCTAATAGGTCAACATCTTCTATCATTGTCCTCGCCACTTCTTGCACTTTTCTATTTTTTTTTCAACTACTCCATTCTATTGAGGGGTTCTATGAGCAGACATATGCCTCCTAATACCATGATCTTCACAAACCTTTTCAAATTAATATGAGGTAAATTATCTTCCTCTATCTAACCTTAAACATTTGATCCTAACATCCATTTAATTCTCTATTTTTCTTTAAAAATCTTAAACTTATCAAAGGCTTCTAATTTATCTTTCAAGTATGTAACCCAAGTCATTCTAATGTAATCATCTTTAAGAAACATAAAATACCTTTCACCTAGTTGATCCACATAGATCAGTATGAATCAACTCCAATTTCATTGAAACAAAGCACTCCTTTCTTTTGAAACTATTCTTTATTTTATTTCGCATCTAAAGTTCTTTGCACAATGTGTTTGTAGGCTTGGTTACCCTAGAAATATCTCTTACTGCATGAGAGGAACTTATTTTCACCGTGTTGTCAAAGTTGATGTTCCCCATTATTTTATTCCACAACCAATATTCTCTAGACCGAGCCATGACAAGCAAATGCAATTGGCAGCTGCTCCTAGTTATTAGTTATGCAATGTGAAGTAATTGTATAACTACCTAGGTTGACTTTGTAAAATCTATATTGTAATTGAAATTTTGTCATTTATCAACATCTAGTTACTAGTTATGCAACGTGAAGTAATTCTTTGAGTTTGAAAGATGTGCAATGCAATGTAATCGATAATTTGAATATAAACTACAAAAATATATTTTTTACAATTTATTAGTTAAACTCTCTATTTTATTTTCTCTCTATAACTCTATTGCTATGGAAATGCCTTTCAATTAATAAAATAGTTTTTGTCTCTTATTCAACAATTTTTTACATTTTTTCATCTATCAACATCTAGTTATTAGTTAAGCAATGTGAAGTAATGCTTTGAGTTTGAAAGATGTGAAATTCAATGTAATCAATAATTTGAATATAAAATATTTTATTTTTTTACAATTCATTAGTTAAAATCTCTATTTTATTTGCTCTTTATAAATCTATTGCCATGGAAATGCCTTTCAATTAAGAAAAATAGCTTTTGTCTCTTAGTCTACAATTTTTTGTTGCTGTGTAAAAAATTACAGATGGATCAACGTCGAAGGTTGACTAGGGGTTAATACCATGCATTTGATGAGAGAATAGCCAATGAGAGTGACATGGACAAATATCCATGTCTATGTAATGACTGCCTTGGTGGAAAGGTCAAAAAAAGAAGTCAAATTTATTGACATATGATAAGATATGGTATTAGTGTTATAAGCCCTTGGAATGTCAATTATTATGAATATATGATAGAATGGCAGAGTGTGAGAGATGAAGAGGAAACAAAAATAGATGAATTGGAACCAAACATAGATGAAGAGGCAACAATGTTAGATGAAGGGTTTGAAGTTGACAAAATGTTGAATGAGGGTCTAAATGATGATTGGGCCAAGTTGATGGAGGATGCTTCAAAGCCCATGTATTCTAATTGCAAGTTAAGTCGATGACAAAAATCATTCAAATTCTTAACTTACAAGTGGTGTTTGGTTGGATAAATGAGAGTGTAGATCAGTTATTGGCATTATTAAGTTCATTGTTACCACCTGACTCCATATTTCCAATAAAACGAAGTCAATATAGAAAGGAAATCACTAAGCTAGGATTAGGGTATGAAAAAATCCACACATGTGTGAATGGTTGTGTATTATTTCACAAGAATCTTGCAAGTGAGAATGAATGTCTGAAATGTCATGAAGCGAGGTATAGAGAAGGGTTGAAATCAACTGTGGTTCCTAGAAAGGTTCTTTTCCAATTTTCAATAATCCCACCATTACTCTGAATGTATAGGTACAGAGGCATTGTTGGACTTATGCAATGACATGCCCAAAATAAGAACACTGATGAAAAAAAATGACATGTGCTTGATTCTAAGACGTGGATGGAATTTGATAATAGATGACCTAATTTTTCTTAGGATCCTCATAATATATGGTTGGGTTTGGATCTAGATGGGGTGAACCCATTCTCACATCAAAGTACTAAATGGTCAACTTGGCCAGTGTTTTTAATAAATTATAACTTGCCTCCATGATTAGAAACTAAACCATTTTTCTTAATGCTATCATTGATTATACCAAGAAAGAAAAGTGTGACTTCAAATACAATTGATGCTTATCTAGAGCCATTATATGATGAGATAATGGAATTGTGGAAAGGAATTGAAGCAATTCAATCTTTAAGGGATGTTCATTCAATCAAATTCACTTTAAGAGCATCCTTATTGTTTACGATTCATGTTCTTCCTACATATGGCACATTGTTTGGTCTCAGTGTTCAAGGGTACCATGGATGTACTTCTTGTAACTTTAAGGATTTTATGAGGCACTTAAGAATTTTGCGTAAGTGTATTTACTATGGACATTGTGCTTAACTTAAAATGGATCATCCATATTTAAAAAAAAACACGGTTCAATGGTCAAGAAGAGAATCGTGAAGCACCATTACTAATAACATGTGATTACATTGTTGAGAATGGACAAAAAAGAATACCATTTATTGAAAATGATGGGATTGATGGTAGTAGATATGATCCATGTAATAAAAGCGGTGTATAAAGGTTGTGCATATTCTATAAGTTTTCATACTCTAGGGATATAACCATTAGGCATACTGTTGACTTTATGCATACTGAGAAAAATATAGCCTATGCTATTATATAAACTATTTTTGGTTCTTTTGATACTATTTAATCACATGAAGACTTTCAACAACTAAAGATTCATCAAAATATTTGGGTTGAAAAATATGGTGATGAAAAATATAGAAAACCTAGTGCTCCTTATGTTTGGAAAAAGGAATAACATGCACAATTCTTACAGTTGATGTCTTAGACTCACTTTCCCACTAGATATGTAAGTAGTAGTATTAGAATCCAAATTGACATTAATGGCTTAAGAGGCCTCAAGACCCATGAACATAATGTCATAATGGAGAATATTTTACCTATTGTGGTAAATATATTAAGTTTGGAAAAAGGGTCCAAGATTGGCAGCTATATGGTTGGGCGTAATATGAAAGAGAATGAGTTTACATGTATTAGATCCTTCGAACTTTGATAGTTTGAGGGAGGAGGTTGTTGAAGTCCTTTGTCTATTGGAACAAGAATTTCCACAAACAATATTTAACATTTATATGCATCTTTTGATACATCTACAATATGAACTAAAGCATTGTGGCCTGATAAGAACAAGATGGATGTATCCTATAGAATGATATATGAAGGTTTTGAAAAAAATGTTCATACTAGGGAAAAACCGAAAGGAAGCATGTCTAAGGGATATTCAATGCAAGAGGCTATGGGATTTTGCATAGAATATATAAAGGATTTTAAAATATCAATCGGCGTGTATGGGATGATAAAAAAGAAGAGACAGTTGTAGGTGAAGTATTAGAAGGAAATGGATGTCGCTTCAAGCTATCACATCAAGAATGAAGTGTGATACATACCTATATTCTTCAAAACACATCTTCGTTCGATAAGTGGCATAGGTAAAAAAAAATTACACAATAATTTATTTACTCAATTGCATTTACACATTTATATTATCATCTTACTATTTGTATGTTGATATTCTATATAGAAAATATGAAATAGACAATCAAGCTTGGATGCAACATCGACCTCAAACGTACAGACGCCATGCTCATTTGATTGAAGATGATTCTTTTCCAAAATTTGAAGAATGGATTGATAATGTAGTCAGTGATGCAAAAGAAGAAGGTCAAGATATAAGAAGAAGGTCAAGATATAACAATGAAGGAAAGTGAGCTTTCACAATCTCCATATTTATGGGCTACGTGTTTCAATGGAATGTGGGCCTATGGTAGTCATTTAAGAGTGGAAGAAAAAGAAAAAGGAAAGATAAATTGTGATTGTGTTGTTAGTGCTGAATTTCTTCAAACTGAGAAGAAATTTTATGTTGGATTCATCCAACAAATTATTCTAGTGGAATATTGTGAAAATAGTCCTATATTATTAAAATGTAAGTGGATTTGACCATTTACAGTGAGATTTGATGAGTATGGATTTCTATGCACAAATACAAGACAATTTTTATCAGAGACAGATGAGTTGTACGTTTCCCCTCTTCGAATTAACCAATCATTTCTAATTGATGATGTAAGAAGCCCAGGATGGTTGTATGTCATTCAAATAGAGTCTCGTTCAAAACAAAAATTCATGGATGTTGTTAATATAATGCCTAATGGGCAATATGTTAATTTACAAGAAATATTCGAAGAATTGGATGAAGATGATGATGGAGTGTTTGAAGAAGACATTTTGATTACCAATGAAGAGATTGGGAGAGAGAATGAATTACATGTCATAGGTGAGGATGAGGAAGAAAATCAAGTAGATACAAACACGAATGATCAAGGTTCTGATCTTGCTAGCAAGACAGATGATAATGATGATGTTTTGTCACCTTAAGAGGTCAGCTTGTCACCTAAACATTGGTTATATGTATGGTGTAATTTATTATTGAATGTAATAAAGATTTGAGTATAGGCATTCTTATTCATTATTATTTTATTGATACATTTTTTAATGTAATCATCATTATTCTACTGGTACATTGTATATAAAACCTAAGATGTTCATTGCTGATTTGAAGTGAATTTAAAGTTAGGTTCAATAATTCTTCTTATTTTTCTTACTTTGGTTGAAAATTTGAAATTAATTTTGTTTAGTTAGAATATAATTTTTTTTATGTCCTATATGTTTTCTAGATGCAAACATATAATGAACATCTGCGATTTAATAATACATAGAGATATCTTAACATTAGGTGAACTAAGCCTCCCCATTAAAAACAAAGATACAATCTCTTAGGTCTGAATGACACTGAAAACTAAAATTGAAAGACTACAAAATTAGAAAATTGTTCAATCTTTTCAATAAAATGATATCTAAAATACTACATTCATAATAAAATCCAATACTGCACTACCGCAACAGTTAATAGAGGTATGTGCAGGATGGAGAGACATATAGTTCAATATAAAAATGCTTACCAAAATAATACAACAACCAAATATGAATACCACAGGGTGGCAGTGAGAACATGTTAACAACTAAAGTAAATTGCAGCCCCACAAGGGGTAAATAGTGACACTGTGGTATGGCATTGATGTTGGAATCAACGAACACTGACAAGGGGGGTGAATCAGTTTTCTAAAATTTTTAACTTTATTGATCTGATCCTTCAAACATTTATAACATTCAATCAAAATAAATATGCATGAACATAAAGTAAACAACTACAACACCATAACACAGGAATTTTTACGTGGAAACCCTATTAGGGGAAAAACCACGGTGGATGGCCAATCCACAATATGATCTGAGTATACTCAAAAGAAAGTTTATAATATGGGAATGCACTTGCATTTAGGCACACTGCCTAGAGCTTACTGCTCAAGGAAGACTCACTGTCTTACAAAGATAATCAGATTAAATCCATCTGAGAAATTGAACTGGGATAATAACATCTCCCAATGCTTGATTACAGTTTCGGTTAGGCTCAATAATTGATCTTCTACCCTTCTGACTGATTATGTGCTTATGCTCTGCTCTGCTCAAACTCGCATCACAAAATTCTTAATACACAAGTGAAACTGTGCATAATCACTCTTCTGCACTTCTGATATTCACAAATCGCACAAAACACACTTCACATCTATATCAAAATGATATAATTGAACACTTATATATATCCACAACTAAGAATTTAATTGCTTGCTATTGACTCAAACAAAAAGTAAAAATATATTCAAACTATCGGCTCAATCCATCTTTAATTCTTGATGTGCATCAACCAAATTTGGCTCCAACATAGTAAGGACCTAAATGAAAATTGTCAAATACAAAAATACTTAAACAAATACTTCCCAAACATCCGCAACATGTTATATCAATCGGGTCGGCCTTCATGCATTGATGTAAAATAAATTAATTGACCTGATCTTCAAACTTGCATACCGATGGATGTGTACCCTAGATAAGGTATTACGTATACCAAAATATCTTCTCTGAGATCCACAACTCAAAATAATAACAAGAAATATTCATGTGAATCGATGAACACAAAACTGTCGGATGCTCTATTCTTCCTTGATTGTCTTCAGTTTGTCTGCCAGTATGATCAAATGATCATGTGTGGATCCAAACACCAACTAGGGTTTCCATCAATGACAACACCAAATGATATTAGCAGTGTCTCTTTCCAACAATCTCCCCCTTTGGCATTGATGGCAACACTTAGTGAAAAATGACTAAGTGTCGAATCAGTACCAACATCAATTACACTGCCAACTCTTCAAAATTTCAAAAACACAACTCTCCTGCTAAGATGATTATAAATTTTTCACTCTACTACTCTCCCCCTTTGACATCAATGGAAAAGGTAGGAATCCACATACCAAAATTCAAAACAAATTGCATATGTACAAAGATGCTTCTAACTTACATAAACTTGAAAACATCTACAAAATCGTTCTTCATCTAGATCAAATTTGTGTCCCAAACCCTTTTGAGACTCTCGAAAATTGTTATGTGACCAAAAACTAAGTAAGATTGTGCTTCTATAGATTCCAAGTTCACTGGATCACTAACTGCCATATCATCTTCAGTTTCCTTTAATGCACTCGACATTATTTCAATCTTCAGACCAATTAGGCCTCTAAGTTCACATGCTTTTTCCACAATTTTGTCATTTTCATGCTTCAGGATCCTTATCTTGTCAAGTAGAGATATCACCCAATCTTCTTGTTTTCCAACACCACTAGCTAAGGGGTCAAAATCTTCAAAAACAACAACTAGCTGATTTTCAAGATCTTTAATCTTCTTCTCATTGATCTCAGTAAATTTAGACAAAGACAAACATGACTTATAGATCTTTCCACCTTCAAATAGAGCACTTTGAAAATTCTTCACATAGGTGGCTAACAAATTTTTATCTTTAGCAATCATTTCTTTCAACCCATTAAACCTTTTGGCATCAAATTCCTTCTAAACTTTAATCATGGCTGACTTCTCAAGTGACTCGAAATGAGTACTTACTTAATGAGCTTCTTCAGCTCAGTGGAGGAGGAGCCAGGAAGATCCTTGAAATGAGGGCATTATTTTCTCCAAAACTCCAGATGCAAGATTCAAAAGTTCATTATCCTCAATGTGAGACTTCAACAATTCTTCTCTAACCTTCGCCTGGGAAAATGATGCAACTTTCATTTTCTGAATTGGAGACAAGGTGGATAGGTCTATAGGACCTTCAACCAATTCAAGGTCAAATTCTTCTTGTTGTTTTACCAAACATTTCTTCACTGCCTTTGTATTGTCTCTTGATTCCACCGAAACTTCCTTTACATCAACCTTCTTTTCCTCAACCATTGTTTCTTCAGCTATAGATTCTTGATTCTCTTTAGGAATCTCAATTTTCTCAACCTTCTCAACTGATACAATTTTAGGAGCTTCAATATCCATGGGTATTTCTATATTATCAAGAGGAATTTGAGTATCCTCAGTTGCATCTTGTTTTTCTTCTTCTTCTGGTGGACTAGATGAGACATCTTTATCATGTGTTTCTTTAGCGACAACATCAATTCTCTTACTTAACAATTTTTTTCTCAAGATTTGTTCAGTTTCCTTTGCAACTTCATCAATTTGACCAATCATGAGCTTATTCACTCTTTTCTTTCTCTTGAATTCCTTTTTATCTTTATTTAGGATTGCCTTCAATTCTTCCATAGATATCATCAGACATAATTATGCAAAAATTCTTTCTCTCATTTGTTCTTCTTCTGTTCTAGCATTTACCCTTCTCATTTCCAAAATCTCATACAAGCTTTTAGGTAAGCTAGGCATTATTTCAATAAGAAATTTATTAAAAATATTGAAATGCTTTATTGTTTCCTCCTCAAGAGTTCTTTGACCAGATTCATCAAAGGTTTCATACCATTTACAAAGCGGCTTAAGACTGCCATCCTTCACCAAATATTTTTCAACTTCTCCTACTGACATACCTAGTTTATCAATTTTTACCTTCTTCTTTGATTTGAGTTCTTCACCAAAGGATTTATCTTTTGAAACTGTTGTTGGCTTAGTACCTTGTTGCTTGATTTCTCTAACCCCTTCATCAGATTTTGTTTCATCTTTAGACACTGCCCCATAAACTCTTTTTCTTTTATCCTTCTTTCTTTTTCCTTCCTTACCAGATGTCTTCACTTGAGTTTGCATAGGAATTGGCTTTGTTGCAGGGGAAGATAGAGATGCAAATCTCCTTTTTGACCTAGTTCTAACAGAGGGTGTTGCCAAACTAGCAGGTTCAATTTTTGTTGGCTCTTTTGCTGCTTCAACTTCTTCTCTCTTCCTTCTCGCTTCTCTTATCTTTTCTATAGATATACCCATAACTTCTGCAAAGATTTCCACTTCTTTTCTAACTCTTCTAACTATCACAGGTTTTCTGAGTTCATTGTGTACCTGTATATTATTTTCTGAAAAAGTGCCAAATCTTTCTTTTGATGAATCCTGAGGTTTTCTCAACAAAAGTTCAACATACATTTCCAAAGTGTTTTCCTCAACCTCATATCCCATTGGCATGATCTAGACTATTATGGGATCTGTTGTTTCCATTAGGCATTGATTAATAGCAACCATAAATCAGATAGTATCTTTATGCTTTTCCACAATAGATGTGGGAATCCTCTCTCTAGCATGCATCATACTCTGAATTTTTTAAAATATCCCCAGATTGTAGCATTCTTTTTCTTAATGTCAGTAAATCTGTGAAAGAGATCTTTGATTTTATTGGCTACCAATTTATCTTTTTTCCAATGTACCTTTCCGAATCCCGGAACCTCATTCATGAAGTAAAATAATAAGCATAATAGTAAATTACCATACTTAAAGGAATTTTTCTTATCCTTCTTTATTTTGCCAAGATTTTCCATCAACTGACTTCTTAGCAAATCACATAGATCATAGTGTGCATTCTCTTTTACCATCTGATACGCTACATAAATGGTTGTGTCAAACACAAAAATATCTCAACTAGAATGATAGATTTTATACCCAATAACCATAGATGCAAATATGACATCTAAATCAACAATATCATCAATTATCATCGCCCATATTTCATACTTTGAGCTGGTTGCATCAATAACCATTTTGATTCTTCACCGATTTCAGAATTGGTAATCCACCGAAGGAACTTAAACCTGTAACAACACTTATAACATCTTTTGTTATCTTGAAGGACTGATTTAACCACATGAATTTTGCATGGACTCGACTCAAGATGTAAAAGACCCATTCACTCTCTTCAAAAAATGGGAAATTTTACAATTTGAGTAAATGTCTTCTCTTCTAGGGTTTTGAATTTTGGCTTGACATAAAAGTCTTCTCCTATAATGTGATTGTTATATAAATTCAATAATTATGAGATTCCTAACTCTTCAATGTTCATGTGGATATATGCCCTAATATCTTCAATGTGTAGAAATCCATACGAAACAAATGAAAATGATCCTAATGGGTTTGTCTCGACATATTTGTAGGGATGCCATTTGAATTTGGGATGGGGTCTATCCTTGATGCCAACTACCAATGGAGTATTGTTTTTCAAAAATTCACAAATTTGCAAGTTTTGCCAATAAATACCTTCTCGTCGGATCAGAGTTTGATTCCCGAATCGCCTTCACACTTGAATTTCGCCTCAATTCGCTAAAGTTCGCTTCAAAGCTCTCCAAACTTGTTTTATTTTAAATGCAAAGTGGAAAATAAAATATAGAAATGACCTTTTATCACTCACACACCTAACCATTTTTGTCACAATAAATTATTTTTACCCTAATTCATCTAGATACCTTGTTTCCATACAGTGTGCAAGATAAATCTTCTATAAACGTCCAATACTACATAATACTCTCTTCAATAAGTTCAAAAACATTTGTAGAGAATCTATGCACTTACTTCACTTATTCACATTTGCTGTTAGTTACCAGTAGGGGGTTAAGAGATTTTCTTGACAGACTCCCCTAGGCCAAGGGCCTAAAACTAATTTCTAGAAGAATTACAATAAGCAGGTTCTGATGTTGGTGCATTTCCTTCAATAGAGGGAATTTTCTTTACCCATTTCTTTGCATTTTCTGCCTGATCATATCTATAGTGACTTTTCCTTTTCCCTTAACATCCTTCTGTATGTTTCTCCTTTTATTTACTAGACCTTTTTTGTTCCAATAGAATCTAGCAATGTGACCAAATTTGTTGCAATTATAGAACACAATATTTCTTTATCCAGACCAGTTGTTCCACTAATTTTCTCTTGATCTGAACTGGTTAGCAATATTCCCAAATCTATTACATGTATAACATCTGACAACTCTATGAAATTTTTTCATCATGTTTCTATATTCATTTGACTTATGACCATACTTATTGCAGTTAAGGCACTGACTGGAGAATGATTGACCATTTGATTTCATTCTAATTCTACATTGAGAATCCATATGACCAAATTTATTGCAACTAAAACATTAACCATTAAATCTTTGAGCATTAGGTTGTCGTACTGGATACCTTATAGATTTGTTCATTTGATTCCCTTGCCCAAATCTCCTTTTTTTGAAATTCCTTTGTCCGGATTTTGAACTTTCTCCTTCCTCATATCCAAGAACTCTCTTGTCACATTCTATCCTCTGACTTTTAATCAGTTCATCAAGCTTTTCTGAGCTAATATTGAACTTCTCCTTGAATTCATTTGTAGTAGCAAGTTCATCTTTGAGATCATCAATCTATTTTTCAAGTACTTCCTCATTGTTTTTAGATTGTTCCAATTCATTGTCCAAACAACTGCATTCTTTAGATTTTTCTTTCAAGGACTGTGCAAGCTTCTCTTCATTCTTATTTCTATCTTCAACCTCCTTGGTCATTCTGATCATAATAGATTCCATCTCATGCTTTAAAATTGTATTATCTCTGGTAAGCTTTTCAAATTCTTCTATCTTTTCCTTCAGGGCTTGACTGAGTTGTTCGTCTTCAATGGTCTTACTACCATTCTGGTTAATTTGATCACAAAGTTCCTTTCTCTTTTCCCTATACTTTTTGATTTTATCTTTTAAAGACTCAATGAATTTCTCAGCATCCATGACGTTTTCTTGTGATTTCTGAACTTCATTTTTTGATTGATCAAGATCATCTAGGGCCACCAAAAGCTATTGTTAAAGACTGCTTGAATCCACTGAATTTCTTTCCCTAATCTTCCCCAAGCTATTAAACTTCTTCTGAGGGACTAGGCTCTGATACCAATTATTGGAATCAAGGAACACTAAGAGGGGGGGGGGGTTCAATCAGTGTTCTACAATTTTTAACTTTATTAATCTGATCCTTCAAGGATTTATAACATTCAATCAAAAGAAATATGCATGAACATAAAGTAAACAACCACAACACCATAACATAGGAGTTTTTACGTGGAAACCCTATTAGGGGAAAAACCACAGTGGATGGCCAATCCACAATATGATTTGAGTATACTCAAAATAAAGTTTACAATATTGGAATGCACTTGCATTCAAGCACACTACCTAGAGCTAATTTCTCAAGGAAGACTCACTATCTTACAAAGATAATCAAATTAAATCCATCTGAGAAACTGAACTGAGATAATAGCATATCCCAATGCTTGATTATAGTTTCGGTTAGGCTCAAAAATTGATATTCTATCCTTCTGACTTATTTTGTACTTTTGCTCCGCTCTGCTAAAATTCGCATCACAAAATTCTTAATGCACAAGTAAAACTATGCATAATCGCTCTTTTTCACTTCTAATATTCATAAATCACACAAAGCACACTTCAAATCTATATAAAAATGATATAATTGAACACTTATATATATATTTGTAAGTAAGAATTTAATTGCGTGTTGTTGGCTTAAACAAAAGTAAAAATATATAAAAACTGTTGGCTCAATCCATCTTTAATTCTTGATGTACATCAACCAAAGTCAGCTCCAACATAGTAAGGACCTAAATAAACATTTTCGAATACAAAAATACTTAAAAAAATACTTCCCAAACATCCGCGACATGTTATATTAATCGGATCGGCCTTCATGAACTGATGGACAAGAAATTAATTGATCGGATCTTCAAACTTGCATACCTATAGATGCATACCCTAGATTAAGTATTATGTATACAAAAATATCTTCTCTAAGATCCACAAATCAAAATAATAACAAGAAATCTTCATGTGAATTGATGAACACAAAACTAATGGATGCTCTATTCTTCCTTTATTGTCTTCAATATGTTTGCCGATATGATCAAATGATGATGTGTGGATCCAAACACCGACTAGGGTTGTCAGCAATGACAACACCAAATGATATTAGCAGTGTCTCTTGCCAACAGGTGAACAATCATCAACTGCAAGAATTAACCCACTATCCCATGAGAGTTCAAAGGGGTGTGCACAATATGGTGGTACTACTACCGCTACCCCGCAATGGTCTTGATATGAAAGAGCAGTATGGTGCTGAATAGTCACTCAACTACTAAAATTAACCCACCTTCCTACAAGATTCCAAAGGGGTGTGCACGGGGTGGTGGTACTACTAACGCTACCTTGCAATAGTCTTGAAATGATCGAGCATACTGCATTATAAGCTATCAAAGCATTAAATGATTACATCGTTTAATTTACCAAGATTAATGACATGTATTCAAACTCAAAATATATGCAGATTCTGAAATATTTGCATGAATTGACATTAATAGTGAGGTGACCAAGCTCAAAAAAAAATATTACTTGGGACTCGACGAAATTTTGGAAATCATTCACAAAGCTCAGCGTATCGGAGGCAAGGGATTTCAAGCGGGAAAAATTTGTAGCTATTATTTTACTAGGTAAGTTCACAAAAACCCTTTGTAGCAAGTATATAAGAACTAAATTTTCTTCTACAAATAGACACTTAATGAAATCAAGTAGGAGTAAATTCTTCATCATGCCACCCAAAAGAAGTCAAATTGCGAGTAAAAAGGAAGAGTACACAATTTCTAAATCAAATAAGAGGTCCCTACAACAATCCATTTTAAATGTGTTACCTAATTCTATAGACAAAGGATTCAAAAAGGTGTTTAAAGATACAACCCATGGATGTAGAGACCCAATTATCCCTATCTCAGGGTGGCATTTATTTTGGTACTTCTATTAATAAAGGGATGAGAAGATTCCAATTTCAAATCCTTGGACCTTAGATTTGGCCAAATTGATAGTCCCAAATGTCTTCATAGATGTTGAGTTTATTAAATCATTGGCACAATATTATCACCTGGCTACCAAGACTATAATAATGCCATATGATTCACCATTAGCGGTTCTTACTAAAGAAGCAATTATAGAGTGTTTTATGTTAAACAAGGAATCTATCGCTAAGATCAACTTGGACATAAGTGATGAGGATTATAGGAGATTGAGAATAACCTATAGGAGTGATGATCTTCCTTTACACATGGAAAGGGGTGTGAACAATAGGAGGATATCTATCTCCCCCTCCCAAATTGAGCCATTTTCCATAGAATACTTTCAAGTATATTTCAAAAGAACTTATTTTTCTTTGTGCCAAATGCTTGAAATAGATGCTAAAGAGAGGATGCCAACCTATCTCATGATGATGGAAATAAAGATACAAAATCTTGAAGTCAACATTGAGTATGAATTTTCTATTGAAATTGAGAAAGGGCTACATGATGGATTATTTCAAGTAAGAGAGAACTTAGGTCCCATCACTTTCAAGAAATACTCTCTATTATGTCATTTAATATTGTACCAAAACAAAAACAAATGGACTAAAAGAATGTGTTTGGGAATGACTGATGATGAAGGGAATATAATTCCTATACAAAACTTCTGTTACATATAGGATAGTAGATTTAAAAATAGTGATTATGTAATATTTCATGATGATTTCATAGTAAAGGTCATGGCCGCTCTTGGTCATATTTCACCAAGATTTCCTAATAAAATCATGCAAGAATTAAGACCTTTAGCATTGAAGCCAAAGAAGGGACACACTCACAATTTTGGTGATTGGTTCTTCTTAGTAGATCAAATATTAATAAGGGTCTATGGGTGTCCACAAGCCCCACATGTTTTACCTAAATTTGTTTCTATTCAAATTGAATTTTTAGAATTTATGTGGAAAATGTTATGGATGGAGCAAGATGTTATGAAAAAATAGAAAAAGGGGACATTCCTCCCTAACCCAACTGAATGTGAGGAGCTATCCATAGGGTCTGACACTCTTGAAGAATTGTATAACTATTTGAAGATGTGGTATTCATTGAAGTCATGAGGAGAAAGGATCTTTTATCTTGAAGGGCATATTAATTTTATAAAGTAGACACTTCTCACTAAAGATGGAATTACCCATGTAATGGATTACAAAGAAGATGTAATAAGAAATTGCTTTACACTTGATGAATTTTTTCAAAGGAAGAGGAAATGGTAAATCATAAAGAGGCTTGAGGAGGAGAAGAAGAAAAGGGACACTATATTCCAAGGATTCTATGCCAAAGAAAAAGATCCTATCAAAAGGATGAATGTAATAATTTACAACTTTGAAAGATTATATGTTGAACCAAAAAAGAAATGTGAGGGCTGGTCTTCAAAACCCTCCAAGATGCCCATCAAACCAAGTGGTATTATAATAAAAAATCCCATACCAAACACTACCACAATACAATCAGAAGCATCCCCTAAGCAACCAATTTCTAAAAGGAAGAAGACACATGGAGTGGCCCCCTTAGTGGCATATGAAATAAGTGAAGGAGTAGGGGATACTGAAGAGGTAGCCAATGTAATTTTGAATTTTAAAGATGATGAAGTTGATTAGCCACCACCTGAGCTTGAAACTAATGCTCACAAATCAGAGGAAAGAGTGGATGTACACGGGAATAATGATCAAGAAGTGCATGATGATGAAAGGGTGATTGTTGCCCTTAGATTTATTGAAGATGATGAATTTATTCAAACTCTTGAGTTTAAGGATTTTTGGTTTAAGATGAAAATGAAATAATTTGAGGAGCTACTTTGAATTAATAAGATGGGCATTGAGGAGTCACATCATGATCAAATTTTTTCCCAGACTCTTGAAGAACTCAAGATTAATGAAATTATTGTTAGCCCCCAAGAATCAAGAAATTGGTCTTAGAAAGAAGTATACTAATTATTCCTGGGATGGAGTTAAAAAATATATTCTTACTAGATCAAGTAAGAAGCCAGGAAGATCCCATGTTGTTTTTTGAATTCAATTCAGATGAGGGAATGAGTGGCATAGGTTACAATCCAAGACTTGAAACCCTAGCCTTTTGGAAAAAGCAAAAAAGAATAGAAAAACCAAGATTGCTTGATGTTGTAAAAGAAATGAGAGGGACTGTCATGGTAAAGTCACTTCAAGACACATCAGCATTGGAGGAAGCTACTATGACAATGCACTCAACAATTTTTACTAGGGATGTGCTTAAAGTTATGGAGCTTAGATTGTTTGAATATGAGAAAGTATAGACTGATCTGAATGATTAAGTGAATATCTTATTCATAGAAAATGTGGAATTGAAAGAGAATTTGAAGGGAGTAGGTCCTTCCCAAAGCACATGATTAATAGTATACCAACCTCCTACCATCTAGACTGATACAGGTGCTATCACTGTTGAACAAGTTGATGTGCTAAAACAAGAAATTGAGAAGTTGAAAAATACTAATGAAGAAACAAAGGAAAGATAAAAGAGAGAAACCATCAGGGCACTAGAACAAATCTTGGAGCATAGGGTTAAACTGATTATGGAAAAATTGGAAAATATGTATGAATTTTATGTCTCCTTGTCACAAGAAGTTGATCAGATAAAGGCCCATGTACCTATATTGGACTCCTTATTCAAGAAATAACAACCTGTACATCACACCTTAACGAATTTGTGCAGAATTTTACAAAGGAGTGTTGAGGCCCCCACAACTTTAAAGCCTACTGAGAAAATGGTTTGAATGGTCACAGATGAATTTCAATACATGTCTACAAAAGACCAAAAGATCAAGGCAATAATGGATTCATTTCACACACTAAAGTAGTGATTCATGCCTAAGATACAAAGGGATGATGATCAACTGAAAGGATCCAAGGATTGGATAGACGAGTTTAGAAAAATTGTTCTGAAATGGCTCACTAATTTACAGAAGGATGGTGACATAAATATTCACTACCTCAATTTAACCTTGGATGGAATAATTGCACTGGATGTTGGATACTCAAAATTCATCACATATAGCAAAGGGTGATTAGACAATAGATGGAAGAGTCACTTGGCCAACACATAAAAAATCTAAGAGTATAAATGGCTTCATGATTACATGGTGTACCAATGGGAGCAAGATATCTAGCTCCCCCAGAAGAATAGGCCTTGTAGTGAAGTACCAAGCCTTGCAGATACTATCATGGAGAGAGGACCTTGCCATATCTGAATGATCATAGGTACCTTATGATGAATAAAAAACTTCCATATCTTGCGAGTGTTGTGGACTTCAACATCTGATAAATTCTCTTCACTTCTCATCTTTCATTGCGTTTATGTAATCCTATGTAAACAATGATAATTAAGACTTTTTGATTTATGTTAAAAGTGGGTAACTAAAAAAAAACTTTTTGGCATGGCAACCAGGGCAAAATTTTGAAACGTATTGTAAAATATTTTTGAAGATCAATAGAATGAAGTTATAATTGGTGGCGGAATTCTGGTTTCAATTGTTTGTTGAAGTGAATTAATGAATGGTATCTTGTTGTCTCTAGTTTGATCTTTCCTTGTTATTTAAATTAGTATATCAAGGGTATACCTGGCTTATCAAAACACATTTTTTGTCAAACAATTCATTTTGTACTACATTTTGGTGTCAAATCTTTGGTAATTATGGTTAGTTTCATTACATTCAAATTTTGAATTCTAGGAAATTATATACAACAAATAGATTGATGGATGTTTGGATAGTGAAATTAGCTCTCTTAGAAATTAACTGAAATATCTTGTCTTTAACTATCTAGAATGATTATTTTAATTAAAGAGGATTTTGTGGTTATTTTTCTAACAATGATTAATAATGATTTTACAGTGCAACTAGATTGCTATTTTCATTCAAGATACAAGTCATGATCAAAGTCAAGAACATACCAAGAAGATGGTACTCTACTTCAAACCCTCAACCTCACTTAGTTTAGTCTACTTACATGGGGATATTAAGGAAGTTGCTAAAAAATAATACATTTCATTTGTTGTTTATGAAGGAGAATCTTGTGATATCCAAAATGGCAGTAGATCAATATTCAATTTATTAAGTAAAGATGATGTCACAACTGAGAAACTTTTTGTGAAACATTAGGTTAGTAATTTTTGGATGTTAAGGCTTCCTAGTTGGATATCAAAGATTTTTCTTATCAAATTAATTTGGAATTTATGTATACATGGATTCTTTCATGGTGTAGGTCTTTACTGAGACAAAACATGAACCGAGATTGACATTTTTGTTGTCAAAGTCTGATGGCATTCTTGGGCTTGGTTTCCAAGAAATTTTTGTTGATAATTTTGTTCCAGTATGGTTAGTGTTGATAAACTTCATTCTATAATATGTCAAATTCATTCTATAATTTTATTGTATCACCTTTCTGAAATTTTGAACAAGGTTTTGAAATCAAGGGTTCAATATGCATATTTCAAGCCTATGTTGAACACTCTATAATTTAAGGAATTTGTTGACAAGACTACAGTTTTTTAATTGATTTATCTTTCTACTATGTTTGGACTTTCTTTTGTAAACTTGCAATATACAATGCACTTTTATTCTTTCTGAATATGGACTAATATTAAATTTGTTGGTTGTATTGAGGCAAAAATTCATTCATGGTGAAAAACGTAGCACCCTGATGCTCATATTAGATAGCATGTTGCATATAAAGGAGGAAAGATTATAGCTAGGTTATGGTTGACTGCATTGAAGGAGAGAGCTTCATATATGGAACACGATCAATACTCTCCTTGGATTCTACACGTTACAAATTTCTCCAAGAATATTTCCCATGTTGTAGAAGTTTTAAGAGATGAAAGGGGCATGTGCTTGCATTGAAGGGCTTCAATCATGCGTTTCCATCATTGCAGAAGTTTTTTGGAGAAGTTTCTTTCTTGCAATCTTTTCTCTACAATATTGTAACTCATATTTTCAGTCTTGTGACTGAAAATAAAAATTGTAATACTCTATTTCTAAGTTGAACTAGATCACCTTTCTTTTATTAATAAATTTCACCGATTTTGCCTTCTCAATGGCTGTGTTATTGTACACAAATGATGATTGATGTGTATTTCTATGTTTTATGCTTAAATTCTCAAATATCAGTCAATTAAAATGACTAAATATACTACTACTGACATCAATTAATAATTAAATTGACTAAATATATTAACAATTAATAGAAATAAGTGAACAGTGAATAAATATGACTAGATATATGACCAGTTAAATCAGTGAACAATGAATAAATATGACTAGATATATGACCAGTGAAATCAGTGAATAAAAAAGACTAGATATATGACTAGTGAAATCAATGAATAAAAATGACTAAATAAGTGACTAATTAACAACAATCAATGACTAAATATATCAGTGAATAAAAAATGACTACATAAGTACCATATTACAACAATAAATGACTAAATCAACAACTGAATAAGTGACCAGTTAAATATACTAGTCAATAAAAAACGACTAAATAAGTGACTAGATTACAACAATCAATGACTAAATCAATGACTAAATATATCAGTGGAAAAAAATTGACTAAATAAGTGACCAAATTACAACAATGAATGACTAAATCAATGACTAAATATAGTACAAAATTGATCAATCAAAACAACCAATCAATGACTAAAAATGGTTTAGTCATCAATCTGGTCGTGTTATATATGACTGGCAATAAACTACTAATGGTCACGTGACCAAGTTTAGTCATTTATAAGCAATTTTTAGTAGTTTTTCAGTAGTTTATTGTTGTTTTTGTACTAGTGTCCCCACTGCACTGGCTACACTGCATCAATCTCCTGCTCAACAGTAATCATTTATATCACCTGTCCCCATGGGTGCACCTCTCGCGAGGAACACGTGAACTCTACTATCCTTGCTAGTACACCCTATCTCTCTCCAAGCTATCATTTGACCAAATCTAGTAGGTACATCTCAATGATGTGTTGATATTGCACTGTTTGACCAATCAGGTATCTAGGCTATCAAAACCATGGAAAGTTCTCATCCTCATCTACCCACTTCTCACAGTCCTTGTATGGTCTCCAAATGAAGCTCACAAATATATATATGTCATGTCTCCAATATCTTATATCTCCTTCATGTGTCTGTATGACTACACCACCATATAGATATACATGTTGTGTCCTAACTACCAATTGTTGTCCCACTGCTTATCGAAACATTGCTAGATGCTCCCACGCCTATACCACCAGTAATTTCACATTGCAGCTCATGCTCTAACCACCTCGGTATATAATATCATGCAGTTGCATGTAAAGCATACCCAATAAACATGGTCCCTAGGCATACACTGTCTCCTCCTACACCATCCCTGCTATGACCTACCCCAACGTACTAGAAACCCATGGGCCATGCGGTCTGGAATCAGGACACCCATAATCAATGTGCATAGAACACAGTCAAATATATCATATCTCTCTACCAGGGTCTCCCATATGATCTTGTAACCCTACACACCAGGCTCTGACTCACCCTCATAATCATAGTAGTCATAGATCACCTGCAACCTTCAAATTGGATCATATCTCACCCACTCCCCACAAATAGGTAACTGTAATATCCTATAAATATCTTCCAAGGTCACAGTGGCCTCCCCGATCAGTAGATGGAAAGTGCAAGTCTTAGAGTGCCATCGCTCTGCAAGTGCTATCAATATACATCTTTTTGCATTGAAAATGGGCATATATGTCACAGAATAATCCAAGGTCTAGCAACACATGCCTCTCCCCATTCGACAACTGATCTCAAAGCTGAAATGTTGTTGATTGCGACTCCCAAGTGTAGATAGGGTGAAGTATAACCTACAGTCACTGTAAAATTCATCATGTCAATTTAAAGTCTTCATTTGACCTATTGGACCTAAATTGAACAAGTCATTTATCCTAAAATGGGGAAAAAAAATTATTAGTCAATTGCATCATTTTGCTTGTCAATTACATCACATAATTCATTCACGTCAGTATTCTTGCACATGCATTGTGCAACAAAAATTGTGTCACACACCTCAACTAATGTGTCACTGAGGTCAATTATTGTCAACCCCTTATCAATTGAGTCATTCAATTACACATGCATTATTTTCCCTTGTGCTTGCAATGCTTTATGTTACTTGCATCATTCTTGGTCACATTTACGAGTCAAAAATCAAATGTGGTGCACCCTTTTAGATGTGTCGCACTGCAACTACCCCTCCCCTATGGCCTAATAATTGTGTCATGATGAGGTGATTGTGGTGAACCGTAGTCACCTACATCATTCACACATCCAATTGTGTCGCATGACGTGCGACATAATTTCCTACTAATTTTTTCCTAGCTAAAAATTCACGAAAATCAACAAAATCACAAAGCAGATTTGGAGTACATACCGAGGTGGGCGCTCCCTCAGACCAATGAAAGGTGGAGATGTAGTAGCCTTAGTGTGTGGGGTGTGGAACTGATGAAATCTTCTTAGCTTCTCTCTCTTAGAGCTCCTAAACTTTCTAAATTTGGAATGCACAAATGAGCAATTTTCTTAATCAAGGACATATTTATAGGCAAAAAATTAGGGTTTGCACTAGGGATGTGTACTAGGTGCACTATTTGGACACTTTGAACCTAAATTTGACCCCCTATATGACCTCAAAAATCAATTTTCTCACCACCATTGAACTCCTAGATTTCAAATTGATATATTAATATAAAAAATGATAGCGTGCCTGCGCTTCTAGGAGTCGTGCTAGGGCATCCGCGCCCTAGCCCATGAATTATTTGTGCCTGTGATTGCGTGTGGAGGGTGGGTTTTGTTTTTTGTTCAGGGGGGGGCGTGTTGTTTATTGCCTGATTTTATTGTGTGTCACCTGGGTGCTGGCCCACGATCTTCCTGCTTCTGTTTTGTCGTTAGGGCTTTTGGGCGCACGGGGAATCCCTACTCATTTGTGCAGTGTGCATGCTATTGGGGCCTCAGTGGTGGGGTAGGCTTGTGCATGCTTGGATTAGACTGCTGGGGGAGTGTGGGCTTTGGGGCGTGTGGGGGGAAGGACTCACTGATTCCCCATTTGCTTGAAGGGTGTTGTGTGAGTAGAGTTTGGAAGGGTTGGTGGCCGGTTTTGTATGGTCGTTGCCGGATCTTGAGTTTCAATGCCTGGGGGGGAGTCTTCGTAGGGCCTAGTGGGAATGGACTTTCGGTCCGCATTTGGATCAAAGTCGCCATTGCATGCAACAAAAATGATTGACAATAGCCTTTTCTTTTAGGATTCAGCAGAAAATGGTGCTTGTAGGTCCGGGGGACCTCGCATCACTAAAGTTAATGGATGTCTTGAGCGATGTAAAGAGAGACCCAAGCTATTCATTCCACTGGAGATGGTAGTTGAGGATATTGAATATTATTTCAGGCATTCCTTCTATTGCAAATTTTTGGGGATGAGGGTTTCTCCTCACTTTTTGGTGTCTTGGGCTTGGAGGACCTGGTCATCGGAAGGTGAAATGGACATTATGTTGTTGGCTAACAACTAATTCATGGTCACTTTTGACTGCATGGTGGATCGGAATAGGGTTTTTGAGGGAGGTCCCTATTTTCATAACCAAGTGGGGTTGTTTATCAAACCCTGGCATGTAGGTTTCAACCCTTCGGAGGAGATTCCAAATCGGGTTCCGGTTTGGGTCAGGTTGCCTCGTCTTCTGGTGGAATGTTGTCATGATGATGTCTTGTAGTTGATAGCATCTTTGCTTGGAAAACCTGCCGGTTCATCGCAAAAAACTTTGGATAGAAAGGTAATGACTTATGCCTGTATCTGTGTTGAGATTGATTTGGGTAAACCCTTGCCAGATTCTGTGGATATGTGTATGGGTTCTTACTCTTAGGTGCAACAATTGGATTATGAGACTCTCCCTTTCCCATGTCGCTTATGTCATGAATATGGTCACTTGTTGCATCGATGTCCTAAGGCAAGGCATGTGGAGCCCCCATCTTCTCAGCCTCCACACAACACTCCTATGGCTAATAGGGGGAAGGATCATATTCCTGGCGTTGGGGCTAATGCAGATGGTTTCATCCCTACCAGAGACCGTAATAGGAATAGGGGTCAGAAGAGGACCTTCAAAGAGATAAAAGATGAAGATACTTTTAATAGATTTGAGGTGTTAGATGATCTTAGCCAGCAAGAAGTGAATCTAGGTTTGGTTAACCTGGATCATGGAATTTTGAGTATAGGCTAGATAGGTCTCCATTTTGAGGCTACCCCTGATGCTCATGATGTTAGTGTCTCTGAGATGGTCACTGACCTTCATATGGGTGTCAGGGTGGACTCGGTTCCTGTAGTTGAGTTGAAGAAGGATAGTGGGGATGGGCCTCCCTCAGGTCTGAATGCTGGTATTGATTCCAGGAGGGGTGCCAAGTCTCTTTCTTCCTTGGGTCTTCATCAAAAGGAGTCTAAAAAAGGGGCAGGGGAGAAATCTTCCAAGCTTGGTCGTAAAAAGGATTTGGAGAAGATCAAGTCAACAGGGGAAATTTTGGTGGAGTTAGGGTTGGTTAGGACTCTGGATGCTCATTTCCCAAATCCCTCAAAATGATTGTGCTATCATGGAATGTGAGGGGCTTGAACAGTGGCCCTCGACAAAAAGTTGTTCGCAATTTGATTAGGAGTAATGCTCCTGATGTTCTTTTCCTACAGGAGACTAAGTTATCAGTTGAAGGTATGGTCGGTATGATGCCCAAGTTATGGGGAAATGGTGGGTGCCAGTGCATTGGGGCCCTTGGTTCAGCTAGGGGAGTGGCTTGTTTGTGGAACCCTCAGAAGGTTTTCCCTCTCTGGTGGATGTCCTATAAGTCTTCCATTTCTATGGTGGCCTCTTGGTTTGAAACTAGACAGTCTGTTTTGTTCTCTAATATTTATGCACCTGTTGACCTTCTTGGCAAGCAGTTGCTTTGGTCACATATTAGGTATGTGCGTAGCATGGCTCCTCTTCACCCGTGGATTCTGGCTGGAGACTTCAATGCCATTGCTGAGCTGGATGAGAAGAGGGGAGGTATTGTAAGGCTAGATCCCTCAGTGCTTCTTCTTCAGGACAACATCTCTACTTTGAATCTGGTGGACATCGTGCCTAGTAATGGTCAGTTCACTTGGAACAATCGAAGGACGGGAGATAATTGCATTGCTAAAAGGTTGGACCGCTTCTTGGTCTCTTGCTTTTGGATTGGAGGCATGTGGACCTCTTCTTCTAAAATCCTGGTTTGGAGGGGTTCAGATCATTGGCCTATCAAGCTTGTCATTTCTTCTACTTGGGTGCCTCAATCTCCTCCCTTCAAGTTTCACCTCATGTGGTTGCGAGACCCATCTTTACATGTCCATATGGCTAATTGGTGGAAGATTGGCAGGCCGTCTTTTGGCACGGTGATGTATACTTTTGCTAAATTGCTACAATTTACCAAATACTAGTTGAAATGTTGGAATAAATAGTGCTTTGGAAATATTTTCCATGATAAGGCTTGGGCTAAGGCTGAATTGGATGGTATCACAAGGGTGATCAGGGAAGAGGGAGTGACAACTGACTTGCTTCAGGATGATGCTAGGGCCCTAAAGATGTTGGAAGAGTGTGAATTGAGAGAGGAAGTTTTTTGGAAGAAAAAGGTCAGAATTGAGTGGCTTCAGGAAGGAGATAAAAACACTGCTTTCTTCTTTAACTCGGTGAAAGCTAGAAGGCATGGTAATTCTATTTCGACTCTGGTTAATGAAAGAGGTGAACAACTCTCTTCATCTCAAGAGATCTCGAATGAAGTGCATTATTTTGAATCTTTATTCAGGGAGGATGGGCAAGGAGGCTCTGTGGAGGAGGCTCAAGTTCTTTCCTATATTCCCTCTTTGGTCATGAGGAAAATGAATGAGCACCTAATGGGTGACATTTCTTTGGAGGAGTTGGAGGGAACTATTTTTCGGATGAAGAAAGGGAAAGCGCCCGGCCCCAATGGCTTCTCGGTTGAGTTCTTTCAAGAATTCTGGGATATTATTAAGTTGGACCTATTGGCTATGGTTTAGGAGTCTTAGAAGAATAAGTAGATGTTACGGGCTTTGAACGCTACTTTCCTTGCCCTCATTCCCAAGTGTGATGGGGTGGATAGGTTAATTCAATTTCGGCCGATCTCCTTATGCAACGTGATTTACAAAATTATTTCCAAATTGATTGTTGATAGGTTAAAGAAGTGGTTGAGAATGTTGATCTCTAAAGAAGAGAGTGGCTTTGTGGAAGGTAGGAAAATTTTGGATGGGGTTATTGCTTTGGAAACTATTCACTCGATGGCTGGATTGAAAGACTGGGTGATGTTCATCAAGCTGGATATGGCTAAGGCTTATGATCGTGTTCGATGGTCTTTTCTTCAATGAATGTTGGGTGTTTTTTGGTTTGGCCCTGAATGGATCCAGTGGATTATGAGTTGTGTGACTTCAGTTTCTTTCTCTGTGTTAACCAATGGGGAGCACTTTGAGCTTTTTGGAGCCTCTCATGGTTTACGACAGGGAGACCCCCTTTCTTCGTACTTGTTCACTCCGTTGGTGGAAGGTATGGGGTGTTTGATCATAAGGGATGTTGATCTGGGACATATTCAGGGGTGGTGTTGGGGAGGTGGTTTTCCGCCACAATCTCATCTACAATTTGTGGATGAAATGACTTTGATGGGCATGGACACTATTAGGGAAGCATCCAACTTGCGTAAGGTGTTGGATGTGTATCTATTCGCTTCTGGTCAACGAATTAATGAAGATAAGTCTATCTATTTCTTTAACACTCCGGTGCCCATTCAATGGAGAATTTCCCATATCTTGAGATTTAAAATTGGGGTTCTTCCTTTGACCTATCTTGGTATGCCTATCTCTGTTGGTAAGCTTCCTAAGGCTTCTTGGCATAATATTTTAGACAATTTCTGTGTGAAAGTTAATCACTGGACCCACAGGTGGTTGTCCTTTGTTGGTCATGTTCAGTTGCTCAAGTCTGTGGTGCAGGCTCTTCCCATCTATAAATGTATGCTTCAGGTGGCCCCAATGGGGTTTGTTAAGGACTTAGACTCTTTAGCCAGGAAATTTTTGTGGGCTGGTAGCTTGGTGTTTGTGAAGTGGAGCCTTGTTAACTGGGATACAGTTTGTAGCCCTTGTAAGTATGGTGGTCTTGGGCTAAGGAAGGTGCCTTTGATTGGGGAGGCATTGGAGGCTAAGTTATATTGGAGGTGGTGCGTTGAGCAGGATCAGATTTGGGCTAGGATTTTATCCCATAAATACCTTCCTGGTCTTGCTTGGCAGGATATTCCTTGATTCCCCCTGGAGGGTAGGGGATCGATAATCTGGAGTACGCTTAAGAAAGGTGCAACGCTTGTTAAGGGTGGCCTTTTCTGGATTTGTAGGGGGGGTCAAAGGCTCAGTTCTGGTCTAATTCTTGGGATGGTTTTCCTCCCATTACTTCCCAAATCCCTAATTTGTTGACTCTGAGTCAAAGATTTCTTAAGGTTGGCTGGTCTAGGGTGAGTAATTTTATGGCTTTCTCTATCCATGACCAGTTGGTGACAGCGAGATGGAAGCATCTTGATGAATGGCCTATTGTTGGCTTGAATGAAGACTATGTGGAGCTTCACAATATCGTCTCTGGTAGACATTGTAGTTCTCTTCTAGATGGGGATGTTCTCTCTTGGTCTCCTAATCCTAAAGGGGTTTATTCTGTTGCTTCTGGGTATCAGGTGTTGTTATCCCATAGGTTGGAAGGGGTGGAGGTGCCTTGGTGGAAGAAAGTGTGGAATAAGTTCTCTTGGCCAAAGTGCAATTTCTTTGTTTGGACTTTGGCCCGGAATAGATGTTTGATGTGGGACAATATTCGGAAGCAGGGCTTTCAGGGTCCCTCAGTGTGTGTTCTTTGTGGTGGTGGAGAGGAGGATTCATCTCATCTATTCTTTCGCTGCTCCTTTGCTTCTCAGTTGTGGCATTTTTGGTGGGGAGTGTGGAATAGTTCCTATGTTCATGCTTCCTCTTTGATTGAATTTTGGAGTAGTTTGGGTAGGCCTCCTTCAGTGGCCTCTTTTCTACAAGATGTTTGGTTTGTGGGGCCTGCTTTCATCCTATGGCAGATTTGGTTAGAGAGAAATCATAGGATTTTTCGGGGGGAGAAGTTGGATGTGCAGCAAGTCTGGCAGAGAATTCTGGGTATGATTCAGGAAACGGTGGCTACTAAATGTGAAGTCGGGTTCCCCTTGGAAAAAGGAGATGCTATGGTGGTGGATAGATTGGGGATCTATGGATCGTCTCTAGCTGCTATTGGCCTCAGGAAATTTTGGCATCAGTGGTAGAGGGTTCATAGGGTCGGTATATGGTTGCCCCCCTGATTGGCATTCTGAAGCTCAACACTGATTTTTCTTCCCGGGGTAATCCTGACCCGGCTGGGGTGGGGGGGATTGGCATGGATTCTTCAAGATCGTTTGTCTTCTTCTTTTCTTTTTATGAGGGGCTGCAACCCAGTAATCTTATGGAGGGTTTGGCTATCTTATATGCGTTCAAGCGGGCTTTTGCCTTGGGCTGGCGTAAGGTTATTTGTGAGTCAGACTCACAAGTCATGATAAATTTGCTTAAGGATGGGAAGTTGTCAGGTGTTCACTGGCAGTTGGCTAGGTTGGTTCAACAGATTTTGAGGATTAGTTCTTTGATGGAGATGGTGTCTTTCGTCCACATCCTAAGGGAGTGGAATAGAGCTATTGATTGTTTAGTTCACTGGGCCTCTGAGTATATGGAGGGTTGGAGGGTTAATGAGTTGGGTAAAGTTTCGCCGAAGCTCCGCCACGACTTGGAGGGGATTCTTGCCGAGGATGGAAATATCAGTAATATTGGGTGATTTGGTTTCTTGTGTTCTTTTGGGTCTTTTGGGTTTGGGCGTTGGCCTGTTGATGCTCTGTAACACTTTTCTCTGATTATTAATAAATTTTTTATGCCTTTTATTAAAAAAATCTCCTAGATGTCAAATTGACTTATTGGAACAATTTTCCAAATTTTTTTTTTTAAAAAAAATTTGCAAAATTCTCCCAAGGGGGCATACGTTCACCCTGCTTTCACCAAATAATGTATTAATATGAATTTCTTTGACACAATGTGATTCAATGCATTATGTCAAAGAGGGGAAAAATGTAGACACTGCAAAAATTTCTTGGTCTACGAGCACCATTTTTCCATTGTCTTGGTCTTCTTCCTTGCATACTTTAATTTTAATTATTTAATTATTTTCCTTTGATCATGTTCCTCTACTAATTAAATAATTTTAGTTATTTAATTAATTTATTTCTTGATCTTTATTCTCTTATGAACAATTAAGTAAATTATCTTTTTAATTGTGTCATTGACATTTTCTTTCTCTCTATGATCAAATGAATTATTATTCATTCCACGTTATTCGTCTATAGTTAAATGATTATTAATTATTTATCTATTCATTACCCTTTCCGTTCTTCCATAATTAAATAATTATTGAAATTATTTAATTATCTTTTTTCATTTCTTCCCCATTAAATAATTAATCTAAATTAATTATTTAATTCTCCTTCTCTATTTCCTCTTATTTAATTAAATTGGTTGCATAAATCATTTTAATTAAATGCCCATTTTCTTTTTCCTCCACAAATAAATAATTTAAATAAATTATTCATTTCCTCCACTTGGTAAAAGATTCCTTTCTCATGAATTAAATAATTTTATTATTTAATTCCTCCATTATCCCTCCACTCTCTCATTTTTGAATCTCAACCATTGATTGTCTTTGGTCTCTTTTTGATCTTGACCATCCATTTCATAGTCGTCCCTAGCCCAATACTCTATGGTGCATGCATCCTCAACCGTCGATCTAAGAATATTTCTAGAAGCTCGATCTCATCCATCCATTCAAACGAATTTCTATAAAAGAATCTCTTCTCCTCCTTTTTTGATTTAACAACCACATATCTCCAATATTCATGCTTATTGTTTGTAGGTATTTGCACATAAAAAACTGAGGGAAACTTGCAAAGGCTGTTTGAGGAGTGACAAAGGAGTTTATTCAACTTCAAATATGAGGAATTTATTGTTTTGTTTCCATATTATTGTTGAACTTGCTAGTGTAATAACCACATTGACTGATAAAGTCAATGATATAGTAGTTCAATGGCTCCTTGGCCCCAAAGGCCACAACCTTTGGACAGATGTGAGCTCAAGATCTATGATGGATCTCGATATCTTGATGTTCTCTACACTTGGATTCTTGACATGGAGATATGGTTTGCATACAATGAGATTGTTGATGATGATAAGATTCCTTTTTCTAAATTGAAGCTCTTTGGTGTTGCTAAGGTTTTGGTTACTAAGCAAAAATATGCTCAAGACCCTATCACCGCATGGATTCAACTTGTCATAGCATTAAAGTATGCATTCTATCCTTTCAACTATGAGCAATATTTTCACATCAAGTGGCTTCGCCTACAACAAGGACGACATATGTCAGTGCAGGATTATATCTACCAATTCAATCGACTAAGGATACTACTTTGCATGTAAGATCCAAGTTTTTCTCTAATCTTAAAGTTAAAGAGTGGATTACAAGAGAATTTGTTCAGCGATTTTAAATATACTACCCTAGAAACACTTGATCTTGCATTCAACCAAGCACAACTGGTAGAAGAAAAGCTTGTTACCCAATCTCATGCATTTAGGCCTTCATTTTCTATAGGTCTTCCAAAGGCTTTGAGTTCTTGATCTGAAAAAAAATCTAAAGAGAAGAATTCTTCTCCTTCCTCCTCTTTTTCTCCTTCTTCTTATACTAATAAATCTAAATTTTGTACTTATTGTAAAAAGAAGAGACATGAAAAATTTGAATGTTTTAAGTTGAAGAAGAAGAATCTAGTTGTACAATCTCATTATGAGGAAAATAAAAATATTCCCATCAATACTTTTAGTGATTATAGGACATATGATGAGTTGAAAGGTAGACTTCATAAAGTCACCTTGATGAACCATCATTCTATTTCAGGGGAACGTGACAATCTATTTGTCACTCGTGCTCACCTAACACATGATTTCTCTGTGGATTGTATCATTGACAATGGCTCACAAAAAAAACTGATTGCGAATTATATTTTTGACAAAATTCATTTTCCGATGGATCCACATCCTCATCCATATTCTTGGATGGAAGGATAATGGTTCATCCTCTCAAATCAAACACACATGCACTATGTCTTTTACATGTGGTCCCAAATTCATTGATAGGGTCACTTGTGATGTGACCACTATAACTAGTAGAATTTGGCAAATATATGAATATGTGACTAAGAATTTTAGTCATGACAACTAAAAATGACTAAATTCTACTCACTTTTTGTAACATAGCTATAAATGACTAGTTTGATCACTAGATAAAATCATAGCTATAATGACTAATTTTTTGCATCAAACTTTATTTTTTTAGAGAAAATCTTTCTAGCCATCAATTTAGGCTTTAGATGACACTTATACATACAAATCTATATAATATATTTTATAAATTTGTAATAAAAATTAAATGATATAGTAAAGACCACCATTTTCTTGTGGTGTTTAACTACTAAGAAGAAATATTTTGAGAAAACAAATAGAGGTTGAAGGGTTTTGAAGATGGAGATATTGAGTAGTAATCGAAGGGATTCCTAGTGGAGGAATCTCTTGCCAACAGTGTTTCAAAGTATGGGTCTAGAATGTGGCCAAATCTATCATTTTATCATACAACTCCCCACCTGTAAGTATGTCTTGCAAATTTTGAGCTTTTTGTTATGGATCGGCTCAGAGGTAAGCAAACCATTCTTAATCTTTTTTAAAGTTGGATGTATACATTATGCTTGTTGGGTATTTGAAAAATTTGATATTGTGTGTTTTCGTGAAGTACTATTCAGCTATTTGAATTTTATGATGCTGGTTGTTTTGTTACTGGATATCTAGGTATGTTTAAAAACTGATGCTCAGTATTTTTTATTGGCTGTTTGGGTATTTCGATGTTGGGTTTTGACTTGGTATTTAAAAAACGGTACTGGATATTTTTCACTATTGAGATAAAAAAAATTCTAAGAAATAAATGAGGTGCCAACCTTTTCTGGTATTACACACATTTGTCTAAATTTTGATTTTGTTATCATTTTTCTCAGGTATTAAAAAAATTGATGTTCAGTGAACCCTTTGTTGTTGACTATCTTGGTATTTAAAAAAAGGATGTTGGGCATTTTCTTTATATGGGTAATTAAAAAGACTGGTATTGGGTATTTTTTGTTGTTGTTGAGTTAAAATTATTTTGAAAAATAGATAATGTCTCAATATTTCTGATATTGCAACCTCACTAATCCACTAGAGTTATGGTTTATGTTTCTACAAAGGCCTAGGGTTTGTATCCTAGTCATGCTCTTACCAATTCTTCTATTGGTATTAAAAAGTAACCTTAAATCTTGGGACAAAAAATTAGCTGTCTTGATAGGGTGTGGTATGATCTTGGATTATATCCTAGAGTGTGTGGGAAGCTTGTGTTTGATCATTAAGGTATGTAAACCTGATCAGGGAAATGTATCCTATATAGCATGGGTCTTGCTTTAATACTTCCCATAATGGTTATTAGCAGATCACATTATTATAGTTTGTGGTAACCCGAGATTTCATTCAAGTATGTAACAAACTTGGTATGTAGTTCAAGCTATACACTTTTAAGTAACATTCATAAGGTTTAGAAAACCTAGATCACTCTCTAGAATGGCCCATTAAACATGGGTTGTGCTTGAATGCAGTACATAATTGATATAACACAACCACTTTGCATATCAACCAAAGTTATAGGCTCTTTATTGCAACAAGAGGTAATCGCTCTTGGATCATGCTATCATTACATCATAACCTGTTAAACTTGATTCAACCCAAATACACGCAATGATGATTGACACCTAATTGTGATGACAATGATTTGTACATGAATTGTGCTCATATGAGTGCCTCCATTTCTATCACAACACAACCACAATAAACTTGGGTCACACATGAATGCATCATATATTTGTTATAGCATAGCTATGCCACATGACCAATAGAGTTATGGATCACATAATTACAGTCACAAGAATTTTTTCCTCGATTGTGCTCTTATGGTGATTCCATTACCATTATAGCATAACCCTTTGGACCTATATTGCTCAAATCCTTATATTGCTTATTTTCTCTTTGGATGGATGGAAATTCAATGGAAGGGATTTGTATGTAGGTCATGCTCATATGATTTCCTTTGTCACCATTACACAATAGTACATTGGAATTTCCTTTCTTGAACCTTTACTTCAGTTTTTATTGTTAGGGTTTCTTAGTGATTATTCCATTTCCACATAGCATATTGATGAAATAAACCAAGTAAAAAATCATTATGTTTTTAGTTAACTCTTGCGAACATAATTTTGGAATAAATGTTTTACTGCATTACTTCGAGTATGAAGAATTTTCTTTTTTTCTTATAATACATTCATTTAGAGCTATCGTAGAAATCTTCTTATACTAAAACCTATCCTACAGACTTTCTTTAAGCTACATTTAGGAGGCTTCATAGATTTTTTGTGATTTATACAACTTCTATTTTGATAGTAAATGACATTAGATTCTTTCTGAAACTGAAATGATTTATTAATTATGGTTTTATGATTAAATTTTTTATTTAGAAGGGGTTAATATGTGGATTTTTTTTGTACAAGAAGAATAGATTGTGATGCAATGCTAGGGTATGGACGGTTCAAGAAAAAATATATTTCTATCAGTTACATAAACAAGTTGGAGAGTACCTTGAGCCGGTATGAAATTTTTTTGGGTGTTTTCACTCAGAAGAAGAACCTAAGTATAGGAATACAAACGTCAGTGGACTGAAATATTAGTTTCCACCTAATTACATCTTAGGAGTCATTTCATTACTTTAGATTCCCAGTTTATTCTTTGAATATCTGACAGAGAAATTTCATACATTCTAAATATAAACTCATAAATCTCCTGGTCCAATTTCAGATCCAATTTGAGGTCCTGAATATTCGACAGAGAAAGTTCCTACATTCTAAAGATAAAATCATAAATCTTCTTGGTCCAATCTGAGGTCCAATTGTAAGGATTTATCCTTTTAATTATACTTTCTGAAATTTGGCTTGATACAAATTGTTACTTTAGAATTATGGTATTGCTTTTATTCTAATCTTTTCAACCCTCATTTCATGAAAGAGCTCCGAATATGGTTCCTTCAAATGAAGACTACACTTTTTTTCTATAGGTTCCATCTAGAAACACCAAAAGCTCAGGTATTGTCATACTTAGAGAAAAAGTAGGAGTCATGCAATGATGAGATACTCATTTTTGGAGCTTTGGTTAAGAACTTTAAATGTTTGGCTATGTGCACAGAGAATGTTCATGGAGGACTGCAAACTTCCTTACAAAGCAATTACCACAACAGACTTTGAGGTGAATTGCACCTACTATTTTATGCTGATATGGATATGTTATAACCTATAGTTAATTGTTATAACATAATAGGTAGGCTAAATAGTTGTTCATATACCATTGTCTCTAATTCAAAATTTCTATACCTTATTCTAGGAGAAAATCATAGAGGGGGTCTATACATAAGACACCATTATTTCAAAGTCAAAATTGTTGGTTCTTTACAATTTTTTGCTTCATTTATTTGATCTAAGATAACCTTTTGTATAGAAGATTCTATCAAAATCATAGTAAAATCCTTTATTTCAGGAAGAATGTTCAGAATATTCCCATCATAACAATGAACAAAAGCATCAGCCATTAACATAAACTTTGCAAGAGTTTCATCAAATTCTACTTTTCCATTTTGAATTTTATTCCCAATTTCATCCATGTAGAACTTCCTTAACTTGGAGATCCTATTGTTAGCCATAACTTTACTAGGTGTCAAGGATAGCTTCAAGTTTTTACCCAAGAGACAATTGACAACATTCGGCCTTACTAGATACAATGTGTTGAAAATCTCTTTGAAGTTATTCTAGAAAAGATTTCCTGAGAGTGTAATGCACAATTTTGAATTAACCTTTTTGCATTAATTCCATATCTTTGATCGGCTATTTCAAGATTGATGACCTTCATCAAGAACAAGTAGACCTAGGCTCTCTAAAATAAGTTTTCCAACATGCTTAGCCTCTTCAAGAAGGCTCACATTTATCTAACAGGTTATGTATACATAAATATTGTAGCCAATAACAAGCACACTTTTTCTTCTATGCCACTCACTTGTGAGAAAAATGCGAGCCTTCATGAAGAGGCTAAGCATATTGGAAAACTACTTTTAGAGAGAACAGGTCTTCTCATTCTTGATGATGTTCATCAAGCTTGAAATAGCTAATCAAAGATATGGAATTCATGCAAAAAGGTTAATTCAAAACTATGCATTATACTCTTAGGAACTCTTTTCCAGAATAACTTCAAAGAGATTTTCAACACATTGTATTTGGTAAGGCTGAATTTTGTCAATTGTTAATTGGGTAAAAACTTGAAGATTTCCTCAACACTTGGTAAAGTTATGGCTAACAATGGGATCTACAAGTTGAGGAAGTTCTTCATGGATGAAATTGGGAATAAAATTCAAAATGGAAAAGAGAGTGGAAAAGTAAAATTTGATGAAACTCTTACAAAGTTCAGGTTAATGACTGATGCTTTTATTCATTGTTATGATGGAAATATTCTAAAAAGTCTTCCCGGAATAAAGGATTTTAGTGTGATTTTGAGAGCATCTTCTATACAATAGGTTGTCTTAGATCAAATAAATGAAGCAAACAATTTTGAAAGAGCCACCAATTTTGAATTTGAAACAATGGTGTCTTATGTATAGACTCCCCCTATGATTTGCTCCTAAAATAAGGTATAACAATTTTAAATTTGAAATAGTGGTATATGAACAACTATTTATCCTATTTGTTATGCTACAACAATTAACTACAGGTTAGAACATATCCATATCAGCATAAAATAGTAGGTGAAATTCAGCTCAAACTCTGTTGTGGTAATTGCTTTGTAAGGAAGTTTGCACATCAATATGTTGATTATTATCTTAATCTCCTTTGTGATCAAAAGAACAATGAAGTTAATTGAATAACTCATGACCATTTTGTAGTGCTATGATCCAGTGATCTTTTAATTCTTACTCGCTGTGTTCTCAATCACCATGTGCAAATGACTTATAAGGAAAATATTTTTCACTATTTGATAGTAACTTTCATTGTTTTTGGATTGCTTATTATGATTCAATCATTGTTTGACAGTGTTCTTCCTTTCTTAGTCTATAGGATAGAGGACAATTCACAGTTTGTGACTCTCTAACAATGACATTCCTTTCAATGATCTCAATCACCTAATTCAATGTGTTATCTTCTTCATTTATTAGTGCTAACAATGCCTACACAATGTTTTCTCAATCATAGTTATAGTGCTCCTTCATTTAAAGATATTATGTTGCTTAGACAATAATGTTTCAATGAATTCATATTTTGTCTTGCAAATGTCTTGTTACACTTGTAGAGTTTTGCTGTGCATAATATGTAGTCAAGATTCCTTCAAATGGAGCTCTTTTGCAGAGGTAGTAGGATAACAATGTCAGTAAAATAATAGTGTTAGTGAGAGGTATGATAGTAGATACATCGAGAATGAAAGTTATAATGTTTTGACAGCTAAAAAATCATTTATTTGCTTAGATCTTGACAAAAGTTTCCATGGTACATAAGATAGCGCATAATATACTATCTTCCATGGTATCTACCTAATTCCATACCAACCAGAGAAGCAATGGCTGATAGTATATGTGCCCTATATTTTGTAGTCCAAATGTGTCTTTCTAATGGTTTTCCACAATTAGGAAGAAGGTATGTAATGAAATTTTTGTTCCCACCCAAAACTAAGCCTTACAAAGAATGTATGTACTTATGCAAAATACCATAAGCTGCTTCAAAATCTAATGATCCAATACAAGAGAAATCTATTAAGGGAGCCTTGGATTTTCCATTGGCATCTTTATGATTATTTATAGCATCTTTTTTTATAGTTTCAAAATACACATTTATGATAATATTCACACAACAAGAACCTTGAAAGCCTGGAAACCTTTCTCTCATTCTTCTTAGGTCACTCCTCAAGAGCTCATATCAGTATTTGTGGGATCTTTACAATAGCTTATCCATTGATGTGAAGGCTCCCCTCATTTTATAATGGAATAAATTTTCATTGGCTCTGCTTGAATGTGTAATGTGATGTAGCACATTCAATGTCACAAGGCACAATTTGAGAGAAAAAAATTGATACTTGATGATATCCATAGAATCCAAATTCTTACAACACAAAATGTAGAATCAACATCCCAACCAAAGCAACTTAGCTTTAATATGCACCATAACCAATGTTTTCCCACATGAATGGTAGAATTGAACTAACTTTTAAAGGTCCCTTGAATAGAAAACATACACAGACATAAACTATTGTGGTAGCCAACAAGGAGAAAAAAATAGATAATACATGGCTCGATGATATCCCATCATCCTTGATATATATTGGACGAAAATCTTGCACACTCACCACATTTCTAAGGAAGCTTAAGTACCATTTGTTGAGACAAGTTTTTGTCTGAACTAGCTTCTTGAATTGCACTCACATCCAAGGAAGGTGCTTTCAAAATTGTTATTTCTAATTGAGAACTCATGCTATCTCCCAATTTTCTTCCAACTAACTAGTTATATGACTGATTATTTCTCATTAAGGAATAAGCATATATGGAAATGGATTTTTATCAGATATTGTAGTTGCAAGTTCCACTTCAGATCACCAAATCCTTCACAAAACCTCCTGCACAACCACCATAACACCACACAATTTTTCTTGGGCCTTCGCAGTGATGCAGGGAAAGCACCCTGTATCACCGTGAAGGCCCAACAACAATGCCACATGGTTTTTTTTGGGCCTTTGTAGTGATGTGTCGAAAGCTCCCTGCATCATTGTGAAGGCCCAACAACAATCGTGTGGTCTTGTGGTGGTTGTACAAAAGGTTTTTTGAAGGCTTTGGTGATCCAAAGTGGAACTTGCAACTACAATATTTGATAAAAATACACTTCCAAATATGCTTTTGATGGATGTTCATATCCTCATCCAAAGCTCCAATTCACACATAGGCAAGAAGGAAACTTTCAAAGGTTGAGGAGTTGGGCTTTACACCCACTGGTTGCATTTTCTTAAAAATTTCTAAGGACTTTTTAGAAAACCCCATTTTGAAGATATCCTTCAATCAGGACATTCCATGATATCACATTTCTTTGAGGCATTTTTTGAAACAGTTTGCTTTCCTTTTCTATGCTTCCACATTTTCATGTATGTCTAGCAGGGCACTTGTAACTACAACATATGACAAAAAAATCCCCTTTGTTATGCTTTGTTGGATTTACCTTCATTATTACTGGATATCTGATGTATTATAGACCCTATTTTTTATACTGTTTCATTTAGCATCACCAATATTCTCCACAAGAACATTATCCTTGTTTAAAATGATGGAAATGGTTCACATCTCTTAGAACAATTTCTCTTGCAACAATCTTGGAGATGAATTTAGATGCAGTGTGAAAATTGGAACATACTTGAAGGTTCTTTACAAGTCTAATAGTTGTACCAAGGGCCATGTTTAACAAACCAAATGCAACTGCTAAATTTTCACTATGGTGGCAGGTAAATGATTCTTTTTTCTTCTATTCCACAACATTAAGTAAAAGTATTGAATCTAGAAATACCCTACTGCCTTCATTTTCCAATCCAATTTCTCCAATTTTGCATAGCTCTCCCATGTTTGTGGATGTGATCTATCTCCTACAAATTTTTAATTGATTTATCTTTCTGTTGTGTTTGGACTTACTTTTGTAAACTTGCAATATACAATACACTTTTATTCTTTCTGAATTAAGACTAATAGTAATTTTGTTGGCTGTATTGAGGCACAACTTCATTCATGGAGGAAAAGGCAGCACCTTATTGCTCATATCAGATGGCACATTGCATATAAAGGAGGAAATATTCTAGGGTTATTGTTGACTACATTGAAGGATAGAGCTTCATATATGGGACATGATCAACACTCTCCTTCTTGGATTCTACACATTATAGCTTGCTCTAGGAAGATTGCCCACATTGTAGAATTTTTAAGAGATGAAAGGGGCATGTGCTCACATTGAAGGGCTCCGAGCATGTGTTTCCATCATTGAATTTTTTTTGGAGAAGTTTCTTTCTTGTCATTTATGTGCATTGTAACTCAGATTTTCAGTATTGTGACTAAAAATAAAAATTATAATACTCTATTTCTAAGAATTTTTCAAGCAAGATAGATATTTTAGACTTGTGCAAGCTATAAGAACACCTTTCTTTTAATAAAGTTCAACGATTTTTCCTTCTCAATGGATATCTTAGTGTATGCCATTGATGATTGATGTGTATTTATATGTTTTATGTTTAAATCCTCAAATATCAATCAATTAAAATGACTAAATATACTACTAATTGACGGTAATTAATAATTAAATTGATTAAACATACTATCAATTGATAGAAATCAGTGAATGGTGAATAAATATGACTAAACATATGACCAGTGAAATAAAAAAGACTAAATATACTACTAAATTGATCAAAATGATGATTAAAATTAATAACTAAATAAACTACCAATGGATTGAAATCAGTGAATAAAAATGACTAAATAAGTGACCAGATTACAACAATCAATAACAAAATCAATGACTAAATATACTACCAAATCATTCAATCAAAACAATCAATAAATTTTTTTAAATGGTTTAGTAATCAATCTGGTCATGTTATAAATGATTGGCAATAAACTACTAATGTTCATGTGATCATGTCCAATCATTTATATGCAGGTTTTAGTACCTTTTTAATTATATATTGCTATTTTTGTACTAGTGTATGGATTGTTGTGGTTTACTACTAGGAAAACCCTATCAGTATGATAGGAAAGCTCATTATGATGCCTTTAACAATACATATACACTGTAACAAGGTAATAATACACTTAATAAAATGTACTAAGAGCACCAAAAATCTAGTACTTAGTTGTAGACAGGCACACAAAGCTATCAATCAAGCACAAGAGCTTGCATTTATTTTCATAAGGCCATAATATAATAATTCTAAAGAAAAATTCATCATGTCTAAGCCACATACTACTCTCGAAAAATTGTTGCAAGAATATTTGCATGTGTTTCAGGATCCTAAGACACTTCCCCTAGAATGAGAAATCAATCACACTATTGATATTGTCCCAATTGCATCTCTTCCTAATGGCCCATTGTATCGACAATCAATTATTGAAAGTGATGAGATAAAAAGAAATTCAAGATTTATTGTCCAAAGGTTTCATTAAACCGGGTACATCCCCTTGTGCTCAAGAAGGATGGAACTTGGCATCTTTGTGTTGATTTTTGAGCATTAAATAAGATCACCATAAAAAGTCGTTATCTACTTCCATGCATTGATGACCTTTTGGATCAACTTCAAGGTGTAATTTTTTTTCCAAGATTGATCTAAAATTGGGTATCATTAGGTCAGATTTCAGGTTGAGGACACATGGAAGACAAATTTCAAGACCAAAATGGTTCTTTTTGAGTGGCTTGTAATGCCATTTGGTCTCACCAATGCTCCTACCACTTTCATGTGATTGATGTATGAGGTATTTCATGATTTTTGGAAAAATTTGTTATCATCTACTTAGATGATATTCTTATCTTTTCTCACACTTGGAAAGTCCATCTTCAACATTTGGAACATGTTTTTGTACACTTCAACAAAACAATTTGTATGCCAACTTTCCCGAGTATTTTTTTAATCAAAAATCCATCTCCTATCTTTGGTTTGTCATTGATGCATGTGGCATTCAAGAAGATCCTGCAAAAGTGGAAGTTCTTCTCAAGTGGCCTAATCCTTCAAATATAACTGAATTGAGGAGTTTTGTTGGTCTTGCCAACTTCTACTGCAAGTTTATCCTACATTACTTAGACATTGTTGCACCTTTACACCAATTGAAAAATACCAATGTTGCATTCAAGTGGACAAAAATTCACTCACATGCTTTCAATGCATTGAAAGAAAAATTATGTTTTGCACATGTTCTTATTCTACTAGATCTCTTACAACCTTTTGAAATTGAGACAGATGCTTCATAGTATGCACTTGGAGTTGTTTTGAAGAAAAATGGTCATCCTGTGGCCTATCATTCAGAAATTATTTTTGCTACTAAAAGGAACTACTCCACATATGATAAAGAATTATATGCATTGATCCAAGCCATCAAGTATTGGAGACATTATCTTTGGGGAAAGAAATAGTTGTTCACACTAATCACTTGCCTCTACAATTTATTTAGTCTCAAGAAAAAATTGAAGAAGCTCGACATATGAAGTGAGCTTCATATCTACAACAATTTTACTTCTTTATCAATAAGAAGGGGAACACTGACAATGTTGCAGATTGTTTAAGTCATCCTCCTACAACACATGTTTTAACTATTGTGTCCACTTCTCATTTCGGATTTCAAACATGGTATTCTTAGTATGCTTAAGATCTTGATTTTGGTGTTGCCTACACAAGTCTTCATGATTCTTCAACTTCCAATTTGACACCTTTTAAAGATTTCCATATCAAGAAAGGATTAGTTTACAAGCTGGATAAAAAATTCATCCCTCGAGATCATCGAACTTCACTTCTCAAAGAGGCACATTCTACTCTTTATGGTGGTCATTTTGGAAAACAAAAAATACTTCATCATTTGAAGTAGTTCTTCCATTGGCCTCGTATGCAGTGAGACGTTCTACATTTCCTCAAGCAATGTGTAGTTTTTTGCCACTCCAAACCAACCAACATAAAAATTGGCTTAAGCATTCCTTTGCCTATTCCTTCTTGTCCCTGGGAGAGTATTTCTATGGATTTGGTTTGTGGTTTTCTATTAACTTTTCATTGCCATGAATGTGTTTTTGTGGTTATCGTCAGATTCAGAAAGATGGTTAAGTTCATCTCATGTTGCAAGACAAGTTATGTACATGACTTAGCCCAACTCTTCTTTGACTTTTTTTGGAGATCTTTTGGTTACCAACTAGCATTGTTTCTGTAGACATGTAAAATTGACCTAACACCTATCACACACCCTAAACAACATCCCACAACATCATAGAAATATCTCACAATGTTTTGAAACATCTTAGAAACATCTCGTAATGTCCCACAACATACTGAAATGTCCCAAAACATCACAACAACATCCAAAACCCTAGTTTCCTCAATTAGTTGAATAATACATTATTTAATTAATTTTCCTTTTTATCATTTTTGAAAAATTAAATAAATTCTATTTATTTAATAAAGTCTTGAAAACCCTATTTCTGCTATTAATTAAATATAATGACATCATTTGATTAATTCATGTTTCTTCATTTTGACCAATTAAATAAATTATATTTATTTAATGAAGTCATAATCTCACTTTATTTCGTCATGATTAGTTAAATAACACCAAATATTTAATTATGTTGCTAAAACACCTTATTCCCCTAAAGTTAATTAAATTATTAAATCATAATAATAATTATGACACTTTCCCTCCAAAATTTGAATAATTAAATCAAAACTATTCAAATCATTTATCAAAAATCAAATCAAACTAATGTAACTTTTTTTGCAAAAGTCAAACTTGATTTGCAAATTCAACTATAAAAAATTAATTAATTAATTAAATCAATTAATTCATATTTCCTCACCCACTTTCTGATTGAGAAAACTATGATTGCTGACTAAGCCATCTAATTTGTTGAATAATCAATCTATTTCCTAACTAAGCCATCAAAATCTTGACTGGTCAATATAAACCCTAACTGATCAATCTAAATCTTGACTAGCCAATCTATTCCTCAATCACACAAATTGTGTAATCTACTTTGCACAATTTATTCATGTCTATTTTCTCTCAACACCTTTTGACTGTTGATCTTGATCCAACATTGTTGAATCCTAATCATCTATTTAAAATCTCATTTTCTATATAATAAAACTCTTTCCTCACAAAAAAGGATTGAAGATCCAACATAATTTACACAACGAAGTACTGCCAACATTCACAACCACCATTAGAGCTTCAACATTTCTTCGATAAACCAACATCAACATCATTCTTCAAGCTTTTTCACATGAACTATGGAGGCTTCGTAGTGATACGAGAAATCCAACATCAGGTGAACACACTCTGATATGAGTTGGGTAAAATTTCATATTTGAATTCAACTGCTTATATATGTCATTTTCATGTGTTTGAATTCAATTTTATAAATTTTTCATTTCATAAGTGTATGATTAAATCTAGATTTATGTTGTTGATCTTAGATTAGATTCTCATTTTAAGCACATTTTATCTTATTTTCATCTAACGGTTTCCCCCCTCATATAACTTCTGATCATGACTCACATTTTGTGGGCCATTTCTAGAGATCTCTATGGAAGATTTTGGGAGTGTCATTTAACTTTTCCACTACCTTTCACCCTTATTTAGATGGTTAGACTGAAATTGTGAATTAAACTCTTATATAGAGTTTGAGGATTTATCGCCACAATTCTCCTGCCAAATGGGATTTGAGCCTAACCATATAGAGCATGCATACAACTGGGAAATTCACTCATCTATAGTTCACTCACCTTTTGAGCTATGTCTTTATTTTTAGCCTTTGGCTCCATATGAATTGCCCTTATCGTTGTCATCTCCAGCCACTATGCATATTTAGAAAGAGTAAGATAAGGCCCAAGCCTTCATTCAAAATTTGCAGAATCTTTACTCCAAAGTAGTTCAGAGTCTTCAAAAGACTTGAGAAAAGAAAAAAACAACTTATGAATCATCATCATTTCCCTCATACTTTTCAAGTTGGGGATAGAGTTTGGTTATACTTGGACAAACGTCGCTTCTAGGTTAAATCGCATAGTAAGGTCAAGTCACTCCATTATGGACCTTACACCATTCTTTAGACAATATCTAATAATTATTTTTGGATTGATTTTCTAGCTCAACTGGGCATCCATGATGTTGTCAATGTTGATCTTATCAAACACTATCATGAGTAGACACTAGAACTGAGCCTCCTATCAGCCATCCTGTAGATGTTGTTCTTGATATTTAGCTTCTACTTGATTCTGGTAGAGTTTTTGATAAAAATACTATTTACACATGACATGATTCCACCACTTCCTACCTTGTTGACAAACAAGGTCAACTTCCACATTAGACCTATTGGATCTCTCACCACCAACTATCTCAAGGTTTTCCTTCTCTTCCGAGAGCATTGGAGTCCAATGCCATTATTGTTGGGAGGAATGATGAGGATTCATAGGGAATAGGTTAGAACATAGGATTTAAATTATTGTTTTAATATTTTTTATTTTTTCTCCTACGTGTAAAGTTGAAATTCAAATGTTAGTTTCCTAGTTGTTAGGAAGTTAGCATAAGTTAGAAAATTGTTAGGAAGTTAGGACAAGTTATTAATTTTTATTTTTTTTATCATTTCCACTTCACGTGAAGATTTGGATGATATTCCAAATCTTTAATTTTGTCATACACAATGCCTATATAATAATGTATTTTCCTCCTTTCATGAGTAGAATGAAAATACAAGTTTGTAGTCTTATATTTTGTAGAGATTAATGTCTCATTTTGTAGAATCCAATCTCTGTTTGTTGCTTTTTCTTTTTCTTTTTTCCATATCAATCCTTTTCATTCACTGAAAATCCCACATACACCTCACCATTTAACCATCAAAATACACCCATGTATCAAATTTAAAACATACATGGATCCAATCCACTACATAACACAAACACATTTGGGAACCAATCACAAGGATCCCCTCAGTATATCATGCCCATTGTCATTCCAACAACCCCATCGCTTATGGATTTAATGGCACAAAAGTTAAAATCATTATAAAAACAAATGTTGAATATTCATGTAATTGGTAATCGAAAAACATATTCGATAGAAGACTTGTGTCCTTACCCCTTTGGCATAAGCATTCACATGCCTCCCTTTCCTACAAATTTCATCATTCCCAAATAGAAAAAATAAAAAGGAAAGGGAGACCCTACCGTGCATATACAAGAGTTCCACACTATACCCTTGGATGTGGCACATGAACATACTTACCTCATGAGGCTATTTCCATGAAGTGTGGGAGGGCAAGCCCTTGACTATTTTACACACTTACTATCTATTATACAAACATGGGGTGAACTAATGGATAAGATCATCGCACATTTTTCATATAAAATATCAACGAACACTAAAATCACCCATCTATGTGATGAAAAACAAGAATATGGTGAGAACTTCTCATAATATTTACAAAGATGGTGAATCCTATCTAGCAAATGTGCATGCAACATACTAGAAAAAAAAACTAGTCTAGATTTTTGTAGGAAACCTCAAAAAGGAGGTAATGTTTCACTTACAAATTCATTGCTCTAGCATATTTGAATAAGTGATACAAAAGGGAATGTCTGTCAAAAAATACCTTATCACCAAAGGGCTTGTCAATTTTTTTAAGGAGAATAAATATTTTTCTAATTCAAAACCAAATGAGAATAAATTTTGGTCACAAAATAAAAAGGTGACAAATGGTGGCGTAGTAGATGAAAAACTCATCAATAAACTCATCCCATGTTAAATCTGAAAGGACCTACAATGATGAACACCACCAAAACATCACATAAGTAGGAACCAACTACCAAGGAAAACCAAAATAATGCACCACGAGGTCCTCCTAGGGCCCCTCCACCCAAGTGAAAGTATACTCCTTTAGGGGAGCCAATTGAGGCAATTTTAAAGAAATTGCTACAAAATAAAGTTATCTAATTACCAAAGGTCAAACACTATGAGCTAGGCCCATTCAAACTAGCCTAGTGGAATGAAAACGAATTTTGTGAGTACCAAAAAATAAAAGGACAAGACCTCTACCTGCTTCCAATTGAAAATTCTTAAACAAGACCTCATAGAGCAGGGGGATATACAAGTGGAAAACCAATCAAAAACCTCAAATAGAGATCATACGATATTCAAGGACCCTCTACAAAACCATGGAAAGGGAAAAGCTTCAAGTTATAGAATAGGTGAAAAGGCAGAGGACAATTACACTAGTGTCACTTATGAGTACACAATAAATAAAATTCTTTTCAATTAGAGAAGATCTATGTCCATACCCACCAAACATGACAATTCTGAATTTCCCATTACATTCACAAGAAGGGTTATTCCTAAGAAAAACCTTGACCATATTGATGCCCTCCATATTGAATATTTTATCAAGTATCGAATCAAATGAATCTTGATAGATGAAGGATCAGGGATAAACATTTGTAGTTCAAGCCTTATCAAAAGGTTGGGATATTTAGATGATGCTATTGATCATAGCTATTCAATAAGGATTAAAGAATATCATGATGTTGAACAAGAATCAATTGGCACCATCATATTTCCACTACAGGTGGGACCCATTATAATGGAGACCATTTTTCAAGTCATATAGATAGGGACCCCATATGACATTCTTCTTGGGTGTCCATGGATCCATTCTATACAAGGTGTTCCATCCACTCTACACTGATGCATCAAGTTCTCGTATAATGAAATGGTGTGACCATACTAGCAGAACCGATCCCTTATACTCCCCATCGACCATTTCCAATACACCCTAGCCTCCTAGGGTATTTCCTTGCTAACACTTTTGCACCACTTTCTTTCACAACAATTGAGACTTAAAATTCACAACTTTGTCTCTGTAACCCAAGTTAATGCTCTAATATTTAGAACTAGTGAATATGAGTTGCCGCCATACCTTCTAGAAATGGAACCCCTACGGCCTACAAACCAATCAATTGATGTCTAGGATACTCCCATGCTTTGATAGGACATCTATGATAATAACTATTTTTAGACTGATCCCATGGGGGATATCCATAAACATCATCCTCATTCCTAGACCATATACCCTCTAGTCCACTACATAAACTATCACCCTTCTCTCTAAGTAAAGTGTCAATAACAGAAAAAAAAGATGGTCTCGAGGAATGTTCTAATGACATCACCCTAACCATAAAAAAGTTAATCATAGTCACCACTCCATCAGATCCATATAAATACATCTATTTCCCAAACTTGGACCAACAAGTGTCTACGAAAAAGAATAAAGTTCAAGATCAAAAGATAAGATTAAAACAACCTTTATCGAAAAAGGATATAAAGAAAAAATTAAAGGAGAAAAGAAAGAATAAACAAGGTTTGAGCTTTAATTATGTCTTTAACCCCACAATAATTGGGGGCATATCTAAAAGAAGACCTTCACAATACATGCTTGTTGATCCAAATTTTTTATCCATCTCACTACTCCATAATCCATACAATCTAGTATATCCCCCTACATTCATAAATCTTCCACCTCATAAATAATCAATGGGTAATAGCATACAACGTATCCTCGATGATGAATCCTTGAGATACTCAATGAACCATATCCAATCCACATTAGACAATAATGAATCTACCATCACTATAAACCTTAATAATTCTAATTATGTAGTTACCACTAGGTGAGTGAAGGTGACTCTAGAAGGAGCTCCTCGCAAACCTTGACCAACACAAGAGTATAAATTACTTTACCATCTAGTAAAAAATCCCTCTTAGATCTCAATTCTTGAGTTATTATGTACCTCTCCTAAACACAAGGATATTCTAGATAAAGCATTATAGGAGTCATCCATACCCTCTTATCTAAATGTGAATCAATTTTCAGGCCATGGTAGGGTCCTTAGCTACTAACCATCATATGATATTCACTAAGAAATATTTTTCATAGAAATCCAGTCATAATGAGCCACTGCATCTCAAAATGTTTATCAATAAACATAAAATCAGATGAGTACTAATAGATGGTGGATCTAGGTTGAATATATGCACTTTGAAACTCGTAACCACCATGGGATTTTTAGAGGCTTGTATAGATGAATCCAAAATAATTATCATAAAAGGATACGATGACACAAAATGATATTCTAAGGGTGTCATCATTCTTCTAATCAGAGTGGGTCCTACCATACAAAATATAGTATGTCAAGTTTTGGATCTGGAATTTCCATATAATCTCTTGCTTGGGTGCCCATGGATTAATGTCATGAAGGCTAACCCATCTACCTATCACCAGTGTTTAAAATTTCCATACAAAGGGAAGAAATGGTCATTTTCAGTGATCCCAACCCATTCCAGTACTGTAATAACCTAAGAGGTACCCCAAAATTTCATGTATTATGCCATAGATAAGGCTCACCATCTACTTCCACCTTAAAATATGTTGACCCTACATCTTTATATAAATCCTCAAATTTACCAAGAAATTTCTCAAAGGAAAGATCTAGATCTAGGATGATGGATGTGGAGAGTATAACATGGAAAGTTTGTTCTACATGGGAATATTTACAGATGCACCCAACACTACATCAATCAACATCACATTAAAAATGATCCTAAATTCATAATCCAATATCAACCACCCATGACCTTCATCAAATGGGGTGAGTTAGACAAAGAATATATCAATGAAAACCTCTCCAAATGGATTTATAAAGATGAAGAGGATGAGGTACATGTAGATATCCCTATGGATAAGTATGGAAAATGTTTTAACATGATGAAACAAAAAGGCTATGATGGTCATAGTGGCCTTAGGACACAAAAATAAATACCAAAGAACCAAGGGATAAGGTATCAACCCCCTCAAGTGAACACTTTAGTACCAAAGTATTTTGGAAGAAAGCCATCAATGTTTTTGAAGTTATCGAGACATATGATGATAACCATATTGAAACAGACTCCAAAAAATGGGAATGGGATCCTTACACCTCTAGTGACTATGACCTAGATACCCTCTATGTATTTGATAACTCTTATGTCCTTACCCTTTCCACATCATCCATAAGATTTTTCGATCGTGATGATAACCTACCCTTACTTCACCTGCAACTAATCGATTGGGACCAACAAGGTCCACCAAGCTTGGACCTATTCATGAATGGTGAAGCAATTTTTGAGTTACTAGGACTCAAAGATGACATACCCAATGGGGATCACAAGGTTGGCTTCACCATTGACCTCGACACTACAACATACTTTGGGGAGTCTGTGTCTAGCCTTCCAGCCACAATTTTTTTTTTTTTTTAAAATCAAGTCTATGGTTGAAAACTGAAAGGCACCCATAGACATGGAAAAAATCAAGAAAACAACCCACTCCCAACAAATCAAGAGAGGTCCCCAATGCTGGTTGAAATTGTAGACATGTAAAAATGACTTAACACATCACACATCTTAAATAGATTTTTTCCATTGTCGGCATCATTATCATTAATCTAATTTCATTTCACATCATTTACATAATTAAACCATATTTTCATTTATTAATTAAATAATCTTTAATTTTTTTATTAATTCACTATATCCTCACCTAATCTAAATTTATTCTTCTCGATTAATTAAATAAACATCAATTATTTAATTATGTCACTAATATACTATATTCATCTAAATCAATTAAATTGTTATCATTTAATAATTTAATTAAAATCACTTTCCCCTCTCTAAACTTGAATAATTAAATTAATTATTCAAGGTCATTCAACACAATCAACAAATTAATTCATTTTTCAGCCTATCTTAATATTTTCAGCCTATGTATAATAGACCATATGGAGTTGTCGTCAGGTGGTGCTACAGATGGAGCTACGGGTAAGGAATTTTCAAATTTTTTGAAGGCAAGAAGTCCTATTCCTGAGGCAAGCGTTAATGGTGGAGCTCTAGCTGATGTTAAGGGGGTGTCATACAGTTTTCTGATGGATGAGACTACTTGTGGGTCCTTTTTGTTGGATAAATCAAAGGTTCCTTCTATCTTTGGTAGTCTGGTTCTTGATGGTACTTCCCTTGGTAAGGTGGGGTCTCTTTCTATGGCTCTTGAGGCTCTCATTTCTAGGGATGCAGGAGGTGGTCTGAAATTTGATGACGTTTCTTTGGAGGGGAGGAGTTGGTCAAAGCTTTTTGGGTCGAAGCCTAAGGATCATATCTCTTCTCCTACAGTGGATTTCTTTTCTAACCCTTTTTCTAGTGAGAATCTCTTTCTATGTCGAACTGTGTTATTGAGAAGGGTGTCCAGTCTATGGATCAGTCAGTGGTGGGTAAGTTTTTGGGAACCTATCCTAATATTGACCTAGTCTATAACCTTTCCAAGAATAGTTGGCATCTAAAGGGGTAGGTTGAGGTGGCTGCTCTTGTTAAAGGTTTCTTCTCCTTTTTTTTCTCTTATGAGGAGGACCTTTTGAAGGTTTTGGTTGGGGGGCCATGGCTTATTGGAAAATCTACTTTGGTGCTGAAGAAATTGGAGGTAGGCTTTAATCCAAACTCTTGTTCTTTTTATTTGACACCTATGTGGGTGTTTTTTCCTAGTCTCCCTCTTAAATTTTGGATTGAGTAGGTCTTTAAAGGTATTACAAGTACTTTTGGGTGCCTTTTATCCATTGACCATTTTATTGCTTTAAGGAAACAACTAGTTTATGCCTAGTTTTGTGTGATTATGGATCAATCTACTGATTTCTTGGATTCTATCAAGATTAATTTAAATTTGGGTGTGTAGGACCAGGCAGTTGAGTTCAAGTCTATCCCTTTCACCTATTTTCATTATAAGAAGGTGGGTCATTGGGCGAAAAAATGTTTGTTGAAGCCCAAGAAGCCTCCCCAAAAGGTCTTGACCACTAAGATGGATACCATCCCACCCTCAATAGTTTGGAAGGAGGTTGGAAGGTTTCCTAATTTAGGGGCTTTTATGTATGTTGTTGTGAAGGATTTTGGGTTGGGTCTTGGTGGTAGCTATGAGGCTATTGTTGATTTTATTGGAGATTTTTGGGGAGAGCCCTATTGTGGTAGAGGATGTTGAGGTTGTGGAATCCAATGCTAGAATTATCTCTTTAGAGGTTGAGTTGAATGCCTCTATAGTAGTGGAGGGGAGCCTGTATTATTTATGGCTAAGGATGTGGTTGAAAAATCCTTGGCTCTCATGGTGGTTGAACCTGAGAAGGTGAATCCATTGAAGATGGTCTTGAATGTTGATTATTCTCCCTTCAAGGAGGTAACTAATTTTATCACTGGTTCTATTGTGGAGGACTCAATTGTGGATTTGAGGGTGGTTGCCTCTAGGGATTTGAAGGTGGATGAAGAATTTTTCACAAAAGTGTCAGAGAAAGAGAAGGTGCTCACCTCTTTTGTAAAAAATTGTAGCTCTTTCAGTTCTCTGGTGGTGGAGGTTAGGGATCCTCATCCATGAACTTCTAAAACTTGGAATAGGAAGAAACTTGCTTCTCCTTTAGCGTGCATGGATACTATAAACTATTTGAAGTTGGACTGTGGTTGTGAGTCGAGAGGTAGGGGGAGACCCTTGTTGCAACAACTTCGAGAGAAGGAAAGAAAACTTGATATTGTTGATGGTTCACAAACGACTCTTCTTGAGATGGGCCTCAAAGGCTCGTGAAAACCTTTATGAAGGTCCTTTCCTAGAACATCTGAGGATTTAATAATCCTCATAAATAGGATCTTATTGCCAATCTAGTAAGAGATCATCATCCTGATATCATCTTGATTCAAGAGACTAAGATGGGGGTGGAGAAGGTGGAGAAAATTAAGAATAGGTTGTTTAAGGATTGTGGTTTTTAGGTGTTTGACTCTGATGGGGCTTTTGGTGGTGTGGTTACTTTTTGGAATCCTAAGGTGGTTTCTCATTCTACTTTGTTTGGTTTTGAAAATCATGTTGCCACCTCCTTTACAAGAACTAGAGATAAATTCTTGTGGGTGATTTCTAATATCTATGCTCCTAACTTGAAGTGTGCTCAGAAGAATTTTTGGGATGGTTTGCACACTTTTAAATCTCAATTCTTTTTTTAGAATTGGTTGGTTATGGGGGATTTCAACACCTCATTGAATGATTTGGATAATTTTTGGGGTTCCCAGGTTGCGTAGGATAGTCGATTTGATCTTATGAATTTAATAAATGATAATAATTTTTTGGATTTTGGATTTGTGTGAGATATCCTATACCTGGTCCAATAGGCATGCAAGGGATGCTCTCATTCAGGTTAAGCTGGATCATGCTTGTATTTCACCCGATTGGTTGCATTCCTTTTTTTGTTCCCTTTTGGCCCTTACTGGACTTGGCTTAGATCATTTTCATATTTCCTTGCATGTTGAGCTTCTGGGTCGAAAGAAATCATTCCTGTTTAGATTTGAAAAATATGGATCAGCCACCTAGATTTACAAAATAGAACTGTTGAGTGGTGGAGTATCAATGTGAATGGTTCAGTGATGTATACAGTTGCTAAGAAGCTTGCTTCTGTTAAATAGAATATTTTAGAATGGAATAAATCCTCTTTTGGTAATAATTTTAAGGATAAATATGTGATTAAGGACAAGTTGGATGTCTTGCAACAGAGAATTTAGACTGGTGGGAATTATCAATCTATTCTACAAGAGGAAAGTAATCTTTTAGCCAGCCTACATAATATTGTGGCTAAGGAGGAGGAGTTCTAGAAGAAAAGGTATAGGTATATATGGCTTTGAAGTGGGGATAAAACACCCACTTTTTCATCTCCCTATATTGAAATATAGATCCTCTAACAAGATTTCCAAAATTGTTGTTGATAATCACTCTTTGGAGGGGGGTGATGAAATTAGATATGTTGCCCACTCTTTCTTTGACGATTTGTTGTCTATGGATTTCCCTCGTGATCCCATTTGTCAGCAAATTTTATGAATGTTATTCCTAACTTGGTGTCGGATGAGGAGAACAAGGGTTTATCTTGCATTCCTTCTAATGAGGAAGTTAAGAAGGTTGTGCTCTCTTTTGAAAGAAATAAGTCCCCTAGGATGGATGGTTTTCCTATGCTTTTCTTTTAGACCTACTGGGATATTATTTCCAAGGATGTTATCAATGGTACTAAAGAGTTTTTTGGTAGTAGGAAAATTCTCAAGGAGCTGAACTCTACTTTTATTGTGCTCATTCCTAAGAAGCCCGGGGCCTCGTATTTTGATGATTTTAGGCCTATTAGCTTATGTAATTCTATTTATAAAATTTTCTCTAAATTTTTGGCTTCAAGGTTGTAGGTGTTCCTTCCTCATATTATTTATCCTTGGAAAAATAGTTTTGTTCTTGGGAGGAAGATTTTAGATTCGGTAGTTACAGTGCATGAGAAAATCCACTCTCTCAAGGTTAAAAAGAAGCTTGGTCTTATTTTTAGGCTAGATTTGGTGAAGGCCTATGATCATGTTAATTAGAATTTTTTATATAACATCCTCAAGGAATTTGGTTTCTTGGATCAGGTTCTATAACTGGTTGGTCAATTAATCGCTTGTCCTTCCTTTTCAATTTTGGCGAATGGGTTACCTTCTGCATTCTTAAGAAGCTCCCATGGATTGTAGCAGGGTGATCATATTTATCCCTTCCTCTTTATTATTATGGTGGAGTCTTTGGGTAGATTTATTCTTCAGGCTATCTCTAATGGTGCTTCCAGAGGTCTTTATCCTTCTTTGTTTCAATATTGTTGTTCGCATCAACAATTTGTGGATGATACTATTATTCTGGTTAAATTTTTGATTGCTATGGCCAAGTCTATTAATCTCATTATTTAGCAGTATGAGGTGGCTTCTAGCCAAAAGGTGAGTCTACCTAGGAGTACTATCTTTTTTCTCAATACTCTGGAGCATCACTAATAGAGGAGTTATAGGATTTTGGAATGTGGCATAGGGGAAATCCCTTCTACTTATTTAGGGATTCCTTTGTGTTCTAATGTGGTTCCAAACTCCTTTTGGAATGGTATTATTGATAAGTTTAATTCAAAACTTGTTGGTTGGAAGAGAGATCTTCTTAGCCAACTTGAGAAAATTTAGTTAATGAAGTCAACATTGTAGAATCTTTCAGTCTATGCTTTAGGGTTTTTCAGATTCCTAGGAGGTTATGGGAGAAGAATGAGAGTATCTAGAAAATATTTTTTTGGTCCGAAGTGGAGGAGAAGAAACAATTTCATTTTATTTCTTGGGAGGATATTTGAAGGGCTAAAGATCAGGGTCGGTTAGGTCTTCGTAAACTGAAAGAATTCAACTCTACCCTCCTCGCTAAATAGCTGTGGACATTGCTTTTTGATGGTAAGGAATGGAATTCTATTTTTTCTTTAAAATATTTGAGGGGTTTTGACAAGTTTAAAGATATTTTGTGGGATGGTTTTGTTCCTCCTTTGGGTTTGTCCCTTTGGAATTTCATGTTGACAACTTGTCATATTGTTGTTGATGGTCTACGTTGGGTGTTAGTGAATGATAGAAGGATTTTGTTCTAGGATGACTGGTGGATTGGTCATGGCCCCTTGCAAGATAAATCTTGGGTGGCCCCTTTCAAAGATCTTTGTATTGGGAAGTGGGGCCTTTTGTGTCAGATTATATTTTTGATGGTAATTGAATTAGACTTGATTTGGTTAACAAGGATCTTGAAACTCTTTATCAGTTTTTATCCATGATTCATATTTTGTCTTCTTCTCTTGTTGACTCTGTGGTGTGGAGGTTTGCTTCCAATGGCCAATTTTTGGTTTCTTCTGCCTTTTCTATTTAGACTCAAATCTTTGGTCCCTCTCCCTTTTAAGGGTGGTTGTGGAATCTGAAGATTTTTCCTAAAATCAACATCTTCTTTTGGCTTCTTTGTCAAGATAAAATTTTGACTCTCAATAATCTCTTGAAAAGGGGTATTGCTTTTCCCAATAGATGGTTTTTACGCAAGGAGGTTGCTAAGGATGTTTGTCATCTTTTGGTTGGGTGCAGTTTCTCTATGGATGTTTGGGATCATGTTCTTTAGATGTGGAACTTATCTTGGGTTTTTCTTGCTTCTATCTTGGATCTCTAGTTTCAATGGGTGGCTCCTTCTCAGAATCTAGCTCTCTCAATGTTATGGTCTCTTACTCTAATTTATGTGGCTTGGGGAGTTTTGAAGGAATGAAATAATCATGTGTTTTGTCAGTTGGAGCTTCCTCCTTCAAGGTTTTCTTTCAAAATTTGTGAGGTGATAAGAGAAAATTTTCTATTTGAATGTTCGGTGCTTCATACTTTTGGGCCTAAGGTTGTTGTCTCTAATTATGATTTGATGATGGGGAGTCGATGAAACCTTTCTTGTGATATTTATATTCTTGTGAAGAAGACTAAGGCTTCTAGGGAGGGGGTTCAGTGGAAAGCCCCCTCTTAAGATTGGTTCAAAGTTAACTTTGATGGTGCTTCTAAGGGGAATCTGAGGCTTGCTAGTTGTGGGGGAGTGTTACGTGATGAGAATGGTAGGTTTGTCTCTGTGGTGGCACTCCCTTTGGGAACCTATAAAAACCACTATGTAGAGGCAACAATAGCCTATGATGGCCTTTTACTTACTAAAGAGGTGGGTGTGACTAACTTTTGGTTAGAAGTGGACTCTCTCGATATTATAAATTTTCTCTTTAAGGTAATTCCACCATCATGGTCTATTGTGCATTTAATTGAATATACCCTTTCCATCATTAGATCCTTTGATGATGTTAAAATATCACATGTTTCTCAGGAGGCTAATTCTCTTGTTGATGGGTTCACCAATTCGAGGGTTGTTTCTCATAACAATACTCTTATGAAACTATTCCTTTTAATCTTCAAAGTATTTATAATCATGACCAACTATCTTATCATGGTAGCAAAAACATTGGGAGGTAAGTTATTTTATTTCCTCTTCCTTTGGTTTATGAACTTTGAGTTGAGAGATTGTTTGATTAATTATTGCATATCTTGTGAAAAAAATATCACGGATTAGGATTTCATTATTGGTTGTACTCGTGGTGTCCTGCTAACATGGTTTATGGGTGCTATGTGACTTTGTTTCTAGATTTTTTTTAACATTTTTTTCTCATAGGAACAAGGCAAAGGTTGTGAGTAGGTTGCTTCAGGTGACAATGGGAGGTGACCATTGCAGAGTCGAGCCACTCTCCTATGAAGAATTCAATGGGAATGAGATTTTTTGGAAATACCTGGAGAAAGGTGGTGTTTTCCCCTACTTGCTCAAACTTCATGGTTCTGATTTGAAGGTGACTGAGGCCTTTGTGAATGGATGAAACAATAGAATTTTGTATTATCAAGGTGTGGATGTGAATGTCACAAAGGAGTTCATTATTGAGATAGTTGGTTTATCAATGAAGGGAAAGAAGTTTTATAGAGATCGTGCTTCATCTAAGATTTCCTTAGATAATTTTTTCAAAGGCAAGGAAAGGGAGAGGCTGAGGTGTGTGGGAAGTAGTGGGTATGATCGAAAGTCAATTAATCCATTGTGGAGAGATGTGGCACTAGATATAATGAAATTATTCATGCTTGATGGTAGGTACTCTATGATTTATGGCTACCACTTTATGTTGCTTAATTATTTTAGACACAATAATTTGGTTTTGTTCCCCTATTACTTGCTTGTTTCTATGGAAACTAGTATTGATGATCATAGAAAGAACCCTAGTAAAGAAATCCTCCATGAGGGTCTCATGAAACTTATTATTGATCATATTAAGTTGAAGTTCTTACTTGAGATTCCTAAGATTTATTTGCTTGCAAAAAGATGGGGAATTACTCTTGGTTATGATATTGGTGATTCAGTGAAAGAATGGGATGGTGACTATCAGGAGAAAAACTATGAAGATGAGGTGTCTTTGGATGATGAGGGGAAGTATGAGGATGATTTGGAGGCTTCTAAGTCCTGGTTGAAGGGCTACGAGACTAAAATTGAAATGAAGGAGGTTGATGCTCCTGCTGTTAAAAAGAGTTTGAAGGGGAAGAAAGGGGGAACTAAGAAGGACAAGTGTGTTCTTAATTTGAGGGAGGATGGGATGAAAGGTGCGGAGGGTCCCCTTTTTCTTTGTGTCAAGGGGTTTTAGGGGAATGCTCAAGAGGGAAAAGAGCAGGATATGGTGGAAAAGGTCCTAGAGGGCGAGAGTTTTGTGAATTCTAGGGAGGATTCTCTCAGGCATGGTGGTTTGGAGTCCCCTCTTTACAACAGTGTGAGAAGGTTAAGTAGGTTGAAGACAAGAAAGGGCCTCTTGAGATGTTGGATATGTCGACCAAAATTATGAGAAAGAATAGATGGAAGTTGAGGTTATTGATGTGAAGGACTTTCCCGATGAGGAGGATTTGGAGGGAAAATGTGGGCATTGGAAGGACATCCATAAGAATGTTGTTTTTCCTACTACTGTGTTGGTGAATTGGGATGAGATTGACATGGATATTATTTTTTATAGAATGGTGGAGGATGGCACTAGAAATATCCTTTCTCTTTGCTAAATGGCTCTTTTTGGAGGTCAAGGACCTCAATACTAGGTTGAAAGAGTAGCAAAATGTTTGTGTGGCTTTGGTGAACTATAATAAAAAGAGTGGCTAGTGAAAGATAAGGTCAAAACTATGAATGTGATCCTCGATAAGGTGGATGTGGATGTCAAAAAACTTGGAAAAAATCATGAGGAGAGGCTGGCTACTTCATAAAATGTTGTTCACAAGGTTCATGAGGAACGGTTTATGGCTATGGAGGATAGAGTGAACAAGATCAACAATGACGTGCAAGCTATGGTGATAATTAGCAACCATTCCCTAAGTTCTAGTGCATAGGGCTTGCCTTTGTTGAATGAGAAAGCAATAAATTGTACTGCTAAGAATCTAGACCTTGGTGAACATGAGGAGGCTATAGATGAGATTAGTCATATGAACATGGTGGAGAAGAAAGTGGATTATGGCCCGTTCTTGGGTACTAGGAGCAAGAAAAAGAAGAGGGTAGCCATTTCATTCTAGGAACTTGAGGAAGTGGTAGAGATGTATGACAAGGTCATCTCTAGTGATATGGATTTGACTAAGGTTCTTGATAAAATGCTTTAGTTTGTGTTTGATCAACTTTTTGTGCTAATATTTTTCTCTTGGTTTTGTTGTCGATTTGTCTAGTGTTATCTTTTGACAACATTTTTGGATTTTTTGGACTACTAGTGCTTGTGTTTATTTCTCTTTAGCAGATTTCTTTCGTTGTATAGGGTTTTAGGGCCCCTTCAAAACCTAATTTTTCATATCAAAAACATAATCAACAAACAAATATAACTTTATTTATTAAAGTCAAACATTACTTGCATGCTCATTTCTAATATTAATTAATTATTCAATTAATTAATTATCATCACCCCTTTTTTGATTGAGAAAATCATTACCACCGAATTCTCACTCTAATCGGTTGACTAACTCATCTATTATTCAATCCCACTAACCATTCAATCTATTCCTCAATCCCACTAACCACTCAACTGATTTCTTCAATCCCCCCAATTAGTCCAATCTAATTCAACTAAACATTCCAATATATTTCCTCTAAATGGTTCTTAATCGTTGATCATGATCTTTTACTATGAACTCTCGATTGTTCATCTCAAAACATGGCATCTATATAACAACCCTCTTCATTCTAAAAAATGATCAGATAATCTATAGAGTTTATGTAATGAAGTCATGCTGAATTGACATTTGAATTCTTGAGAGATTTTACACACATCTTCGATCAACATTAACACACTTTGAAGATTTTTCAAGCAATAAATGGAGGTTTTATATTGATTCAAATACAATCCAACATCAATACAAATACAACTTCAACATGGTATGGTAATACTTGTTTTGTTTTGGATTAATTTAAGTTTCTTAGTTGCTTATATTTTTGGATTCATGGCTTTACATTTTGTATTTCATGAGTACGGGTTTGGAACTTGGTCTTATTTTAAATTAATTTGATTCGATTATTGTTGTTTTCATTATGCTATTTTTCCCCCTTACATCAATTGGCACACCCGATGGGACCTAGGTCCTTAACACTAATATTTTGGCAAGTATTGTGAGTAGTACAAGTTCCAGAATGCTAATATATTTTGCAAGAAATCCTATTGGTAATTGAAATGAAAACTTTATAGAGTTTTCACATATTTTTACTATGGTTGTACTTTTTTTGACTGCTAGTATACTAAATAGGTGCACTATTGATTTTTTAACCACTATTATCTATTTTGTATCGCAGGTTTCTAACAAAGTTGATTTTGACAAGGTCGTTATTGTCTTAAATAGGTTCTTGGTTGTACTTTTATTGACCACTATATTCTAACTTGGATGTTGTTATTCCAGAGAAAAAGGGTCACTATTGTCTTGAACAGATCCACTATTGCTCTATTTTTTGACCTGATTCAATCTATAAGTTCTTTTTCGATTTTTCAATTTTCCTAACCCTAACGATTGAATTATTGTTGTGTTTGGGAGGTTTTATAACATTGTTGGTGTAGCCCTTACATGATTATGGCACATTTTTCATGAGAACAACTAACAATTTGACTGCAGGGTTGGCGAACAGTCCAAGGACATTTCAATTTTAAAGCTTTTTTAGTTAAAACACAATTAGTTTTGGTGCTTTTAAAACTAAATCTCACATTTTTCTTTGGTTCTTATAAAAATGAACAATACAAATCTCATATTTTGTTTGGTGCTCATAAAATTGAACAAGGCAAATCTCACATTTTGTTTGATGTTCTTAAAATTGAACAATACAGATCTCATATTTCATCTGGTGATTATAAACTTGAACAATGCAAATCTCACATTTTGTTTTAGTGCTCCTAAAATTAAATATTTTCATTTAAGCATTGTTAAAATGAGTGTAGTTTCATTTGTTGAATCTTTAAGACAAATAACATGATTAGAAATATTCCATTTGGTATTTTAAAGTTGAATAAATCATTTTTGATTTGCAAATTGATATATCTTTCTTGAAATCTAAAATGCTTTGAATTTGGTGTACTTAAAAATCAAATTGGTATCTTTACACACTTGAAATTTTGGGCTTAAAAAGAAACTACTATGAATTATATATCATTTTCACTGTGCTTTACAAACCAAGTGTGTATCCTCTCCCCTCGCATCTTTTGATGATCTTGGGTGACGAAAAGAACTTTGGTTTCGCAATAATTTATTTTCATAATCACCTTTAGATTGGACCTACCTAAGAGAAACATCCCAAAAGGAGAACTTGAAGGTGACCTAAAGCAAAATTTCCCTCAAGCCGCTATATAAATGGTTTCGAAAAAATCCAAGATTTAAGTGGTATTAGCTTCGGCGAGTTGGTGCCATTCAAAATGGGGAGGTACCTTTGTGTATAAGTGCCCCTAGTAGGAGTGGTTAAATTATTAAGTGGCTTACTATGTGCTCATCGAGTATTAGTCCCTTGAGCAATGACTAAGAGATTTAAAGAAGTTTTACCCACCTTTTGATTAAGATATTCTACTTGGAAACACAGTCCAATGCAAGAGATGTGCACTGTACTCTAAAGAACTTTACTCACCATATGAACTCCCTTGAGTTCAGACATAAATCTTTGACTTAGTGTAAGCTACTTGTAGCTTTCCTAGGAGAGGGTGATTGGGTCATCCTTCCACTCCAAGAGGCCCCTATCTGTCCACTCTTAAAAGACTTAAGTGTATCACATTCCAAATTTCAAATAATATTCCTAAAATGATCAGATCAACCAAACATCTCAAAATTACAAATACATCCAACAAATTGTTGTTAAAAAAAACTAGAAAATTTGGAAACAGGGCTGCTATTGACATTCTTGCCACTTCTATTTTGAAACTTTTCCACTATTGTACTAAAATTTGACCATTTTTGTCCTAACATTTGACCACTACTATAATAAACATTGTTTCTTTTTTCAAAATGGTCACTATTGTGCTCACTAGTTCACCAAGCAGAAAAATTGAAACAAAGACCACTCTTGATAAATGTACCACAGTCGTCCTAAAAAATTAATTGCTATTTTCCTAGAAATTATCGCTTCTATCAAAATTATTGCTATTCTTTTCTCTTCTTGCCACTCACAAGTTGAAACAGAGACCACTATTGCTCAAGGTTTGACCGTTGTTGTCCTAAATTTTAACTGCTACTATCCTAAAGATTGTTGCTATTGCCCTATTTTTTGGTGGAAATAAAAATTTATCTAAAACTAGTTAATCTTTTACCCTTTAAACAAAAAACAATCAGAACTGAACCAAGTCATCTCACCATCTTTCCATATCCATTCACAAACCAAACATCAACCTAGTTTAAGACACAAATCAAACACAACTTGGATTATCCTCTTGTACCCATTTTCTAAGGTATTAAATAAAATTTTCTTGCAACCTCGAGGCTAGTTCAAGTATATTATCAACATATCCTCTAGAAAAATAGATCAAATTCATATGATGTGAGCATCCATTGTCAATCACCCACTCATCCAATTCATCAATTCTGGCTGCAAGAGCTTTCTCAATATTAAGGTTACTAGCAGATTCAGTGGACACCAAACAATTTTCCTTGATAGCAATGAATACCCATCCATCTTAATTTCCATTTTCTTTATCATATTCATCATCAGTAACACCTTCTTCAACATAATAACATTTCTTTTGAAATCTAGACTTGTCAGGTTTATACTTAGAAACCCTTTCAAGACACCTTGATGCAAAATGACCTATCTTACTGCAAGAGAAACACTTAATAGGAAGATTTACTTTATACTTACCGTGTCCTCTAGCTTCTCTTTTCACAATCAATGCTTCTAGCTCTTCTAGCTCTCTTTCTTCATCTTCAATCTATTTCATCTCATCTTCATATTTTAATGCTTTTTTGGAACTTTCTCCCAAATCATATCTCTATTGGCCTTTTCCAGATATAGTAGCTTTAAATGCAGATTTTGTTTTAGGAGTAGACTCACCAAATTCACTCAACTTAAAGGCAACAAGTTTACCAATCAACATGTCTCTTGCAACATTTGTTACTATCCTGAGTTCTTCAACAACATGAGCTTTCATTTTGTAAGAAGTAGGCATTGATATGAGAACTTTAGCCACAATCTCATCTTCTTCCATAATTCCACTGACACATCTAATACCCATCACTAGTTCATTTACTTTCTGCATGAAAGCAAAAATGTTTTCATCTTCACTCATCTTCATGTTTTCCCATTTTCCTTTCAAACTTTGTAGCTTAGCAACTTTCACTTGTGCATCTCCTTCATGCAATGTTTCCAATTTCTTCTAGATCCCATGTGTTGTCTTCAAACCTATCACATTTGTCATCTCTAAATCTGTCAAAGCACTTAGTAATGCTTCTATAGCCCTGATATTAGTTTCAACTTCTTTGATCTCATCAGGAGTAGTGGGACCATTCTGAGGAATATTATATCTGTTCTTTGTAATCTTCCAGATGTGTTCACCAATGCACTTCAAATGACACTCCATTCTAACCTTCCATAGAAATTAATTTGTACCATCGAATCTAGGACTATCCTTCTTGTATGATGCCATCTCAGATCACCTCAAGCTATTAAACTTCTTCAGAGGAACCTTCTCTGATACCAATTGTTGGAAAAATGAGGATAGACAATTGAGAGGGGGGCTGAATCACTTGTTAAAGAATTTGAAACTTATCTTACTTTATCAACCTTTAATTTCAGATCTAATAATTAACAGTGAAAGCAAGAATCAACAACACATCAGAATCACACAACAACAAGATTTTTATGTGGAAAATCTGTTAGGGGAAAAACCACGGTGGAGGTTAATCCACAATTATACCCTATTAAAATTATAATGAAAATGAATAAGGAATACACATGCATTCAGGCACATTGCCTAGAGCTCACTGCTCAGAAGGGAAGGCTCACTACCTTATATAAAACAATCATATTAAATCCATTTGATGAAGTTTGAACTAAGAAATTAGCTTCTTCAAAAGCCTGATGACAGTTTCAGTCAGGCACATAAACTCTTCTTCACACTCTGCTATGAAATCAAATGATTTGATCTTTATTTGCACATTTCTTATTCAAAATTTGCATACATTCACCAAGCTTACTTCAAAATGAGGAAATAATCGCTCTTATATATCTGCTACATGGAATTACATCAACAACTTTGTCGGCCAAAGATAAAAGAATAAATTACTAACTATCAGCCCAATTCATGAAAAATATCAATGCGTACCAACCTAAGTTGTTCAAAACATAATGAAGACCTAAATCAACATCCTCAAACATTCCAAACATTAAAGGATTAATCCAGAAGGATCCACAACATGCTACAACCACCATGTCGACCAAGAACATGAAAACTCGAACACACAAAGGAAAAATATTCAATGATGAGCACACTAATCAATGTGAATGTACCACAATGATAGAGAAAGATCTAGAAACATAATTGAATGTCTCAGTAGCATACACAACAATTCAATTTACTAGGATTATATTCTCTTCTTCCAAACACACCTGCTTCAGTAATAGAGTAACTGTAGGAACTTAGAAACTCATAACTTTCTCCTATCTTGATGTGTACCACTGAAAATTCCAGAGAAAATACTAGATAGGCTCAGCAAAAAACCCTTTAATGTGTGACTTTTGTATATCAACGTACATAAATTTCCACCATTATGATCTTCATAGCTTCATAGACTACCCGCAACATATTTATTCTAATTCTCTCAATATCCTTGACATATACAATCTTCAGAATCATCAATACTAATAGTGTTGACATGAATGACAACCACATATCAGCAACACAACCACAACATCCAAAAATCTCCCCCTTTGGCATTGATGGAAAAACATGATGTGAAAAATACCATCAACACAACTAGCTCTTCTTGAATAATTCTTCTCATACTATTCTTCTCCTCACATTTCTCTTCTCCCCTTTTCTTCTTCACAGGTTTTTCACATTACTCTTCTCTCCCTTTAACATCAATGGAAAAGGTACACAAGCTCTGAACCAAATATCTGAATGATCTGACTACTCCCCTTGAGTAGAAGCCACATAACATCAATCTGAAACAAGCTCTGATTGTAAGTTCATAGATTGATGCAAATACTTGCATCTTAGTTCAGATTAGGAGGGGAAATCACCCCTAACTTGCCTCTGAGATACTCAAAAGTATCTTTAGGCAATAGTTTAGTGAAGATATCTACAATTTGTTCCTTAGTGGGCACATATTCCAATCTAACTTCTTTATCACTTACTTTGTCTCTCAAAAAGTGATACTTGATAGATATATATCTTGTCTTTGAATGTAGCACCGAATTCTTCAAAAAATTTATGGCACTTGAATTGTCACAAAATATAGCAATAGGCTCATCATACTCAATTATGATATCTCTCAGCATCTACCTCATCCACATTACTTGAGTACAATTGTTTGTAGCATAAATATATTCTATCTCAACAGTAGATAAGGAAATGGAATTCTACTTTTTACTTAGCCAAGACACCAGCTTCTTCCCCAAGAAGAATGCTCCACCACTTGTACTTTTCTTGTCATCCACATCTCCTAACCAATCTACAACTGTAAAGGTATTCAAAGTAAGATCATCATCCTTAGGATACCATAGCCAAAAATCAACTGTTCCTTTCAAGTATTTGAAAATTCTCTTTATTGTAGTCACATGTGATTCCTTTGGATCAGCTTGATATCTAGCAACCATGCATAAAATATTCATGATGTTTGGTCTAGTCTGAGTCAAGTAGAGAAATCCAATAATCATTGACATGTACCTTGTTTGATTGGCTTTAGGAGAATCATCATTCTATGTTAGATTACATCTGATTACCATGGGTGTACCTACAAGCTTTGAATCTTCCATGTCAAACTTTTTCAGTAGTTCTCTTACATAGTTGGATTGAGATATAAAGATTCCATCATCTAACTAAGTAATTTACAATCCTAAAAATAATTTAAGTTCTCCAATAATTGACATCTCAAATTCACTTTTCATTTCATTAGCAAACTTCATGCATAAGTCATCATCACCTTCAAAAATAATGTCATCAACAAAGACTTCAATAATTAGTTCTTTATCTTGATCCACCTTGAATTACAAATTGTTGTTAGCAGTACCTTTATTGAATCCAAGCTTCAACAAGTATTTATCCAATCTTGCATACCAGGCTCTAGGGGCTTGCTTGAGTCCATATAGTGCTTACTTCAATCGAAAAACCATGTCTTTTTCATCAGTTAGTTGAAATCCATCCGGTTTCTCAACATAAACTTCTTCTTATAACTCACCATTTAGAAATGTTGAGTTCACATCCATTTGATAGACTTTGTAATTCTTGAAAGTAGCATAAGAAAGAAATTACCTTACAACTTCAATTCTAGCAAAAGGGGCAAAATTTTCTTCAAAATAAATACCTTCCATCTATGAGTACCCTTTACATACTAGTCTTGCTTTATTCCCGACCACTTCACCTTGTTCATTCAACTTAGTTTGAAAGACTCATTTGATTCCAATCACATTTTTATCCTGATGTCTGGGAACAAGAATCCATGTATCATTTTTCTCTATCTGCATCAGTTCTTCCTTCATTTCTTCCATCCAATATTCATCTTTACATGCTTCATTGACATTGCTAGGCTCAGTTTTAGAAATTAGACAATACTCTTCTATAGTTATCCTTCTAGTCTACACACCTTTGTTCTTGTCTCCTATAATTTTATTTTCAGAATGAGTTAGCTCTATATACCTTGGGACTTTAGGATTCTCTCTGACTTTTGGTTCTTTTGTTCTCTCAGTGCACTTCCACTAGCTTCTCCTTCATGATTCTCTTGATTCACTGAAACAATTTGAAATTGATTTTGTGTTTTAATAGTCTTTCCTTTATCTGTAATTTCTTGTTGATCATCTAATTCATATCCATAATATCTTGATGACCTGTCAGTATCCTTATCAACTTTGACATTTGCACTTTCAACAATTTTCTTCAATATTCTATTGTAGCACCGGTAGGCTCTTCTCTTAGTAGAGTAACCTAGAAAGATTCCTTCATCACTTCTAGCATCAAACTTACCAATATCTTCATCTCTCTTGATATAGCATCTACTTCCAAAGATCTTGAAATATTTAATAGTAGGCTTATGACCAAACCACAACTCAAAATGAGTCTTACCAGAATTACCATTGTCATTTACCTAGTTGATAGTATATACAACAGTTCTTATAGCTTCTCTCCAATAGATATGAGGAACAATACCTTCCAACATCATAGTTCTAGCAGCATCTAAAATTGTTCTATTCTTTCTCTCAAAAACTTTGTTCTGTTGAGGAGTCCAGGGAGCAAATAATTATCTTTTGATTCCATGCTCTTCAAAAAATGAATTGAGCTCCCAAGAAGTGAATTCACCACCTATGTTTGATCTTAAGAATTTGACCTTCAAACCTGTCTCATTCTCTGCCATAGCTTTGAAACATTTGAAATTTTCTAGTGCTTCATGTTTTTCTATCAAGAAAGCAAACCATATCAACCTAGAGTAATAATCAATAAGCAACATAAAGTACCTTTCTCCTTGTAGACTTTCGATTCTGGATGGACCACATAGATCAATATGAACTAGCTCCAATACTCCATTAGAATGATGCTATATGATCTGAAAATAAATTCTTGTCTGCTTTCCCATCTGACATTCCTTGCATATAGTGTTAGTAGGCTTCACTAACTTAGGTATATCCCTGACTGCTTGAGTGGAGCTTACTTTGAAAATGTTATCAAAATTCACATGACACAACCTCTTATGCCATAACCAGCTTACATTAACTTGAGCAATTAAACAACTTTCACTAGCAACACTTAAGTGAAAAATATTACCTCTTGTCTTTGTACCTGAAGCAATTACATTTCCACAGCTTCCCAATATCTTGCATTTTCCATCTTTGAGCTGAAGATTGTATCCCTTGTCAACCATCTATCCATCACTCAACAAATTGTGCTTCGATCATTCAACATATAGGACATCATCAGTATTGTATTTACCACCAAGATAAATAGTGCCTTTGCCACAAATCACACCAACATTGTTATCTCCAAATCTTACAACACCACCATCATATTTTTGCAAGCTTATAAACTTGCTTTTGTCACCAGTCATATGATGTGAGCATCTATTTTCAATCACCCACTCATCCTTTTCATCAATTCTGGTTGCAAGATCTTTCTCAATATTCTAGTTACTAGCAAATTCAGTGGACACCAGACCATTTTCCTTGATATCAATGAATACCCATCCATCTTCATTTCTATTTTCTTTATCAAATTCATCATTAGTAACACCTTCTTCAACATAATAACATTTCTTTTGAAATCTATACTTGTCAGGTTTATACTTAGAAACACTTTTAGGACACCTTGATGTAAAATGATCTATCTTACTGCAAGAGAAACACTTAATAGGCAACTTTCCTTTATACTTGCCTTTTCCTCTGGCTTCTCTTTTCACAATCAATGCTTCTAGCTCTTCTAGCTCCCTTTCTTCATCTCCAATTTATTTCATCTCATCTTCATAGTTGAATGTTTTTTCTGGAACTTTCTCCTAGATCATATCTCTGTTGGCCTTTTTTGAATACAGTAGCTTTAAATGTAGATTTTATTTTAGGAGTAGACTCACCAAATTCACTCAACTCAAAGGAATCAAGTTTACCAATCAACATGTCTCTTGTCACATTTGTTACTGTCTTGAATTCTTCAATAGCATGAGATTTCATTTTGTAAGAAGTAGGCACTGATCTGAGCACTTTAGCCACAATCTCATCTTCTTCCATAATTCCACCAACACATCTAATACCCATCACTAGTTCATTTACTTTTTGCGTGAAAGAAACAATGTTTTCATCTTCACTCATCTTCATGTTTTCCCATTTTCCTTTCAGACTTTGTATCTTAGCAACTTTCACTTATGCATCTCCTTCATATAATGTTTCCAATTTCTTCCAGATATGATGTGCTATCTTCTAACCTATCAAATTTGTCATCTCTGAATTTGTCAAAGCACTTAGTAATGATTCTATAGCCCTAATATTAGTTTCAACTTCTTTGATCTCATCAGGAGTAGTGGGACCATTCTGAGGAATATTATATCTATTCTTTGTAATATTCTAGAAGGGTTCACCAATGCGCTTCAAATGACACTCCATTCTAACCTTCCATAGAGAGTAATTCGTACCATCAAATCTAGGACTATCCTTCTTGTATGATGCCATCTCAGATCACCTCAAGCTATTAAACTTCTTCAAAGGAACCTACTCTAATACCAATTGTTGGAAAAAAAAGGATAAACAACTGAGAGGGGGGTGAATTAGTTGTTACAGAATTTGTAACTTATCTTACTTTATCAACCTTTAATCTCAAATCTGATAATTAACAGTGAAATAATGAACACATCAGAATCACAAAACACCAAGATTTTTTTATGGAAACCCTATTAGGGGGAAAACCACGATGGAGGTTAATCCACAATTATACCCTATTAAAAGTATAAAGAAAATGAATAAGGAATGCACATGCATTCAGGCACACTGCCTAGAGCTCACTGCTCAGAAAGGAAGGCTTGCTGCCTTATATAAAAAAATTAGATTAAATCCATTTGATGAGGTTTGAACTGAGAAATTAGCTTCTTCAAAAGCCTAATGACAGTTCCGGTTAGGCACAAAAACACTTCTTCACACTTCTCTCAAACTTCTTCACACTTTGCTCTGAAATCAAATGATCTGATATTTATTCGCATATTTTGTATTCACACTTCACATAAATTCACCAAGCATACTTCAAAATGAGGAAACAATCGCTCTTATATATCCACTACATGGAATTACATCAACAACTCTGTCGGCCAAAGATAAAAGAATAAATTACAAATTGTCAGCCCAATTCATGAACAAATATCAATGTGTACCAACCTAAGTCAGTCACAACATATTCAAACATTCCAAACATTAAAATATTAATCCACAAGGATTGTAACACGCTACAACTACCATTTCAGCCAAGAACATGAAAACTCAAACACACAAAGGAAAAATCTTTGATCGCGATCACATCGATCAACACAAACGTACCAAAATGATAGAGCATGATCTAGAAACATCACTGAACATCTTAGGAGCATACATGACAATTGAATTTATTAAGGATTACATTCTCTTCTTCCAGAAACAACTGCTACAGTAACAAAATAATTGTAGGAACACAGAAACTCATAACTTTCTCCAATCTTGATGTGTACCACTGAAACTTCTAGAGAACATACTAGATAGGCTGAGTAACAAACCCTTTAATGCGTGACTTCTGAATATCAACGTACACAAATTTCCACCATTATGATTTTCACAGATTCACAGATTGCTTGCAACATATTTATTCTAATTTTCTCAATATCCTTGACATATACAGTCTTCAGAATCATCAATGTTAATAGTGTTTACATCAATGACAACCACATGTTAGCAACACAACCACAACATCCAACATCCCAAAATTAGCGTCATCTCAAAATGTCCACCAAAATCACTCATACTTTAGAGTCTTGAGCTTCAAACACTCAATCTATAGCAAACCATCAACAAACCATTACCAATTTTTTTTCACACATTATCTCCATACTTCATTTTAAAACAAAACAAAATCCCAAAAAAAAAGGCCATCCCATTTCGTAGTTAGTGATCACAAAATTTACCTAGGTCTTGAGCTTGTTTATGACAACAACTAGATCTCAACATAAGAAAAAGATGGAAGCCAAAAAGAGTAGTACTAGTGCACCTAAAAATAATACCACTAATGAGGAGCCTCAATCATGGGGTTACAATCTAAATAAACTTACAACTCCTAGAAGAGAACTAACATTCAAAGCTACACAAAATTAACCACCTAATAATATGGAAGTACTCCTTAGACACCAAAACATGATTGATAGTCAAAATCAACTTTCAAATCCAAAAGACATGATGATAAAAGAATATGATATTGATGAGGAAATTACTTAGGAAATACTCTTAGAACACTCCCAAAATCCTAAAATGAAAAAAAACTTATGGACAAAATGCTTGGGATAAACGCAAACCAGTATTTCCTTACACTAGCACAAAGTGGTGCTAAACTACCCATAGACTTCAATGTAGATGTTCTTAAGGATCATAAACTCATTCCATTAGGAGATCAAATTTTGGTTAGACAAATACTAAAACCAATTGTGGATCCCAAAATACCACCCTTTTTCTCACAAAATAATGATCAATCTAAAATGTAACCTATAGATAACCCATTGTTTAGGCAACCATCACAAATTGAGCAAGCAGTGGTAGCTCAATAATATCATGGAAATTCCACTCAAAATATACCACAACAAACATCATATATTGACCCTTCAAATAACACACAATACCAACAAGGGAAATCACAACAAAATACACAACAACAAGGTGTACCCCAAACAAACTATCAAGGTACCCTTCAAAAAATCCACAATAACAAGGAATACCCCAAAAAAACTATCAAGGTACCCTTCAAAAAAATCCACAACAACAAGGAGTACCCCAAATGAACTACCAAGGCACCCTTCAACAAAATCCACAACAAGGCATACCCCCAAATAAACTATCAAGGTACCCTTCAACAAAATCCATAACAACAAGGCATAACCCAAATGAACTATCAAGTTACCCTTCAAAATCCACAAAAACATAATGTGCCCCGAACAAACTACCAAGGTACACAAAATCAAGGTATACCTCCAACACATCATCAAGGTATTCCTCAACAACAAAAACAAGGTGTAACACCAACACACTACCAAGGTACTCATCAACCACTTCCACAACACCAAGGGATACCACAAACAAATTACCAAGGTACACCTCAAACACAAAATCATGATATTCCACAACAAGGTATACATCAAACGCAATATCATGGTATCCCTTAAAATCAATATCAAGGAGTTCAATACAATCAATACCATGGAGCACCTCAAAATCAATATCAAGGTGTGCCACCAACTCAACATACCTACAACATGCAACAAGGACCTAATCTTCCATACACACAAAATGGTGAACAAGATCCTATACCTACACAATATCTCATTTGTGACCAAACAAATGTCATTGGACAACAAGGCGACAATGCACAAAATCCTCAAGCAAGTGCACCAACCAATGAAATAAATGCACAACTACAAACTATCAACCAAAGGATATCAAACATCTAAATTAGAAAGCCAAAGAAGAGCTATGCTCTATAAGATACTTTTCCATATCCTTTTGATTAAAAATATTTTGGAGATTTTTGGAGATTTCTTATATGTGGTTTTCATTGATGTCAACACTATTAGCATTAATGTCTTTAAGGTTGTATATGTCGAGGATATTGAGAAAATTGTAAAAATTATGTTGCAGGTTGTCTGTGAAGTAGTGAAGATCAGTATGATGGAAATTTTAGTATATTGATGGTGAGAAGTTGTGGATTGAAGGGTTTGTTATCAGGTGTATCTAGTTTATCCACTAAAATTTTTAGAGGTTCGCATGAATATTTGATCAAGTTATGAGTTTTTGTGTTCTGACAGTTGTTCTATTTCTATAGCTAGTGTTTCTAAAAGAAGATAATGTGATTATGGTAATCTAAGTTGTTGTGAATGATCTTGTGGTGATTCATGATGCTTGTGGATGTTTCTAGATTTTTCTCCATCTTTTTTGTTGGTCTGCATCGATCGTTGTGCTCATGATTGTTGATTTTATTTTATGTTCATAATTTTTATGTTCTTGGCCGACAGGGTGATTGTAGCATGTTGTGGATCTTCGAGGAAAATTGTTTAAGGTGTTTTGTGTTCGAGACATAATGTTTTGGGTCCCTACTATGTTTTGGCCAACATTAGTTGATTCACATTAACAATTTTTTATCGATTTGGGCCAACAATTTGTACACATTTTATATTCTATTGGGCCGACATGTAGTTGATGTTATCCTTAGATGCAGATAAATATAACCGATTGTTTATATCATTTGAGACATGCAAGAAGTGAGATGTGTGAGTGCTATGTGCGAATAAATTTTAGATCTTTCGAAGGTAGAAGTAAAGTGTGAAGAAGAGTGAGCAAAATAAAGAGTGTTCATGTGCTTAACCGAAATTGTAATCAGGCATTAACATATGCTATTTTCTCAGTTCAAGATCTTTCAAATGGATTTAATTTGAATGTGACTGTAAGACAGTGTATCTTCCTTTAGGCAGTAAGCCTCTTTTGTATTTGAGTAGTGAGCTCTAGGAAGTGTGCCTGAATTCATGTGCATTCCCCATTTTCTATACTTTTAATAGAGTATAAACTTGTGGATTAACCTCCACTATGGTTTTTACCCTAATAGGGTTTCCATGCAAATAGATTGGTGTTATGTGTGTTTCTGATGTGGTGATGTTTTTTGCTTTCATGTTTAATTATCAGATCTATGAATACATTTAATAAGTGTATATTTTGTGACAACTGATTCACCCCACCTCTCAGTTTTCTACCCTTGTGTTGCCAACAATTGGTGTCAGAGCAGGTTCCTCTAGAGAATCTTGATCGCTTGAGGTGATCTGGGATGGCGACATATAAGAAGGATAGTCTGATATTTGATGGAACAAATTACTCTCTATGGAAGACTCGAATGGAGTGTCATCTGAGATGTATTGGTGAACCCTAATAGACAATTACAAAGGATAGATATTTCATACCTCAGCATGGTCCTTCTACTATAGGAGAGATTAAGGAACTTGAGTACAATATCAGGGATAATGAAGCATTGTTGAGTTCTTTGATTGATTCTAAAATGAGAAATGTAATGGAGTTGAAGACTGCTTATGAGATCTGGAAAAGTTGGAAACCTTTTATGAAGGTGATACACATGTGAAGATTGCTAAGTTGTAGAGCCTGAAAGGGAAATATGAAACATTGAGAATGGGTGAAGATGAGAACAATACTTCTTTTATGCAAAGAGTGAATGAATTTGTGTGCAGTATCATATGTGTTGGTGGAACCTTGGAAGAATCAGAGATTGTTGCTAAAGTGCTTAGATCCTTACCTACTACATACAAACACAAAGCTACTACTATTGAGGAGATCTAAACTATGACAAGTGTAACCAGAGACATGTTGATTGGTAAGCTTGTTGCTTTTGAGTTAATTGAGTTTGGTGAATCTCTTCCTAAAACATAATCTACATTAAAAGCTATTGTATCCGATAAAGACAAGTAGAGATATGATCCAGGAGAAAGTTACTCTAGAAAAATGTCTAAATATGAGCAGGAAATGAGATAGATTGAAGAAGAAGAGAGAAAACTAGATGATCTTGAATCACTTCGTTTCAAGAGAGTAGCCAAAGGAGAAGGTAAGTATAAAGGTAAATTTCCTCTTAAATTTTTTTCTTGCAATAAGATAGGTCATTTTGCTTCAAGGTGTCCTGAAAGAGTTCCTAAGCCGAGATCTAACAAGCCTAGATTCCAGAGAAAGTGTTATTTTGTTGTTGATGAAGATGTGACAGATGATGAATCTAATAAAGGGATTGTAAGTGAGGATGAGTTTGTATTTATTGCTATCAAGGAAAGTAATCTTGTACCTACTAAATCTACTAGTTGTATGAATGTGGAGAAATCTCTAGTTGCTCAAGTTGAAGAAAAAGATGAATGGGTGATTGACAGTGGATGCTCTCATCACTTGATAGGTGATAAAAGTAAATTTGTTAGTTTGGAAAAGTATGATGGTGGTGTTATAAGATTTGGTGATGACAAAGCTGGTGTAATCTGTGGCAGATGATCCATTTCTTTTGATGGTAAGCATAATACTGATGATGTCCTATATGTGGAAGGTTTGAAGCATAATATTTTAATTGTTGGACATATGGTTGACAAGGGATATAATCTTCAATTCAAGGATGGAAAGTGAAAAATATTGGGGAGTTCTGGAAATCTGATTGCATCCAGTACAAAAACAAAAGGTAATATCTTTCACCTAAGTACTGCTAATAAAAGTTGTATGATTGCTCAAGTTGATGAAAGTTGGTTGTGGCATAGGAGATTGTGTCATGTAAACTTTGAAAATATTATCAAGATAAGTTCTACCCAAGCAATGAGAGATATTCCTAAGTTGATAAATCCTACTAATACTATGTGCAAGGAATATCAGTTAAGGAATTAACTAGAATTTCATTCAGAAGAAAACAATATTGTTCAAATGAAGTATTGGAGCTTGTGTATACTGACTTGTGTGGTCCTTCTAGAATCAGAAGTTTACAAGGAGACAAGAATTTCATGTTACTTATTGATGACTATTCTAGATTGATGTGGGTTGCCTTCTTAAGAGAAAATATGAAGCTCTAGATAAATTCAAGATTTTCAAGGCTATGGTTGAGATAGAGACAGGTCTGAAGATTAAATATCTGAGATCAGATAGAGGTGGTGAATTCACTTTAAGTGAGTTTAATTATTTATATGAAGAGCATGGGATAAAGAGACAAGTATCTGCCCCGTGGACCCCTTAGAAAAATGGAGTGGTGGAAAGGAAGAACAAAACAATTCAAGAAGTTGTTAGGACTATGATTTTGGAAGGAAATGTTCCTCATATCTACTAGCGAGAAGTTATGAGAACTACCATTTACACTCTAAACTGGGTATATGTAAAAGGTGATACTAGTAAGACCCCTTTTGAGCTATGATTTGGTCATAAGCCTACTGTTAGATACTTCAAAATATTTGGAAGTAAATGTCATATCAAAAGAGATGAAGATATAGAAAATTTTGATGCTGGAAGTGATGAAGGAATCTTTCTTAGTTATTCTACTAAAAGTAAAGCCTACCGGTGCTATAATAAGATATTGAGGAAAGTAGTTGAAAGTGCAAGTGTAAAGGTTGATGAAGACACATTTAGACCATCTAGAACCTATGGATATGATTTAGACAATCAGAATGACAGTTCAGATAAAGGAAATAAATTTTAAATCAATATGGTGAATTAGGAAAATCAAGAGGAAGAAACTAGTGAAAGTGCAGAAGCAAGATCACAAGAGCCTGAAGTTCAAGAATAGCCTAAGACTCCAAGGTATGTAATACTAAATCATTCACAAGATCAAATTATAGGTGATAAGAATAAATGCGTTCATACTAGGAGAAGAATTATAGAAGAGTATTGTTTGATTTCAAAGACTAAGCCTAACAATGCAAATTAAGCATGCAAAGATGAACATTGGATGAAAGCAATGAAAGAAGAACTACAAAAAATTGAGAAGAATGATACATGGAATCTTGTTCCTAGACCTAAGGAAAAAAATGTAATTGGATCTAAATGGGTCTTTCAGAATAAACTAAATGAACAAGGTGAAGTTTTCAGAAAAAAAGCAAGACTGGTGTGTAAAGGATATTCTCAGATGGAAGGAATTGACTTTGAAATTTTTTTTTCCCCTGTTGCTAGAATTGAAGCTATGAGACTATTTATTGCTTATGTTGCTTACAAAAATTTCAAGGTTTATCAAATGGATGTCAAGTCAGCATTTTTGAATGGTGAACTGGATGAAGAAGTTTATATTGAGCAACTTGATGGATTTCAATTGACTGATCAGGGAGATATGGTTTTTCAATTGAAGAAAGAATTGTATGGACTTAAGCAAGACCCAAGAGCATGGTATGCTAGATTGGACAAGTATTTTTTGAAGCTTGGATTGAATAAAGGTACTGCTGATAGTAACTTATATTTCAAGATCGATCATGATAAATATTTGATTGTTGAAGTCTTTGTTGATGATATCATTTTTGGAGGAGATGACAATTTGTGCATGAAGTTTGTTGATGAGATACAGAGTGAGTTTGAAATGTCTATGATTGGAGAAATGAAATTATTTTTGGGATTGCAAATTACTTAGTTAGATAAAGGGATCTTTATATCTCAATCCAAGTATGTGAAAGAACTGCTAAAGAAGTTTGGTATGGAATATTCAAATCCAGTTGGTACACCTATGGTGAAAAAATGTAAGTTGACTCAAAATGATGATTCTCCTAAGACAAATCAGACTAGATACATATCCATGATTGGTAGATTGTTGTATTTGACTCAAACTAGACCTGATATCATGAATTTTGTATGTATTGTTGCAAGATTTCAAGTTGATCCTAAAGAATCTCATGTGACAGTTGTGAAGAGGATTTTTCAGGTACTTGAAGGGAACAATTGATTTTTACCTATGGTATCCTAAAGAGGATGACCTTACTTTGAGTACTTTTATTGATGTTGATTGGGTAGGAGATGTGGATGATAGAAAGAGTACTAGTGGTGGTGCATTTTTCTTGGGAAAGAAGTTGATTTCATGGTTAAGTAAGAAACAAAATGCCATTTCTTTATCTACTACAGAGGCAAAATACATTGTTGCTGCTAACAATTGTACTCAAGTATTGTAGATGAGACAGACGTTGAAAGATATCAGATTTGTGTATGATGAACCTATTGGCATATTATATGATAGTTAAAGTTCTATTAACATTTCTAAAAATCCGGTGTTGCATTCAAAAACCAAGAATATATCTATCAAGTTCCACTTTCTAAGAGAAAAGGTGAGTGAGAAGGAAGTCAAATTGGAGTATGTGCCTACTATGGAACAAATTGCAGATATATTTACCAAGCCCTTTCCTAAGGATAATTTTGAGTATCTCAGACATAAGCTAGGGGTGATTACCCCTCCTAATCAGAATTAAGATGCAATGACTTGCATTAGTCTGTGCACTTCATAGTCATATATTGAGACTTGGATTGATGTTGTGGTGGATTCTACTCAGGGGAGTAGTCAGATGTTTAGATATGTGGTTCCGAGCCTGTGTGTACCTTTTTCATTGATGTCAAAGGGGGAGAAGAGTCATGTGAAAAACTATGAATTATCAAGGGAGAAGAGTCAAAATCTAAGGGGGAGAAAGTGCTAAGAGAAAGTTTCATTGATGGTGTTTTTCACATCACGTGTTGCCATCAATGCCAAAGGGGGAGATTGTTGGACATTGTTGGATATTTTTGATATTTGGTTATCATTGATGTCAACACTAGCATTAATGTATTTAAGTTTGTATATGTCGAGGATATTGAGAAAATTGTAAAAAATATGTTGCAGGTTGTTTGTGAACCAGTGGAGATTAGTATGATGGAAAGTTCAATATATTGATGGTGAGAAGTTGTGGATTAAAGGGTTTTTTTTTTTGTGTGAGGGGGAATGAGGACATTAGATTAATGATCCAAGAGGGACATTAAAGCAATCTGATGAATAAATTTAATCTACAACCAAAAAGCTCAAAATCTAAAATCTAGAAACCTACACATACAAAATTGAACTATACTAATGCAAAAATGATAAGGAATCTACTAATTACCAAAATGAGAACAAACAATAGCTTTTACCATCCTGTAGCAAAGTGTATTTTCTTGATGTTGGATTATTCTTATCACAATGAAGCCTCCAAAGTTCGTGTGCAAAGTGTGGATGAGTGCTTGTTGTGTTTGGTTGATCGAAGACAATGGATGAAGCTCTCTCTCAAGGATGATCTTGACAGCACTTCATTGCTCAATGTAGGTTGATTCTCCGATCCTTATTTGTGAGGAAAAGGGTTTGTATATAGAAAATGATATTTGAAATGGGTGATCGAGATCATTTTGAAGAATATCCAAATCAACGGTTAGAGTGTGTTGAGAGGATTTAGACATGAGATAATTGTGCAAAGTTGATTGCACAATTTGTGTGATTGGGAAATATACTAGCTAGTCAAGACTCTGATTGATCAGTTAACTAAATAGATTGATCAGTCAACTTTGTGATGGCTTAGGTAGGAAAGTGATGTTTTAGTTAACTGAATAGATGGATTAGTTAACAAATTATAATTCTTAGTCAACAATCGTAATTTGCTCAATCAAAAAGTGGGTGAGGAATATGAATTAATTGATTTAATTAATTAATTCCTTTTTTGGGGTCTAAATGTGCAAATCAAGTTTGACTTTTGAAAAAAAAGTTGCATTAGTTTGATTTATTTTTGATAATTGATTTGAATAGTTTGATTTAATTCAAAATTTTGGAGGGAAAGTGTTGTAATTAAATTATTATTTAATAATTTATTCCGCTTAGGGGAATAAGGTGATTTAGCGATGTAATTAAACAATTGGCGTTATTTAATTAATCAGGATGAAATAAGGTGGGATTATGACTTTACTAAATAAATGAGATTTATTTAATTAGTCAAAATGATGAAACATGAATTAATTAAATAATGTTGTTTTATTTAATTAATAGAGGAATTAGGGTTTTGGGGACTTCATTAAATTTATTTTGAAATGATGAAAAAGTGAATTAATTAAATAACGTTTTATTATTCAATTAATAGAGGTATTAGGGTTTTTGATGTTTTTTTGATGCGATGTGGTGTGATGCGGGAACGTTGTGGTACGATTCCAAGTTGTTTTGGGGTGATTCTGAGATGATATGAGATGTTACGAGATGATTTTGAGCTATTTCGGGGTGATTTCGAGATGATTTGAGATGTTACAAGATGATTCTAAACTATTTTGGGGTGATTCCAAGTTGATCCAAGATATTATGGGATGATTTCGAGTTATTATGAAGTGTTATGGGATGATTCTAAGTCATTCTAAAGTGTTACAGGATGATTTTGAGTCATTCTGAAGTGTTACAAGATAATTCTGAGTCATTCTAAAGTTTTACGGGATGATTCTGAGTCATTCTGAAGTGTTACGAGATGATTTTGAGTCATTCCAAAGTGTTATGGGATGATTCTGAGTCATTTTGAAGTGTTCCAGGATGATTCTGAGTCATTCCAAGATGATGTGAGATGATGCTCCATATCATTTGATGTTGCTTGAGGCTGTTCAATGTCGTTCAGTGTTTTTTGATGTCGTTCAGTGTTGTTTGATACCGTTCAGTGTTGTGTGATAGGTGTCAAGTCAATTTTACATGTCTACATTTTTCCCCTCTTTGATACAAAGTATTGGTTGCTTTGTTTCAAAGATTTTGTTTTTAAGATTAAGTTTTTTTGAAAAAAATTATGCCCTAGTATGCCCTAGTGTTCAGTGGAATGCTTGTAGGACTCCGTGTTGCCCCCTCGAGAGGTTGACTGAAAATTTCAAGTTTTGAGGTCAGGTTCTTGACACTATTGTATTTGTCATTTCAATGTTTTTCAGATGGAATATTCTATGTTAATGTGCATCGTTTATCGTTCAGAGCTTCTGTAAGTAGGAAGATTTCCTAAGTGTAATTAGGGTTTCCTAGATGAAATTTGGGTTTCCTTGAGGTTTTATATAGGCAATTTGTCTTCAAATTGGATCATTTGTGCTTGGTTCCGTTTGGTAATTCTTGTCTCTGGATTCCACATTTTTTTAGTTGTTGAGGGAGAATGTTTAGATTTGAGGTTTCCCCACATCGTTCCGAGCTCATTCAAGAGTATAGATGTCCTTTAGACATCAGTTCCCCGGTATGTACCTTTTCCCCCTTCGCTTTCGTCATGTTTTCATTCTCGTTTTGCATGTGCGAAGTCTGGTCAGACAAATGCGCTGGTTTTTGAGGTTTTGATGCATCTCTCAGTTTTGGTACATTTTTCAAGTGTTTTTGGTGTTTTTTTCTAAGATTGGCGCATTTGTTCAAAACTAGCACCTTTGATGTGAGCACTTGTTCAAGAATTGCACAGTTGTCTAGAAACTATGCACTTGGATGAAAATTGCGCCTAAAATCTTGTGCACTTGTCCTAAAACTACGCATTTATTCAAAATTGGTGCATTTGTCCTAGAATCTGGTAATTGACTCTTTGTCCATCATTTTTCTCTTAGCTTTGTCCAAACCCTAGTATGTGTCTGCTTATCATCATGACTGTCGTTCTTCATCATGTTTTTGTTCTAAAACCTTGGCTTATGTTCGTTTAGCAATATACATGTCATTTGTCACCTAGCATGTGTCATTCTATGTTTCCTTACTTGTTTTAGAGTGAAACCCTAACTTGCGTTCATTTTTTGTTTAAGCATTATTTTGTTACCATGCCTGTGTTGTAAAACCCTAGCTTGTGTTCGTTTAGCATCATACATGTCATTTTTCACCTAGCATGTGTCGTTCTATGTTGCTTTGCTTGTTTAGACTGAAACCCTAACGTCTTGTTTTATGTCACTTGCAGGTGAATCTCTGACTGCTCATGATGAGAGAGAGATGTCCTCTTCACCTATTTGATCCTATTGCCTAGTTCGGTGTATTGGAGCGGGACTTTCTTGATGCAGTGGGATTGCATTTTGGGGTCTTGCCATTTTTGGGACTTGATCTTCATGTTGTTTCATGGTGCAGAGGCATTTTTTAGACATGTGTTATATATATATTCATTGGTCTAGTCGAGACCTCATATATATGTTATGATTTTGTACTTTCCTATCACACTTGTGGCACTGTGGATGTACTTATGACATATTCCTCTTTGATGATGATATATATGAGATATACCTTCTTTGATTCAACCTCATTGTATGTTTATGTGATGGTGATATAGATGAAGGAATCATACTTTGTATCATTTTATGATGTGATGGATGTTGATAGATGAATGCCCCATACATGCTACATGATGTTTTTTAATTGGTTTATTATTATAATGATATGTATTGATAACATTTGTGGATGCAGAATGGATATGGTTTTGATGATGTTCTACATAGGATGAATGTTAATTAGAAGAAATATGATGATAGATAGATAAATGATGTTAATTAAAAGAAATATGATGATGTTTGTTAGTTAGTAGAAAATATGATGATGGATAGAATTGATGATGTTAATTAGATAATGGATAGAATTGATGATGTTACTTTGCTTCGCTTTAGAGACTTCGTTGTTTGAACAATCCTGTTTGATGTAGCAAACATATATGATGCACCAAGGTATGAATTACCAAGGTGACTTTGTATCTATTGCATGGACTTTGACTCTATAGAAAAAGAGTATCTTTGTTCATACCAGACATACAAAAACTTTGTTTAAAGTATAGGGGGGTTGTGTGAACAATGTTTTAGACCAGTCACACAGAGAGGTATAGAACACCTAACATGTAATTGCTTCACAAATTGTTTTGATACAACTTCCATACTCAATAAAGCAAGTATTCACCATGGTAATATTACAAACATATCTTACAAACAAAAAATTGAAATGATGCTCATTTTCCCCCATTCCTTCTTCTCTAAATAATTTTGGACATCCTTGAGAGATCTTGGGAATGAGTCAATAAAATAAATCACATAAAGGTAAGACCACAAATAGATAAAAAACAAAGTTGCAGTATCAATTCTCATATTTGTTTAGGGTGGGGTTATTATCCATTGTTGATCATGTCTATTGTAGGAATGGATCTGTTAAGACATATCTCAAGATGTTGTTGGGACTTTTTTTAAAAGATAGGTAGTTTATACTTTGGCATTGTTTTTGTCTATTTATAGTCAACTCTTATGCGATTGTTTTTGCTTGAAAGTTCTAGCTTTTGATGTTTTCTTTGTTTTGTTGTGTTTTCAAGTTAACTAAATGTTTTTGTTTTTTATTGTCAAGGAGCTATGGTGAGAATTTGAGGAGCCTCATATCACGTGGATGTGTTTTGAGAGTTTGGATGTCCTTTAGGCATAAGTTTCATAGTATGTACCTTATCGCTTCTCATTTCATTTCATTACATTCTCTTTATGCGTGTACACAGGTTTTGTTAGACAATAGAAATTTTCTAGTGATTTTTAAGCATTTGCATCAGTTTTGGTGTTTCTATCCAAAAATTGTGCATTTGTTAAAAACTGGCACATTTGTTTTGAGCATTTGTTCAAAAATTGTGCAGTTGTCTGAAAACTGTGCAGTTGTTCTAAACTGGTGGTTTTGTTTTAAGAAATTGTCCTAAAATATTGCATTTGTTTCATGCACTTGTCTTAAAATCTCACATTTGTTTCATGCACTTGTCTTAAAATCTTACATTTGTTTGCTCTATGACTTGTAATTTTACCCTATCTTCAAACGACCATATCTTGGTCATACAAAAGTATTTTTCAATGCTTTTTTTTTTTTTAAATGGGGTAGAATTTCATGATATTTGTAATGGTGTAGGTGGTTTTCAGTTTTTGTGTGGTTAAATTTTCCATTGGTGTCTTGAGCTTGCATTTTCCTCTGTTTCATTTAAACCCTGTTAGTATTTGCTTGTTGTCATCCCAAATGTCATTTTGTCATCATGTTTTGTATCGTTTTGTGTTGTTTAACATGTTTAGAGTGAATCCCTAACATCGTTAGTTAAAATTATTTTAGGTGGTCCTCAAACCACTACAGCCAAGTGAGAGATGAATTCAGGATCCATTTAATTTGATTACCAATTTCGTGGGTTTTGTCATTTTGTGAATGTTTTTGAATTTTGATTTTTTTTGGATTTGTTTGGATTTTGTGTTTTTTGACTAAGTTGAAATAAAGAATGCTGGAAACCTAAGGGGAATGACCTAGGGCCTCGGGGGCTAAAAATCCTTGCCTACATTGTACACGCAGAGACCACGTAGTTTGACCATTTGACTCAAAGCATGAGCTATTTTTGGGTAAACAACATCGATAACATGGATTAAATTCCTGTTTCTATGTCTAGAGGATATGTTGTGGGAAATTCACTTGAACTAGCGCTGAGGTTCAAAAAAATATTGATATCTTAGACTGTTTGAGTGAAGAATAATCTAGTGATGTTTTGTTTTTGATGTTTGGTGTTTTTAGATGTTTTTTTGGATTTTTACCCTTTTTCCTGGGGTGTAGGATGTTGAAAAATTGGCTTGGTACTTCACTTTGTTTTTCTAGAGGATATGTTGTGGAAAATCTTACTTGAACTAGTTGTGGAATTCAAGCAACTGTTGATATCTTAGAAATTTTGAGAAAAGGAATAATCCATGTTGTTGTCATCTTTGAAGGCTACCTTAGTAGTTCGTTGGTGGTACACTTTGTTCTTGGTATGAACTATTTCGAAGGTTACCCTAATAGTGCATTGGCAGGATACCTTGTTGATGAGACAAATTGTTTCAAAGGTTACCTTGATAGTGCGTTGGTGGTATACCTTGTTGCTGGTGGATTTTTACCCTCTTCTTGGGGTGTAAGATGTTGGAATCTTGGATTGATACTTCACCTTGTTTTTCTAGAGGATATGTTGTGATAAAGCTTACTTGAACTAGCTGTGAGGTTCAAGGAACTGTTGATATCTTAGAATTTTTGAGCGGAGGAATAATCCATGTTTTCGTCATCTTAAAAGGTTACCTTGGCAGTGCGTTGGTGGTACACCTTGTTGTTGGGATGAATTGTTTCAAAGGTTACCCTGATAGTGCATTGGTGGTTATACCTTATTGTTGATAGATTTTTACCCTCTTTCCTAGGGTATAATATGTTGAAAACTTGGATTGATACCTCACTTTGTTTTTCTATAGGATATGTTGCAGAAAAGCTTACTTGAACTAGCTGCGGGGTTCAAGCAACTGTTGATATCTTAGAATTTTTGAGTGAAGGAATACTCCATGTTGTCATCATCTTGGAAGGTTACCTTGGTAGTGCATTAGCAAGATACCTTGTTGATGGGATGATGCCTAGATCACACTGCGAGTTAAAAGACATAAATCAAATTTTGTTATGAAGCAAGATGCGAGCATTTCCCCTAGTGTATAGCAATGTAGGTGATGGATTATCTTGTGATAGGATAATATGTTTGGATAAAGTATGCCCTTTGGACAATGCCTCATGGCTCAGATAATGTTGGATAGGATAGGATCAATGATAGTGACCCATGTCAAGATGTTTTCCATAAGCAAGTGTAAAATGTATATCAAACATTTGTCAAGATCAAGATAAGCTGGATTTTGGAAATAATGGCTTTGGTTTGTCATGGATAGGATGAGATGCTTCCATTTGAAATGGAACACATAGATGCTCGATTCTTACACATGGTGCCTATTTTCCAGGTTTTCATCATGGTAATTTTCCAAAGTGCCACCATAGTGGTTTTCACTGGAGGACGATTTTTCTCTTGACTGTTTCTCTTGATTTTTTTTTTAATTTTCTTGATTTTTTATGTCACACAAGATGCCTGTTTACCAAGTTTTCATCATGGTGAAAATTTTGTTCTCATGCTGAACCACCTAGTGGTGTTGATGTAGACGTTGTTGGTGCTGATATGGTCATTGTTTATGTCATGATGTTCCAATGATATCCTGCTTGGAGGAGCTATTTTGCTAGGATACACGCACTTGAATGTAACCCCTGATAATTCTTATATTCCTTGTCGATACTGGAGTTAACCTTACCTTGATGCACACATCACGATAGAGAGCCCTTAGAGTCCTTATGATAAATATTTTCTGCCAACACATGGTCAATATGAGATTTGGATATCATGGATGGAAAAATACGTTGAGGGATATGATATTTAGATGGATTGGTTGACAGTTTGGAACCTTTGAATCTCCAAACTTGGGATGATGAGTAATGATGGATGGATATGGAGATTTGATTGGGACCAATGTCTTGATATACTTTATAAATCACTCTTGAAGCTTTCTTTTACATTGTTGGACTTCTTTGATGGATGAACTTCCCTTTTTTATTTTTCCCCATAGTTTCTTTGACTAATGGAGTTTGATAGAAATGATTTTCTTTCTTTTTCTTTTGTATCCATTTGAATTTTTCTTGTCCATTTTTCTTTACTGATTCTTTTGCTTCAATGACTTGTTTCATTCTTTGATATAGCTTTTTTTCTTATTGTTGGTCCCAATGAGAGGGTGGGAATATGTGTGGATGATGATTCATGACATGGCTAGTTGTAGTATTGCTAGCAGTTTCATCATAAGGGCCCTTCGTGCTCTTTATGTTGATGTTTGCATTAGATAAAGTTTCCCCTAATATTATGGAGGTATCTTTGATATGTTTAGCTCCATTAGTTTATGAATAATCAAGACCTAGATGCTTTGGATTTCCCATAATCTTCTCTGGTTGTAGGATACCTTGTTCATGTAGAGCTAATCCTTTGCCTTGATACTGAATCCTTTGAAAAAATTCATTTCCAAAAGGATATGTCTTACCTTGGAAATAATGTGTTAGTCTTTCTCTGCTCTTTTGTTGATATTTAAATTTCGTAGCTTCCTCATTGATAGGCTCCTTCAGATGTGGGATACCTTCCTGATTGATATATTCGGCCCGATCTTGTAAAATATCATATTTTAGTGCCTCTTCAAGAGGTGTTTCTGATTTACTATCCACACAAAAGTCTTCCTTATGATTCATTTTTTATATGTCTTCATAGGATGTTTTTGATTCTCAACTTTTGTATAATTCTTCTTCCTGATTCCCTTCTGATGTCTATAGAAGATGTTTCTGATTCACAACTTATGTCTAAGTCTTCTTGATGATCCCTTTCTGATATGTCCCTAGCTTTTGTTGTGTCTTGATCTGGTGTACAAATATTAATAGTAGGAGACTCTTGTTCCTTGGTAATTTTTTCAAGAGTATGAGACTCTTTTCTTGGATGAAGATCATCTACATGTCCATTAGGAGTAAGCATCTTATGGGGTAGATGTATGTGTGTTCGGTATATGGATGTGTTGTTTTTTGGGAAAACAAGGGATGTCTTGGAAGATATCTACCAAGTCATTGTAATATTTTGATGATAGGGATTCTTGATCTTGACCTCGTGTGGTATCATCTTTGACATGATTTGGGTCACATTCTTGACATGGATCAATTTCAAAGAAGGGATTTCTTGTAAAGGGTCCTTGGCTTTTCTCAAAATGTGGACATATGGATAATGACTCTTGGCTTAGGTTTTCTGCATTGGGTATAAGTGTTGGATCAAGAGTCTCTTGATCATCACTATGTACTTCCATGAGGTTGGATGTCAATATATCTTGGACTGAATCATTTCTAGACTTGGGTGATTGAATTTGATCATTCTTGGGAATAACTTCTTGATGTATGTCCTCTTGCTCATTGGATGATGTAGAGACATTGTCAATATGATCGGTGACAAATATCTCTTGATCATTGCTTTCAAAGTTTTAGGTTGAGACATTATCATTGTTTTCATTAGTAGATGGCCCTTGAACGTCAATTTTAATAGCTATTTCTCCCTGATCAATGAGGTATTGGATGAGTTTTTTGAGTGTTGCACATCTGTTCATTGGGTGACCCTTGATTTTGTGGAGCTCACATCATTCGTACCGGTTATACCAAGGGAGATTAAAACTTGGTTCACCATCAGTTGGACTATTTTTGATCTTGATAAGTTCCTATTGTACTAGTTTGTGCATGATTACCTTTAAATTTTATCCCAAAGGGGTGAATTTCCTTCCTAGTTGGTAATATTTCCTTTGTGGCTTTTCCTGATTGTTTTTCTCTTGATTTTGCAGAACTCCTTCATACTATGTTTGAGGTACATTTTGATATTGCACTTGAGGTACATTTTGGTGTTGTGGAACTTCTTGATACCATGGCTGAGGTACATCTTGATATTGCACTTGAGGTACACCCTGATATTGCATTTGAGGCACACATTGATATTGCATTTGAGGCACACCTTGATATTGTTGATATTGGAGGTGTTGTTGATGTGGATATTGAGGTGTTTTTGGAATGATGTCCATTTGTTGTGGACATGCAATGTTTTTATTTTACACATGGCATTGGAGATACGTCAGATTTCCTCTTTGTTTAATTTCCTCAAGATCCCTCTCCATTTTATCTAGGGCGATTTGATGTTCTAGTCTTATCCCTTGATGGGGGTTTTGAAACCCTTGGTGTTGTTACCCTAATTGATGTTGTGACCCTTGATAAGAGTAATTTGGGTAATAGATCGACATGTTTTGGGAATGTTTTGATATTCAATACCCTATCAATAGGTCACTTGGTTTATATCCTCATGGGCCACTTTCGTCATTCATTGTGTTTGCTAGTGGGATGTTGGTGTTGTTCTTGCTTGCTTCCATTTTTTTCCTATGTTGTGATCTCGTGGTTTTCATAAACAACTTGGGTCTCCTATGGGAGAGTGGTGTACTCTCTAGTTGACTCAAATTCTAAAGATCTGGTGTTGTCCTACAGATTATGTAAGATACTAGAACTGTTGGAACAGACTCATATTCTGACAATAGTAGAAGGAATACAAGTTTGTATTGTTTCTAGAAGCTTGTTTGTAGAATTTATATACCAACCTAGTTCTGGTTTCGTGAAGTGTCCAAAGGTGTTCCTTGAGAGCTTTTGGACTTAGATTTCTAAGTCTAAAATGACGTCTTGTGGACTTCACCTTAGGGATATTGACCTTACGTGAGATCATGAAGTGGATAATTATTACCACATGAGAGGTAGTAATATGGGTCTTCCAACTGCTATGTTTTAGTTTTCTTCCTCTTCGTTTAGGACAATGGATGCGTTGAGAAACTGGTGAGGTGTTTCATTTTATGAAAATATAAAGTTTCTCAAACTACTTATGATGTCGATTTTTGCACTTGTAATGTGCATGATACTTGGTTGAATAATTGGTGCTACAAGATCTGGTTGTTGAACTGGGTTAGTCAGTCACCAAATGGTCATAAAGTTGGCGGTGTTATGGGGTGGTTGTTGTGAAGCTCAAGAACCTAGGGTTTGAGTGTTGTTTTGGATGACACTAATTCTTTGGGAATCAAAATATTGAAGAGCTAAGGTCTATATTCCACTTCCTTATCCAGAGGATATGTTGTGGGAAAGTCTACTTGTACTATCTGCGAGTCCTAAGTAACTGTTAATATCATGGACTTATGAGTTGAGGAATGACCTTAAATTTTTGCTTGATTTTGATTTCAAATAGGTAGGATGGGAATAATGGATGTAGGACTATATGACCTTTTGTCTTTCCAATTGTTTTGGTTCGATCAATGATCTTGTGAACAACTCTTTTTCAAAACAAAAAAAACTCTATGTTTTGAATTATGGCAAGTGATAAGACAACACTTGGACTGACTCAACAAGCATGGACCTATGTGACCTTCATTTCTATAACTTAGGTTTTGAAATCACAACACCCAAGCCATAGTTCCCAAATGTTTACTTGGATTAATGCACCCTGAAATCAAAGCCAAAATGTTCAAAAACCTTTAAGGAAAGATCCTTTCAAAGGGGTGCAAACATAAGGCTTCTCTCATAAGTGTGCACTAAATCAAAGGGTTTATGGTTTAACCATCTCGTTTAGTGTTGTTTTGAATGTGTTCTTTTTCTTTAAATCACACAAAATTTGATGTCAATTTGTTTTGAATGTAATGGGATAAGTTTAACATAAACCAACAATTACAACCCTAGGGGATAGACACCATTCTCTTAGGTAGGCCTGCCTCATGCTCCGAAGAGACAATTTTACATGCAACTTATGGTGCAGGCCTATATTTGGACATGGCAAGTAACTTCTCAGAAGTAAATTCTGATGCACCACTTATAGAGAATGTTTTTGGATGATAGGGTAGCTTCTAAAATAATTTGGTTCTTAATGATAACTATGAACATGAAAATCTGACACTCACCCACTTGGCCACTTAAGGCTCTTTAACCATTCCCATTCCACTTAAGGCATGGGATTAGGTGCAATTTGCTTTCAGAATGACTTGAAGCTACTTTCTTATGATTTCGTAACCTTTAATATAGCCCGCTAGTAAACGTGCTTGGAGACCTTGCAATGATTTCTCCAGCATGGAATGTGTCTCAAGGCAAGCCCCCTCTTTAAGATAAACTTGAAAAATAAAGTGCAATTCTTAAAAATGTTATTTTTCTCACCCAAGATTGCCAAAAGGTGTGAGGGGAGAAGATAAAACACTTTTAGCTTTGCCAATCATTGTAGGCACAAAAAACACTTCATTGCAATTTGATTCATTTTAAACACCTCGAGCAATGTTATCCCCAAAAATTTGTTTTAAAGATAAACAAAGTTATTTTTAACTTGCACCAATATGAAGTGTTCAAGACATCAAGCAATTATGATAGCAATGGCGAGAAATCACAAAGAATCATTTGTTCATTTTTATGAGCTCCAATAGGAGTGTTTCTAAGAAAGGAAATCCTTGTCCTATCTTGGTCAACAAATGTGAAAACGTGCGTGAGCCAACAAAATGAAAAATGATTTCTCTCTTTTTATGCACCAAAATTAAAGGTTCCTACTTATGAAAACATTAAATGTGTTCATTTTTAGAGTCCAAAATTGAAGTGTTTTTTGTTCTTTTTACGAGCACCAAATGAAAGTTCCTAAGTTAAAAAGCTTAAAATTTGTTCATTTTATCAACACCAAAATCAAGTGTGAGTTTGTTGTTGTTCATTTTAGAGCACCAAAGTGAAAATTTCTAAGTTAAAAAAGCTTGAAATTTGTTCTTTTTATCAACACCAAAATCAAATGTGAGTTTGTTGTTGTTCATTTTAGAGCACCAAAGAAAATTTCTAAGTTAATTAAAAAGTAATTCAGAAACTGAGACCGATCGTCTTCCCTACAACAAACATGTTAGAATCATTGAAATCCTGCATCAAATCTGTCAATTCCTACCTACACATAACAAAAAAACACCTGTTAGTGAAAACCTATTACAAGAGTGCAAGATTGGTGCATTTGTCTGTCAGAACAAATGATTAGAACAGAAAAGACAAATGCACTGGTTTCAGACAACTGCACAGTTTTAGAAACAAATGCTAAAAACCCTATCAGATAGATGCTAACTCAGGAAATTACAAATGCACCAGTCTTAGACAAATGTGTCATTCCCATGACAAGCGAGTAGTTCTTCTAAAAAATGCACCATTATTTTGAGAAATGTGTAGTTTTTTTGTCAGACAGATGCTCATACTTTCCACATAGATGCTTAGGTCTACTTCAGAATGAGCGTGTGAAAACTGTGACATAAGCATTTCCGGGACCTATAAATTCAAATATGGCTCAAAAAAATTTTAGAGGAGGGGACAAGGGTCCCACCAAGCATGCTAGAATGTGTGAGGGGGAATGAGGACGTTAGATTAATGATCCAAAAGGGAAATTAGAGAAATCTGATGAAGAAATCTAATCTACAACCAAAAAGCTCAAAATCTAAAATCTAGAAACCTACACATATGAAATTGAACTATACTAATGCAAACATGATAAGGAATCTACTAATTACCAAAATGAGAACAAAAGATAGCTTTTACCATCCCGTAACGGAGTGTATTTGCTTGATGTTGGATTGTTCTTATCACAATGAAACCTCCAAAGTTTGTGTGCAAAGTGTGGATGAGTTCTTGTTGTGTTTGGTTGATCGAAGACAATGGATGAAGCTCTCTCTCAAGGATGATCTTGACAACACTTCGTTGCTCAATGCATGTTGATTCTTTGATCCTTATTTGTGAGGAAAGGGGTTTGTTATATAGAAAATGATATTTAAAATGGGCGATCGAGATCATTTTGAAGAATATCCAGATCAACGGTCAGAGTGTGTTGAAAGGATTTAGACATGAGATAATTGTGCAAAGTTGATTGCACAATTTGTGTGATTGGGAAATATACTAGCTAGTCAAGACTCTGATTGATCAGTTAACTAAATAGATTGATCAGTCAACTTTGTGATGGCTTAGTTAGGAATGTGATGTTTTAGTTAACTGAATAGATGGATTAGTTAACAAATTAGATTGCTTAGTCAACAATCATAATTTGCTCAATCAGAAAGTGGGTGAGGAATATGAATTAATTGATTTAATTAATTAATTCCTTTTTTGGGGTTTGAATGTGCAAATCAAGTTTGACTTTTGCAAACAAAGTTGCATTAGTTTGATTTAAATCAAATTTTTTGAGGGAAAGTGTTGTAATTAAATTATTAGTTAATAATTCAATCTGTTTAGGGGAATAAGGTGATTTAGCAAAGTAATTAAATAATTGGCGTTATTTAATTAATCAGGATAAAATAAGGTGGGATTAGGAATTTACTAAATAAATGAGATTTATTTAAATAGTCAAAATAATGAAACATGAATTAATTAAATAATGTTGTTTTATTTAATTAATAGAAGAATTAGGGTTTTTGGGACTTCATTAAATTTGTCTAAAATTATGACAAAGTGAATTAATTAAATAATGTTGTATTATTCAATTAATAAAAGAATTAGGGTTTTTGATGTCATTTTGATGTGATGTGATGTGGTGTGATGCGAGAATGTTGCGGTATGAATCCAAGCTACTTCAAGGTGATTCTAAGATGATTTGAGACATTACGGGATGAACCTGAGTTGTTTCGAGGTGATTCTGAGATGATCTGAGACGTTACAGGATGATTCTGAACTATTTCGGGGTGATTCTAAGTTGATCTAAGATGTTATGGGATGATTCTAAGTTATTATGAAGTGTTACAGGATAATTCCAAGTCATTCTAAAGTGTAACAAAATGATTCTGAGTCATTTTTAAGTGTTACAAGATGATTCTGAGTCATTCTCAAGTGTTACAGGATGATTCCGAGTCATTCCAAAGTGTTACGGGATGATTTTGAGTCATTCCAAAGTGTTACAGGATGATTTTGAGTCATTCTGAGATGATGTGAGATATCGTTTGACGTTGCTTGAGGTTGTTTGATGTCATTTAGTGTTGTTTGATGGCGTTCAGTGTTGTTTGATGTCATTTAGTGTTGTTTGATGTCGTTCAGTGTTGTGTGATAGGTGTCAAGTCAATTTTACATGTCTACAGTTGTCAGGTGTATCTATTTTATCCACTGAAAGCTTCAAAGGTTCACATGAAGATTTGATCAAGTTATGAGTTTTTGTGTTCCAACAGTTGTTCTATTTCTGTAGTTGGTGTTTTTGAAATAAGATAATGTGATTTTGGTAATATAAGTTATTGCGAATGCTCTTGTGGTGATTCATGATGCTTTTGGATGTTTCTAGATCATGCTCTATCTATGTTGTTGGTTCGCATCGATCGTTGTGCTCGTGATTGGTGATTTTCTTCTGTGTGTTCATTTTTTTCATGTTCTTGGCTGATAAGGTGATTGTAGCATTTTGTGGATCTTTGAGGAAAATTATTTAAGGTGTTTTGTGTTCAAGACATAATGTTTTGGGTCCCTACTATGTTTTGGCTGACATTGGTTGATTCGCATTAAAAATTGTTTATTGATTTGGGCTGACAGTTTGTATACATTTTATATTTTATTGGGTCGACATGTAGTTGATGTTATCCTTAGATGCAAATATATATAATCGATTGTTTATATCATTTGATACATGAAAGAAGCAAGATGCACGAGTGTTATGTGTGAATAAAGTTCAGATCTTTCGAAGGAAGAAGTAAAGTGTGAAGAAGAGTGAGCAAAAGAAAGAGTGTTCATGTGCTTAACTGGAACTGTAATCAGGCATTAGCAAATGCTATTTTCTCAGTTCAAGATCTTTCAGATGGATTTAATCTGAATGCGATTGTAAGATAGTGTGTCTTCCTTTGGATAGTAAGCCTCGTTTGTATTTGAGAAGTCATCTCTAGGTAGTGTGTCTGAATGCATGTGCATTCCCCATTTTCTATACTTTTAACAGAGTATAAACTTGTGGATTAACCTACACCTTGGTTTTTCCCCTAACAGGGTTTCCACACAAAAATCTTGGTATTATGTGTGTTTCTGATGTGGTGATGGTTTTTGCTTTCATGTTTAATTATCAGATCTGAGAATAAGTTTAATAAGTGTAATTTTTGTGACAAATGATTCACACCCCCCCCCTCTCAATTATCTGCCCTTGTGTTGCCAATAAACTTATCTATGGTACCTTTCCCCAAAGCCTTTGAAATACCAAAATTTGACAAGTATAGGGGAAGAGGGGATCCAATAAAGCACATGCATGAATTTTCAGTATCTTGCATGAATCTACAATGAAATGATACCTATATAATGAGGCTTTTCCCATGAAGTCTTAGTGGGGTCACTATAGAATGGTTCTCTCATCTATTGCCCAGTATCAAAACATTCAATGAGTTTCCAAATAATTTTTTCAACCATTTATCATACAACATAGAACATGATATTGATGGGTTCCTTTATTAGCCTATTTTCTATTGCTTTTATGCATACTTTCAAACACTTTTAGATATACCTTTCAGACAATACTCCTATATTATGCTATCTTTTCATACTTATTATATAGCCTTAGACTTAAATCATAGTAATGGAAATATTATAGTAATATAATAGTATTGCATGGTTTATATGTAATTATGTATGAAATATGGATGAAATTATGAGTATAATTATGGTAGTCAGCTTTGTGCACATGTTTTGTTGATTGACCTTTTTGCAGCCAAGGAGAAATTGTAGCCCGTAGCAACTAAAGTTGTAACCTGTAGGAAAAGGAAGACTGGGATAGAAAAATAGGGGAAGTTCTAGATTATACTATGATGGCACTCTCAAATTTTGCAAATTTGAAGTGTCCATTTTATAAATTTTGCTTCTGCACTTTCAGAAGTGCACCTGATGAATCTGCTTGAGTGACTTACTTTAGAGGGTTAGAATTTGAAGCCTGTTGATTTTCGTGAAAAACCCATTTGTAGGCTCACTCATGTGTCCTATGTGAGTAGACATATCAATTTTTAGCTTCCCATAATGAGTTTTGTCAGGGTTTTGAAGAGTGAAGTTGTAGGGTTTTGACACTTTTCTGTTGTTTGTGCCTCCTGTTTGAGCTTGTATTTTGCAACCGGTTGATCGTTAAGAGAAAATTATTGTTGTTTTTCATTTTCCATACTAGGATGATCTCGTGTGTTAGGTTTCAGAGCTTTATGAGCTGATTTGATATTTTTACCAAGCCAAAACCAAATGCAATTTGTCCAGTTTTGTCCCTACATCTTTCAGGGAGGTCAACTTCGACCATCGATATCTTTTGATGGGTAATGATTCAAGGAAATTCCTCTTGTAAACGTGTTCAATGATCCCAAATGAGCTTGTGTTTCTAGTGGCAGCTCTCCAATAGTTGATTTGATATTTTTGCAACAAGGTAATTTCGTGGGTTTTAATTGGTTCTGAATAGGCTACTCTTATAGAAAGTTGAGCAAGAAACTTTGACAGTTAATAACTTTCACCTCATGAATTTTTTTTCCAAGCCATTTGTTTCACTCCATTCTTGGGTCAAATTTCTACATGCCTACTCAATTTCAGGGTCTTAGAATAAGTTCTAATGGGCTACTTAATCATTTTCTGATCGTGAAAAGGCCAAAAATGGTGTTCCAGAAAATGTCAAATTTTACATATCTAGGGAAAACCCATTTCTTTTTCTGGCTTCAAACCTCTACATATCCATTTTCATCAAAAATGAAGGTCATTTGGTATATTATTTTAATGTACTTCTGTTGAGGCAAAGGCATCCCGGAGGCCAGTTTACAAAGGAGATACCTAAATTTTAAGAGCTGGCCAAAATTAGAGGAAATGGGTTTTCTCTAAATAATTGATTATGACTGAACGCAAAAAATCTCGGCTTCAGGTGTCCTGGTTTGCCCACAATAAATTTTCTCTATTTGGGCTGCAGCCGAAATCAAAATTTCACTATTTTCTAATGTTTAAAATATTTTATATATTTTAAATGTTATTCAAATGATATGCATGGGGATAAAGAAATTTTAGGGCAACATCAAATATTTGGCAACATTATAGGAACTTTATAAAGTTTAAAACTTTATTAAAAAAGTCTTCCCCGCAACCTCGCACAAGTTAATTCTTAGAGCAACAGAGGATGCGAGGTGGGCAGCGAGAGTGCTTGGAGGGTGATTTTTGGTCTGCAAGTTCCATTTAAAATGAAGATTGAAGTACTTCCCTCTCCATTGAGGTGTCGCACGGATTTCAGTCAGATTTGAGGAGAGAGTTTTGGTTGAGGCTGCTATTCACGTTTTTGGCTTTGATGCAGATTTTTTAAGTTGTACATGTTCTGCAAATGGTGTTTTTTACCTTCCAAATGAGGCCTGGAATTATCCACATATGTTGAGAATGCTTTCAACGTTATTCTAGCCATTTTCCGGGTGCCTGCAACCATTAAAACACCCTCTCATTCAGAAAAAATGACCCAGTGATATCACTAATTATGGACCGATTGCGCTTGCTACGAAAATGTATCAAAATGTTTGAGGAGACTCTATTTTGGCTCTCGGCTTTGATGGAAGGAGATGCAGTTATATTTTGAGTATTGTAAATGCTCATTTGTTGCCGCCATGACTCCCAAGAAGCAGAGCTCGAGCACACACGAAATGAGATTAGGGAAAATCTTGCAGACCTCACAAGGGTGATGGTGACGTGAGCAAGAAGCCTACGAGATCCGCGAGATGAGGACATGTGGTTGTGGGCCAAGGGCAGCTTGATCGAAGGGGGTAAATTTTTTAAAGGGATTCATGGTTTAATTTTTTCAAACAAAACATTTAAATACTACTCGATGATTTTATATTTAAATCATTTTTCCTTTCAAATGAAATATGTAAAGGCACAAGTGCTAAATGAAGGTGGGCTCAGGGAAGTGAATTTTTCAATTGCCCGATGATAAGTTTTTTTTTATGAAAGGCTTTCACTTTGATAAAGAGAAATTGAATATCAAATGAAAAATATTTTTAATGGCACGTGAACAAGGGGAATTCCATGAAGTGAATAAAATATTCACGAGCAATGCATAGGAATGTTTGTAAAATATTCTCTCTACTAGAGAATAAAATGTAAAAGATAAAATGTTTTATTGTTGGGCAATAAAATACAAAGTAATAGGACTGAAAACCTTTGAAGATTTTAAGGTATGTGAGAACATTTTAATGTAAAGTGAATTTTATATTCACTTTATAATCTGAGGCTAATATTAAAGTTAGATAACTTTAATATCTAGGAAATAAAAGTAAAGGGAAACAACAAATAAAAGGCAGAAATAGAAGAGAAATAAAGGCTTTCACGGGAGAAAGAGGCACTTTTTCACATTGCAGGTAAATGGAGTGAATTTCTTCACATGGGCAGTTTTTCTGCTTCAAAACAAAGGTGAATGCAGGAAAAATTGGAGGCAAAGTTTGTTGTTGAAGAGAGAGGAGAGAGTCTTTTTCAAATTGCTAATCAACGGGAAAGGAGCTGCCATGTGTCTTCAACGGATCAGTTTTAGGGTTGCTTTTGTCGTCTATTTCTTCTCTTCTCTTCTCATTGTAAAAGGTTCGAGATTTTTTCATATGAGGTTGGGTAGATAGAAAATGTTGAATTTTGAGTCATAACTTTGAGTCTGTAAAGCTTCAATTGCTGATTTCGTGAGTAAATATGAGCCAGTTTGTGCAAGCAAATTGATAATTTCATCAAATTATCTCCAAATTTGTATAGTTTAAGTTCATATTAATTCAATAATATAAAGTATTTTTGAGTTTGTTATCTCAAATTTCTTGAGATTGTTTTATCTGTTTATGGGTTTGTTTCAATGAAATGGTTATATACTTTGAACAGATAATTGTGATTTCAGGTGTGCAGGTTGGATTACTAAGAAGGATTTGATTGACAACAAGAGTGGATCTTTTGATGTAATGCATTAACAGTTGTAAATCCACTGGTTGAAGTCTATTTTCTAATGAATTTATTTTATGCATTTGGACTCCATGGCCCAAAATTAGGCACTGATATGTTATTCATCTTGATGCATCTTAGAAAAATTTTAAAATCAAAATTATTTAAATCCTTGTTGTTCAATTGAGGTTTAATGTTGTGTTATGCCTCTCAATTGCTGAGTGAGTATTGATCTACTGAGAATTTAGGCAGATTTGAAGTAGCCAGTGCTCTCTTTGGTTTAATTGGATTGGAAACTATCTGCTATAAAAAACAATGTATGTGCATAGTTGCATTGAAATCTTTAGGCATTGTATAGGTTGACCGACCTTGGTCTCGTAGAGCCAAAAAGTGTAAGAGATTTATGTCTTTGACTGAATCTTGTTAGTTGGCCAAATCAACCTTTGAGTCTGAGCATAAGACATTGGTTAAGTCTTTAGGATTCATTGGATTGTTCGATTTGGAACACCAACAAAATGGTGACTCTGTTGGGGACAATTCCGAATCTCTAGTTGCAGACAGTTATTTCATAGAGTCATATTATTATTTGTCATTCTAATTTTAGTTCAAATATTGAGGGATTTTAAACCTGGAGAAAAAATTGTTGTAGTGAACCTGAATATTTCATGATCTGTGGTGCTCTGCTAGTGAAAGGAACTCAGAAGAAAATTTTCATGTGAAATAACTTCATACTACTTGAAGTTCAGTCCTCTAAGAAGAGAGGTGGTGACTCTGTTAAAAGAACTTGATGAAGAGGTGAATATAGTTCCAAATCTACAAATATTTCTAGTCAGGAAGATAATTTGCAGCAGCTGCAACATTTCTAGGTATTCTTCACCTTTGGTTTTCAAAAAAATTGTTTGTGAAAACCATATTTGAACATCTTAGGAGAAAATTTTGATTCCCTTATTTAGTGAAATTGAGCACTGCAAACAAGGGATATTTGAATTGAATTGTAGAGGGAACAAATTTATTTGCAAATATGTATGGTTGTCCTAGTTCTCCCTCTACAAATTGTAATGTCATGCCTAAAACACAACCATGTCCCCAAAGAAAGGTGTCCACAAGTGAAATATATGATCCTCTGGATTTCAGTAAAATTCAGGGTTACCCACATTCTGTCTCAAAAAGGGTTAATGAATATTTGCTTAAGTTTAGAGGAGATTTTGATGAATCGGCATTAAGACATGTACAAGGTTTTCTTGATATGATGGAAGACTATCAAATTGAATAAGAGGATGCTATCATGAAGTTTTTTGTAAGAACTTTAGAAGATACTGTTGAATGTTGGTTTACTTGTTTTCCAATGCATTCCATAGATTCATGGCATAAGCTCAGAATATGTTTCCTTGATTATTTTGAAGAAGAGTCAAAAATGAATGATGATTGCTTGTCTAAAGAAAGAAATATACATAGCCAAGAAGAATATAATGAGAAATCAACAAATAAGGTTGAGTCCATATCACGTATTGATGCATTGTATGATATGAAAAAATTTGAAGATGATTCCCTTATGACTTTCATGATAGATTCATGAAATCTCTGCTTGATATATCAGAATTAGAAAGCCTCAACGAATCATTTTGCATCAAATTGTTCTATATGAATTGTGAGCTAGGTTGGAGTACTATGCTAGCTCACTTGAAGCCCCCTAGCCTTAAATGCTTGTATCAATGGCATTTAATAATTGAGGGAATGATAGATAAATATGGAAGTGATCTCCTAACTCAATTATGCGATGGTACTTTTTCAAAACTTAATCACATAGATGACGATGGTATAATAGAAGACAAGAGTGATGCATCGTTCGGTGATGAGGATGTTGTTTTTGAACAACATACAAAAGAAATGTACCCAGATGAAGATTGCAGCCATGATGGCCATGTTGAGTTAAACGAAATATGTGAAGTTTCTTCTATTTGTTCAGATAATGCAAAAATAGAGAGCAGTTTTTTTGTAGCAAATGAAGGTTGCAATTATGTAGATGATAATGAAAGTATTTTCTCATCTATGGACTTTGAAGATATAGTTGAAGATCATGTTGATTTTGAGGTTCCATGCCTTCATGAAGATAATGATGATGTTGTAAATGGAAGTTTGCAGCTAGCTGAAAAGAACTCTTGTCTGGGTGATCAAGATTATTACAATTTTGTTTGCAGCCCTAGTGACTGTGAGTCCTTTCAAGAGAAGGAAGTAGAGTTGATTTCTTCAAGTGAAGAATGCTTCAACAAGGAAAATGATGAAAACATTTTTGAAGCCTCACTATTATATGATGATGGATATGAATTGGGTATTCTTTTTGAAGAGGTATGTAATCAGCAGTGTTATGATGCGCTTGGTCATACTAATCTTACAAGTATTAAATGTAGCATTGATGCAAACTTTCATGATAAGACAAAGGAGCTTGCTTATTTCATAGATGTTTCTGAGAATGTCAGTATATTAGCTACAGATGACAAGGTATGCAATGGGTTTCAGTCAGAGCAATCATTTGTGGAAAGTTGCAATAAAGAAACCATTGATGGTTTTCAGTTTGACATTGAAGAAGGTAGGCCTCCTAATTGTTGTGGCAGTATGAATGGAGAAGGAGATATGTATGTAAGAGGTTCAGTGGATAAATCATTTCAAGTAGTTGATTATGAGGAGCATGCATATGTTGATAATGATAAATTAGGATCTCCAGTTTGGTCTGATGCTTTACCTTCTTCTACTTCTTTTGCTGATTTTGAAGTTATCATTGACTATTTGCATGAGGGTAGCATTGGTGTAATTGTATATGATAGTGGAAATGTAGAGATAAATGCTAGTACAACTAATGACATTTTTTATGATGAGTTTGCACTTGAAGAATGTGATTGTGTCAATCACATGGATGCATATGGAGACCTTTTTTATGGGTCTGCAACTCACAATTTTCCTCATGAATAGTATGTTTCAAATTTTCATGTTGGGGCAGCAAGAGATAATGTTGAGTTTCATACTCTTTGCAATAGTGAATGTGTTTTTGACACTCACTATGATGAGTTTGTTGCAAATGAGTTTTTTGAGTCATATGAACTTGTATTTGAAGCTTCTCTTTGTGGTAATGTTACTAATGTTGATAGTCTTGTCTGTGAGCATGAAGTGGAGAACACTATTTGGGATACTGATACATTTTCTGAGTGCTATGGTTTGAATGTGGACAGTAGATTTGTGGGTGTCAACGAGTCTTATTTTCAAAACATTGGGGCATGTAATAATGTGTTTGGGTTGTGTTGTTGGGATAAGGACAAAGTCACTTGTGATGCAATTCAGTTGAAGGAGATACAAATGTGTGAGAAATCTTTGTTCAACACACAAGAGGATTGCATATTGTTTTTTTGCCATGATATCTCCTCTGAGCATGATCATTATGAAAGGGTTAATAAATGTGATGAGATGATATTTTTATGTCATCTTGATCACTATTCTTAGAGGTTTCCACTCGATACAAAATCAGAGAATGAAGAAAGTGGCAGTGATGCAGCCTATTTGATTTGGTTGCCACTTGATGACAAAGCTGAACAAAGAGCAATTTTCCACTTGCACAGAGGCAACCTAATACTTGTGTTTGTAAAGGTGCAGTTGTTCATGTTATTGTGGTTTGACAGAGGCAAGCATGAGTTAAGGGGGATCAACTCCTTTAACAGATTGGTGTTTGACAGGGGTAAATGTTGATTCTTTTTTTCATTTGGTGACCTGGGGTCCCTAGATGAAGTTGAAAAATAAGGATGAATAAAGGAGCAGTTTGAGGACACCTGATGCACTTAGAATTTGGTCTACTTCACCCGATATCTGGATTCTTGCTATGCCCATAGGGGGCATACATCCTCAGTTGAAGCCACTGATGGCACTCTCAAATTTTACAAATTTGAAGTGTCCATTTCAAAAATTTTGCCTCTGCACTTTTAGAAGTGCACCTAATGAATCTGCCTGAGTCACTTACTTTGGAGGGTCAAAATTTGAAGCTTGTTGATTTTCGTGTAAAAACCATTTACAGGCTCATTCATGTATCCTATGTGAGAAGGCATGCCAATTTTCAGCTTCCCACGATGAGTTTTGTCAGTGTTTTGAAAAGTGAAGCTGGAGGGTTTTGACACTTTTCTGCTGTTTGAGAACTTTCAAATTTATAAAGTTGCCTCCTATTTGAGCTTGTATTTTGCAACTGGTTGATCAACAAGAGAAAATGATTTTTTTTTGCATTTTTCATACCAAGATGACCTCGTGTGTCAGGTTTCAGAGCTTTATGAGCTGATTTGATATTTTTACCAGGCCAAAACCAAATGCAATTTGTTCAGTTTTGTACCTGCATTTTTTAGGGAGGTCAACTTCGACCGTCAATATCTTTTGATGGGTAATTATTCAAGGAAATTAGTCTTGTAAACATGTTAAATGATCTCAAATGAGCTTATTTTTCCAGTGATAGCTCGCCAGGAGTTGATTTGATATTTTTGCAACAAGGTGATTTCATGGGTTATAATTGGTTCTGAATAGGTTGTTGAAAGTTCGAGCAAACAACTTTGACAGTTAATAACTTTCACCCCGTCACTTTTTTTTACGATCCATTTGTTGCACTCTATTCTTGGGTCAAATTTCTACATGCCTGCTCAGTTTTAGGATCTCAAGATAAGTTATGATGGGGCATTTAATCATTTTCTGATTCCGAAGGGGCTAAAAATGGTGTTCCAGAAAATGTCACATTTTGCATATCTAGGGACAACCCATTTCTTTTTTTGTCTTGAAATCTCTACATCTCCATTTTTATCAAAAATGGAGGTCATTTGATACATTATTTTAATGTATTTCTGTTGCGGCAAAGGTGTCTCGAAGGCCAGTTTACAAAGGAGGTACTTGAATTTTAAGAGCTGAGAAAAATTGGAGTAAATGGGTTTTCTCTAAATAGTTGATTATGGTTGCACGCAAAAAATATCGACTTCAAGTGTCTTGGTTTGTCCACAATAAATTTTCTCTATTTGGGTCGTAGCCGAAATTAAAATTTCATTATTTTATAATGTTTGAAGTTGCTAATGTTTAAAATATTTTATATATTTTAAATGTTATTCAAATGATATGAACGGGGATAAAGGAATTTTAGGGAAACATCAAATATTTGACAACATCCTCGCACAATCATGGAGCAGAGGATGCCAGGTGTGTGGGGAGAGTGCTGGGAGGGTGATTTTTGGTCTGCAAGTTCCATTTGCAATGAAGATTGAAGTACTTCCCTCTCCATTGAGGTGTCTCACAAATTTCAGTCGGATTCGAGGAGAGAGTTTTGGTTGAGAGGCTGCTATTCACGTTTTTGGTTTTGAGGCAGATTTTTGAAGCTATATATGTTCTGCAAATGGTGTTTTTTACCTTCCAAATGAGGTCTGGACTTATCCACATATGTTGGGAATGCTTTCACCATTATTCTAGCCATTTTTTCGGGTTCCTGCAAGCATTAAAACATCCTCTCATTCAAGAAAACGACCCAATAATATCACCAATTATGGACTGATTGTGCTTACTGGGAAAATGTATCAGAATGTTTGAGGAGATTCTAATTTGGCACTTGGCTTTGATGGAAGGAGATGCAGTTACATGTTGAGTACTGTAAGTGCTCATTTGTTGCCGCCATGACTCCCGAGAAGCAGAGCTCGAGCACGCACGAAATGAGATTAGGGAAAATCTTGCAGACCTCACAAGGGTGATGGTGACATGAGCAAGAAGCCTACGAGATCTTTGAGATGAGGACACGTGGCTGTGGGCCAAGGCCAACTTGATCGAAGGGGGTAAAGTTTTAAAGGGACTCATGGTTTGATTTTTTCAAACAAAACATTTAAATGCTACTTGATGATTTTATATTTAAATCATTTTTCCTTTCAAATGAAATATGTAAAGGCACAAGTGCTAAATGAAGGTGGGCCCGGGGAAGTGAATTTTCCATTTGCCCAATGATAAGTTTTTTTTATGAAAGGCTTTCGCTTTGATAAAGTGAAATTGAATATCAAATGCAAAATATTTTTAATGGCACGTGAACAAAGAGAATTACATGAAGTGAATAAAATTAGATAATCTAAGGCTAATATTAAAGTTAGATAACTTTAATATCTGAGAAATAAAATTAAAGTGCAACAACAAATAAAAGGCAAAAACATAAGAGAAATAAAGGCTTTCACGGGAGAACAAAGGCATTTTTTCACATTGCAAGTAAATGGAGTGAATTTCTTCACATGGGTAGTTTTTCTGTTTCAAAACAAAGGTGAATGCAGGGCAAATTGGAGGAAAAGTTTGTTGCTAAAGAGAGAGGAGAGTGTCTTTTCCAAATTGCTTATCAATGGGAAAGGAGTTGTCATGTGTCTTCAACGGATCAGTTTTAGGGCTGCTTATGTCTTTTATTTCTTCTCTTCTCTTCTCATTGTAAAGGGTTCTAGATTTTTTGGTATGGGTCTAGGTAGATAAAAAATGTTGAATTTTGAGTCATAACTTTGAGTCTGTAAAGCTTCAATTGCTGATTTCATGAGTAAATATCAACCATTTTGTGCAAGCAAATTGATAATGTCATCAAATTATCTCCAAATTTGTACAATTTAAGTCATATGAATTCAATAATACAAAGTATTTTTGAGTTTGTCATCTCAAATTTCTTGAGATTGTTCTATCTGTTTATGGGTCCGTTTCAATGAAATGGTTAAATATTTTGAACAGATACTTATGATTTCAGGTGTGCGGGTTGGATTACTAAGAAGGATTTGATTGACAACAAGAGTGGATTTGTTGATGTAATGCATTAACAGTTGTAAATCCACTGGTTGAAATCTATTTGCTAATGAAATCATTTTATGCATTTTGACTCCATAGCCCAGAATTAGGCACTGATCTGTTATCCATCTTGATGCATTCTCAGAAACATTTTAAAATCAAAATCATTTAAATCCTTGTTGTTCGGTTGAGATTTAATGTTGTGTTATGCCTCTCAATTGCTGAGTGAGTATTGATCTACTAAAAATTTAGCCAGATTTGAAGTTGCCAGTACTCTCTTTGGTTTAATTGGATTGAAAATTATCTGCTATAAAAAGAAATGTCTATGCATAGTTGCATTGAAATATTTAGGCATTGTATAGGTTGACTCATCCTTGTCCTGCAGAGCCAGAAAGTTTAGGAGACTTTAGTCTTTGATTGAATCTTGTCAGTTAACCAAATCAACCTTTGAGTCTGAGCATAAGACATTGGCTAAGTCTTTAGGATTCATTGGATTGTTCACTTTGGAACACCAACACACTGAATGCAATAGCTACTATATGAAGAAACCTAATGGAGTTGAACATGCATCATTATGACAAGTTAATAAAGGATTGGAGAAGAAATATTTTGTTGATAGAATTTTACAAAACTGTTTGTGTGTTTTACATGCAAATCCATTTCACAGAGTTTCAATTCTATTAGGATTCCTTTTTTCAGTAATATAGTTTGAACAATTCAATCTTAACTATATGATTTGATATATAGGAGTGGGAGTTAATTATTGCAGTTAGTTTTTGCTTAAAATAAGACTCCCCCATGCATGTATATAGTTTGTGGTTGAGTCCTTAGATCAGTTAGTGGATTTTCAATATTTTGTTATCAATTGCTTTTCAGTTTTAGTTATTAGTTACATACATGATTTCAATGAATACTATCCGTGAATAATATTTTGTGTAACCTTTTGTGTTATGTAATGAATGGAGTTCAATTTCACATGGATGCTTAAAATATGATAGTTAGATTTGGTTCTAGTTAAGTGAGGACAACAACTTGAGCAGGCCACTCAAGGTAATTGTTGTTCACTTCATTTATAGTTGTTTATTTATTTTTAGTAGTTATTTTCTTTTTATCATTACTTCATGAATTACATGCAAGTTAAATTAGAATCTCATACTTTGATTATTAGTATTGAATGTTCATGAGTATGCATGTATTTGTTTAACTAGTAGCACTCTAGAGGTTAGAATAAGTTTACTTGTTAGTTTTGATCAGTTTTGAGTTGATACAGTAATACTTTATTAGCAGTAGTTTAGTTATAGGTTAAGCTATAGGCACCCGTAGCCATTAGTGCTAGTTTGTTTATTTTACTATTTTATGATTATGTGTTTTCATCAAATAGAATACCTTGGATAGGATAACTTAGGCAGCCTCAATTCTCTTAAGACACATGCAGTGTAGCACCTTTGCAAGTTTACAAGCCTTGGGTTGACACTTTAATGTAGTCTTTACAATGTTTAGTGGATTGTTTAGCCGAATATACCTCTGAATTGTGTAGGTTCTACCAAGTTTACAATACATTAGTTTAGACTACATTTTTGGAACCATTTTTTAGGGTGGTGCTATCTTCAAAGTTTTGTTTTCTAAGCTTTCATAGTTTAGATTTTTATTTTCAGCATTAGAAGTATTAGATTTACTTTTTTCCGCAACATTAAAAAGATACACTAACACTGTGTAGGATCACTACTATATAAAAACCATATTTCATGTATGTGAAGGTAGATAGATTCCTTCCCTATACACACCAAGAATCCATAGCATAAATTGGTGAATTCAGTACTCAGAGTGAGGTTAATACTAAAAAATAAATTTCCCCATCACTAACATGTACTACACTTATAGAGGGGACATACCAAACCATGGGATATGTAGTGGATGATCCTGAACATGCCACCTTTGAGTTCCCAATTATTGACCAGGAATGAACTACTATGCTGAAGAATATCCCTCCTTCAGCCTTACCAATATTTTATGGGTTAATGAATGAGGATCCAGATACATTTTTATTTGAATTTGATGTCCTATGTGTTGATGATGATTTCACTCGCATAAACAGTATTGAATAAAAAACTCCACAGACAAACTACGAAGAATCCTATTCTTCTTGAAAGATATGGAACAAGACAATCTCAAAGGGAAAATCTGCCTAAACAGAACAAAAATATTGACTCAGTTCAATCCCAAGTCTTTGATAATCAGGTCATGATCATACTAAGTTCACTTCAGGGTATGATGTGAATTTTTTGTTAATCTCAAAGGGAATATGTTCATAAAAAATCATATTTATACTAGACACTGAGTTTTCAATTTGGATCTCAAGAACAATTATCATGAAACCAAAATATTTGAAATCGTATTTCATGAACATCAACAATTTCATTTTATATCACTTAAGTAGATTTAGCTTTAAGCATACAACAATTTTACATAAAATGAAATATTTTCAATAAATTTTCATTCACTCATCTATTTTTTGGAACATTTTCAAAGAATTTAAGCATCTATTCTAAAATAAAGCATAAAAAATACTGTAATTAAAATTTCTCTCGGTTATTCTCCACACATGCCCCAAAGAATTAATTAACTCAAAGCAAACCACTTTATACTTCACCAGATCACCTCGCAACTGCATACAAAACAGTGCAATATTTTAAACAGAGGGGTTTTAGTTTGGACACTGAGTAGTTTCTATATGCACCCTCAAATGGCACAACATACAGGCTTGTTCGGCTGAACTAACAAAACTAACTACAAAAGATTCATGAGATAGGTAGCTATCAAATTGGCTCTGATATTAACCAATGTCTACGTGCATACAAGTTTTTAGACCAGAATGATCTAGAAAATAGAAAAAAAAAACAAAACTTAAAGAAGTTTGGCTCTTCCGACATCCACAAAGTCTGAACTTAAATAAAAAAAGATATCCTCTAGCCTTTTATAGAACACAAGGCACAGAAGGATAAGACAAGTACATGAGAGAGAATCCAAGGGACAAAACATGTCAAGGTACATGGAAGATAGTAATTGACCAGGAAATTACAATTGAAGTCCTTGAAGATTGACTTCAATTGTTCATTGAAGCTCTTCAGGTTTTAATCTTTTATATCAGGGTTCCTTCGTGGAACCAAACCAATCCACTCATTTGAGTGTAAGAAATTCCCATATATTCAGAATGATCTAGTGGAAATTCAATTCCTACACTCCATGTTCCTTCTCGATTTGAATATTCCAGGAATAAATAATTCCTGAAATGAGTACACTCCTCTGCTACATGCTTAAACTCCAGAGTTTCGGGTTTCTGGTATCTGGCACTTCTTTGCAACAAACTTTATTCAAACATGAGCCTCTAAAGTGTATCACTAAACCTGGAAACACCATTAGATCCGTTTGCAAACTTGATTTTTCTGACCATCCATACCCGAACGTTGCATCACAATCTATATTTCCCGCAATCAAAAATTCCACACATTAAATCCCTTTTAAAAAAAAACATAATTTATAAACATCTCATGTAAATAAAACCATTATTCAAATGTTATAATACAAATTTTCATAAATAACATGCTTTCCAAAGCACATCACAAATCCTTGTATGATTATCCTCTATATATATTGGATTATCGAACCATCAGACTCATTAGATAATCACAAAATTTCAAAACTTCACTTTATCGCAACCCGATACCTGGTACTCAATATTTAGCTTCACCCATAAACGTTCCCCAAACTTTAGTTTTAATGGACTTCCCTCTATCCCAAGCTTCAAATATCAGACCAAAACGCTTGGTTTATATCTTTCATTACCTTTTCCTCCTTTCCAACATTCCCGATTCCCAGTATATAATACTCAGAACGCTTTACTACAAAGAATTCTTTAAATCAAAGATTTATTTTACCTCTTTTCTCTTCTCGGTGATCTTCCAACTAGCTAGCTCATACCATAAGAGTTAAAAAAAATTGTTGGGTCCCCAAGCTTTACAATCTTGGGGTGTGTTGTGAGACCACACAATAACTCAAGAAACTAGTAAAACAAATTTTGAAAATTAAATTACCAATTGTAAATTAGAATTTATACATATTTTAAAACAATAACTTTACCTTTACCTAGATTATGGTATAAAAAGGAAAACTCCCTCAAAAACATCTGTGTGTGCTCTAATTAATTCCAATTTTTGGAACTCAGTAAAAAGAATCAATTCATTGACATTGAACTACATAATATGGTAATTCTCCAAAGCCAACCAAGGATAGAGCCTTGCTGCCAACCAAGCATCCATAGCCCCAACAAGGTTATCTCTGTAATTCCCCCAAACATAGCTCTACTACTAGCTAGGCGTCTATAACCCCGGTAGCGTTATTTGGATAGCCTAAAAAGTTGATTTTCTCTTCTTCTTTTTTATATATAGCAATGATAGCTCATTTTTCAACTTTTGATATTCCAATAATAGCCCATTTTCAACTTGCAAGCAATGAAGCCCGCTATTAGGTTGGGAATTACAGTGGTAGCGAAGGTTACCTTTTGATTTTTCATTCAATGCAAATCCCTTCATCAATTCACCATTTCCCAAAAAACCACTTAAAATATTTCCTGTTGGTGTGTATTTCCAGCTAAATTTTACCACCTTATGCCAAATCCTAGCTAACTGCAAACCGTTATGTTTTAAAAGATATGCATAAATTAAAATTTAGCAACAAACAATTGAATCACCAAGTTAAATCTAAATTTAGAAACATTGGTTACCACCCTTCCGATAAATTCTTATGGAAACCACTATAATTTCAGTTAGCACTTCCAATTTGACGGCGTTGCACCTTATTAATGGATCAAAATTATCATGATTATATAAAAACATGATCACATTATTCTTCATTTAATTCACACTCCTGACTTTTCATGTACCATTTCTCCCCACTTATCCAGGTGATGACATGTATTGTCTTACCAGCTTAGTTTTCTTTTTCGTTCCGCACATACCAACACCTCCATAATTAATACGCCCAAAAAAATAAATTGAAAAGACCACTATTAACTTCGAAATCCTCAACTTTCTTGATTTGCAATCTTTGAAATACTCAACTTTGAAGCAATTTATCACCAACAATGTACAAAAAATTAATTTGATTTAACCTTTCGTTCTGAAAACAATTATTTGGTTGCCACCTTGCTTACAATTTCCAAGACTTCTCTCGAGGCAACTATGTACCGCACTTCTCTCATGGCTTTCTATAAATTATGCATTGCTTCCTTTTGAATTCTTCACATTCTTTCTTAGCTTTCTTCTTTGATTTTGCATTTTCTTGCTCTGTTTATTCTCATTTGCTTCTAGGCCATGGATACTCCAATTTGTTTAAGTTGCTCTCGCCGCCAAAAAAATTTCTTAGGAAGTATCACATCTCAAAGGCTTGAAAAGGTTTTCTTCATTAGGACTTCTAGTTTTACTATACCAAATTTGTGCTTAGTCCTCAAGGAAAAGTATGTAGAATCCAACCGCTACTTTCTCTTTTACTCTGACGTGGCCTCTCATTTTGTAGCATCTCTTCTAGATATAGGGTATTATGTGGAAGATGTTCGCTCAACTACCAACATGATAGTGAGACTTGAATACTTGGAGAACCTAGACCACTATTTTATCTGTGGCGCACCTGACCATTGGAATCCCCTCGATGGATGATATTCCTCAATTCTTAGAGTATGGGGAAATAGTTCCTCTTCGGCCTTTCCTCTCAGACCTCCATATTCAAGACTTTGAAACTCACTGGGAACTCGCCTATATTGGATATTTAGCTCTGATGGATGAGGCTTCCCATATTGATTGAATGACAACCACCACCTACAGCTAGGCTCCCTCTTTTTGAATTTTTGATCTTTTGCAACAAGAATTTTGATACTGATGTATACACACACACACACATATATATAGCTTTTAGTACTTTCAAAGCATGCATTTAATGTGTATGATTTTATCATTTTTTTCATTTCACTATATTTGTTTACAAATGTTTGGATTAACTCTCATGTATTGCAAGGTAATTTAAGAAGAATTTGCAAATTCAAAGGCTAGGCAAAAGGAAAAAAAGAAAAAACAAGACAAAACAAAACAAAACTAACCAGGCATCTAATCTAACAAACGATTAACCTAAACAAAACAACTAATTATAATTTCTATGATTATTTCCATTGTCATTTTGGTATGAATTACAACAGGCTTATCTTAAAATTCATTCAGAAAAATTTCAACGATCCTATTGCAACAATGAATAATTTTAAGCTTTCTATGTTTGATAATCATAAATTCAAAGGAGTACTTACCAATGACTTGGCTCAAATGTATGAAAATGACCTCATTAAAGGTCGATTGTACACACTTTGTCTGATGCAACCATACTCTACCTTCTTTCAACTCTAGTTCATGATTCATTTATGTACTATGTTTATTTCCATGAATGGCTGCGTCCATTTTTTGACTTTCTCCTCCAAAAATTTTCATGTCTTGGTCTTGTCTTCACTTTGCACTTTGTTAGACCAAGATGTATCACAATTTATATTATTATCAAAGAGAGAAAAATTAAAAGAATGATATTTTGTATCTTGCATAAAATCAGGGAAATTTCCCTTTTTATCTTGTAATTTTTTTGTTTGGGATAAAATATACGCGTCTCCCACTCGATTCTCACTCCTTTTCTTCATTTGTGTTTTCCACGTATAAGGAGAATGATGACTCATCAATTTTGTTTCCTCATTTCTGGTGTAATATTCTGAAATCTCAACATTCTTGTCGATTTTCCTACATGTTATGATTTTCGTTGTAATAATTGCAATTATCCAAATATTTTGATATGTTGGTTGATTTTTTAGCATTTCTGATTTTACAAGGGTTTCACACAATTTTTGCTAAAAAATCTTTCTTCTAGAAGTTAGAACTTCTTCTATTAATGGAATCACTTAACACATGGCTAAGCTCACCCTAGTTAATAAAATTTCACAATCGAGCTCATTGTGATTGGTTGTATCATGAATTCTACATTCGGTGACCCTACCAAAAGTGAGAAAACTTAAAGGATATAATCTCTGGTTAAAATATTTCACAAGTTTCTCAACTTTCATACTGAAATACTAGCTTGTATTTAACTTCGCTTTACAAGCTTTAAAACTTGTGACTAAGTAAAAAATTTCAAAAAAAATGATAATGATGATGACGAGGAGGAGGAGGATGCCCTCCTTCTAGCGCCAATTCTTATTGATGATAATTTCACTCGCATCAGTAGTATCGAATAAAAAAATCCACAAACAAACCACAAAGAAGCCTATTCTTCTTGAGAGATGTGGAACATGACAATCTCAAAGGGGAAATCTGCCTAAATAGAACAAAAGATTGACTCAATTCAATCCCAAGTCTCCAATAATTAGGTCATGATCATACTAGATTTGCTTCAGGGTATGATGTGAATTTGCTGTTAATCTCAAAGGGAATATGTTCATTGAAAATCATATTTATACTAGACACTGAGTTTTCAATTTGGATCTCAAGGACAATTATCATGAAATCGAAAGATTTGAAATAATATTTCATGAACATCAACAATTCCATTTGCTATCACTTAAGTAGATTTAGCATTAAGCATTCAACAATTTTACATATAATGAAATATTTTTAATAAATTTCCATTCATTCATCTATTTTTTGGAATATTTTCAAAGAATTTAAGCATCTATTCTAAAATAAATCATAAAAAATACTGAAATTAAATTTTCTCTTGGTTATTCTCCACGCACGCCCCAAATAATTAATTAAATCAAAGAAAATTGCTTTATACTTCACCAAATTTCTTCGCAACTATATACAAAATGGTGTGAGATTTTAAAGAGAGGGGTTTTAGTTTGGACACTGAATAGTTTCTATATGCACCCTTAAATGGTGTAGCATACAGGCTTGTTCAATTGTACTAACAAAACCAGCTACAAAAGATTCATGAGATAGGTAGCTATCAAATTGGCTCTGATATTAATCAATGTCTACATGCATACTATTGGAATCAAGGGAACACTGAGAGGGGGGTGAATCAGTGTTCAAAAAATCTTAACTTTAATCATTTGAAACTCAACCATTCTATCATTACATTAAAAGAAAAATGCAAGCATTCAAAGGAAACATTCATAACACCATGACACAAGGATTTTTGCATGGAAACCCTATTAGGGGAAAAACCATGATGGGGGTTAATCCACAATTTGAGTACTCAAATAAAGTTGTTTACAAAAGGGAATGCACTTGTATTTAGGCATAGTGCCTAGAGCTCACTGCTCAAAAGGGAAGGCTCCCTACCTTACAAAATTTCAGATTAAAACCATCTAAAGGATGAAATGAGATAGTAGCATATATTCATGCCAGGTTACAGTTCTGGTGAAGCTCATAGATTTGATTCTAAATTTTATTTCTGATTCTGCACTTCACTCTGCTCTACTCTGCTCCTTTTTTCTCTTTGCATCACACATAGACAAATTCACACTATTACTCTATTGAATTTCATACCATATTCGTGTTCCATATACTCACTATCTTCACACACTTCTCCACATATGACACACACAAAATGATAAAATCGATCTCATATATATATCCGCTATCAAATATTTGATCATTCTTATGTCGGCTTCATGAAATATTAATTTCTTCTCAAATTTTGGCTAGATCCACCACTAATTCTTTATGTGAATCCTCCAAAGTTGGTTAATACAAAGAGAGGACCTAAAAAAAATAATATAGCATGAAAAAATTTGATTAATTACTCCTTATACATTCATGATTACTATATTCACCAGGTCGGCCTTCTAGCATAGATAATCAACAGATTAGTGCACCAGATCTCCTAGATCGCATACCAATGGTTGTACATCAATGATCTTCACGAATAAGGTGATACAAACATCAAAAAACTTTTCTCAGATATCCACAACCCAAAATAATAGTCTGGTGAGGTAATCATATCAAAATTTATGTTTGTAACCGGATGCCCTGTTCTTTACTCTGTTTTGTCGGTGTGAACCAAAACTATACTATAGATTGGATGCATGACTTAGGTTTCCATCAATGAAAACACTTACAAGCCATATTCCAACAATCTCCCCCTTTGGCATTGATGGAAACACTTAGTGAAAAATGACTAAGTGTCAGAATCATTATAAGAACGATGCCAAACTTTATTGCACTTTATCCCCCTAAGATTTGTAAGGTATTTTTCACTGCATTCTCTCCACCTTTGACATCAATGACAAATCATAGAAACCATATGCCAAAAAGAAAAAACATGTGTTTGAAATCTTCAAAACTCCCGATTATATATACTGACAATTCTCCCCCTTAGACCAAAACTTCAAAAATTTGAAAACAATTGATTGTTACTTTAGAAAATTATCTTATGATTTTTCTTCATTTTCGGAAGGAATTTCTTCCAAGCATCTATTGATATCCCAATGATAATGATCAAACTGTTGTTTTTGGATGTTTTGTTGACAATTTCAGCTAAAGATTTTGGAATTGTAATTGCTTCTTGCAGTTTCTCACCTTTCCTTAGTATCTCCACCATCTGCTCCAATATGCATTCGGTTAGATCCTTCACCTTCCAGAAAATATCAACAAGTG
>CM021107.1:342289437-342430461 GCA_007115665.2 Sequoiadendron giganteum
GAGGTTAATCCACAATTTGAGTACTCAAATAAAGTTGTTTACAAAAGGGAATGCACTTGCATTTAGGCACACTGCCTAGAGCTCACTGCTCAAAAGGGAAGTCTCATTGCCTTAAAAAAGTTTAAATTAAAACCATCTAAAGGATGAAATGAGATACTAACATCTATTCATGCCAAGTTACAGTTCTGGTGAAGCTCATAGATTTGATTCTAGATCTATTTTTTGATTCTGCACTTCGCTCTGGTCTGCTCTGCTCCTTTCTGCTCTTCACATCACACATAGAAAAATTTGCACTATTACTCTACTAAATTTCACACCATATTCGTGTTTCATATACTCTCTATCTTCACACACTTCTCCACATATGACACACACAAAATGATAAAACCGATCTCATATATATATATTTTCTATCAAATATTTGATCATTCTTATGTTGACTTCATAAAACATTAAGTTCTTCTCAAATGTCAGCCATATCCACCACTAATTCTTTATGTGCATCCTCCAAAGTCAGTTAAGACAAAGAGAGGACCTAAAAAAACATAATAGAGGACAAATTTTTTTGATTAATTACTCCTTATACATCCATGATTACTATATTCTCTAGGTCGGCCTTCTAGCATAGATAATCAACAGATTAGTGCACCAGATCTCCTAGATCACATACCAGTGACTATGCATCAATGATCTTTATGAATAAGGTGATACAAACATCAACAAACCTTCCTTAGAGATCCAAAACCCAAAATAATAGTTTGGTGAGGTAATCATATCGACATTTATGCATGTAATCGAATGCCCTGTTCTTTACTATGTTCTACCGGTGTGAACCAAAACTATACTATATATCAGATACATGAATTAGGTTGTCATCAATGACAACACTTACAAGACATATGCGAACACATACAAGTTTTTAGACCAGAATGATCCAGAAAACAAGAAAAAAGAACAAAACTTAAAGAATTTTTGGCTCTTTCAACATCCACAAATTCTGAACTTAAATAAAAAAAGATATCCTCTAGCCTTTTATAGAACACAAGGCACAAACAGGATAAGACAAGTAAATGAGAGAGAATCCAAGGGATGAATCATGTCAAGGCACGTGGAAGATAGTAATTGACTAGGAAATTACAATTGAATTCCTTGAAGATTGACTTCAATTGTTCATTGAAGCTCTTCGGGTTTTAATATTTTATATCAAGGTTCGTTTGTGGAACCAAACCAAACTGCTCATTTGAGTGTAAGAAATTCCCATATATTCAAAATTATCTAGTGGAAATTCAATTCTTACACTCTAGGTTCCTTCTCGGTTTGAACATTCTAGGAATAAATATTTCCTAGAATGAGTACACTCCTCCGCTACATTCTTAAACTCCAGAGTTTCGGGTTTCCGGTATCTGACACTTCTTTGCAACAAACTTTATTTGATCATGAGACTCTAAAGTGTATCATTGAACTTGGTAACACCATCAGATCTGTTTGCAAAATTGATTTGCATGACCATCCATACCCGAGCGTTGCATCACAATCTTTATTTCCTACAATCACAAATTCCACACATCAAATCCCTTTTTAAAAAAAAAAAATTTAAACATCTCATGTATATAAAACCATTATTCAAATGTTATAATACAAATTTCCATAAATAACATGTTTTCCAAAGCACATCACAAATCCTTGTATGATTATCCTCTATATATATCGAATTATCGGACCATCAGACTCATTAGATAATCACAAAATTTCAAAACTTCACTTTATCGTAACCCAATACCTAGTAGCCCGTATTCGGCTTCACCCATAAACTTTCCCTGAACTTCGGTTTTATCATAATTCCCTCTATCCCAGGGTTCAAATATCGGACCAAAATGTTTGGCTTATATCTTTCATTACCTTTTCTACCTTTCCAGCATTCTCGGTTCCTAAAATATAATACTCAGAATGCTTTACTACAAAGAATTCTTTAAATCAAAGATTTATTTTACCTCTTTTCTCTTCTCGATGATCTTCCAACTAGCTAGCTCATACCATAAGAGTTAAAAAAATTATTGGGTCCCAAAGCCTTACACTCTTGGGGTGTATTGTGAGACCACACAATACTATGCAAGATTTATGACTATACTTTTGATGCTCATAGGCTCAAACTCTTCCTTGCCACTCTAAAATTTGCAACTGTAAGATGGTTCATGGGATTAGGCAAGGATGTTCTTGATTGGGATACCATGAAGATATTATTCTTGGAAAAGTACCAAGACTATTGCAAGGGACTTGATAGGAGGAGAGATGACATCTTCAAGATGCCATAGAAGGAGGATGAGCCATTAGAAGATTATGTGGAGAGATTTTAGGTTTCCTTGAAGAAAAAACCCTAGAACAAGTTGTCTGAAGAATCCCTCAAGTTAGTATTTTTGAGGGGATTCAACGAGGATTGTATGGATTCCCTCAACCTCATTGGACAAGGGGATATATCTAAAATACTATTTGAATACATCTAAAATGTCAGTAGGAATTATTCAAGACCTTCACTAAGAGACCAAGAGTAGATAGGACATCCACTATTGGTAAATCATCCATAGGGGTTTCAAAGATAGAATTAAACAATCTATTGTACAACATTAAGGAGGAAATTATTAGTCACTTACCAGCTCATTTGGATACTCTCCACATCAAGAAGAAGCAAGAGGAATCTGAAGTAATGCTCATTGAATACTACCCAAGTTGTAGGTAAAGGAATGCAAACTATAAATGCAAGAGGGTGGCTAGTATCCAACAAGATAAAGTTGAGAAACCTAATTTTTAGCCACTTGAAGGAGAGGATGGAAAACTCTTTTATATAGCTCAAATAATTCCATGGAAAAAAATAAAATATATTCCACAAGACCCTCTTAGCTTCAATTCATCCTTTCCTATTGGAAATCAAAACTTTTCTACTTGGAACTCTCAGCCTTGCCCAACAAACCAAAATAAATGACAAAACCCTCACCAATGGCCATAACCCCAAAAAAATTGGAATCAAAAGCCACCAAATCCTTGGTCACAACAAATTTTTTAGGGTTCCAATTATAATCCCTAATGGCCAACACAGTTGAACTAGTGGCAGCAACAACATATGAACTATTAGTAGCCTATGCTTCTTCCTCAAACCCAACAAAAATACATTATGCCTCCATCAAATCTTACATCCCAACCACCCAAGCCACCACAAATACTTACCCAACCTACACCTAACCCTAACAACAAGTCTGTCCAATAGGATTATACTAACAAAGCTATACAATACCCCACTTATGGGGTAGAGGTGAGTGATGTACACCTCAGATCAGGAAAACTACTTGTTGGAACTTCATCCCCTTAAATCACTAAGATGGAGGATGAGGAACTTGTAGTTGAAGCTTCATAAAAAACACCTTTGGAACCTGAGTCAAATCAGGTAGACCAAACTATCTCAGGTCCAAAACCTCTTTTTCTTAAATGCTTAGTCATTCAAAAGCATCACACACAAGCTAAGACAAACCTACTAGGTCAACTTAGGGATGTCAATATCAAAATCCCTTTCAACCAAGCTATTAAGGAAATTTCAATCTATACTAAAGAATACATGGGCCTATGTCTTAAGAAAGCAAGAAGGAAAAGGAAGGATCCTCACACGGTACATGTCCTAGGAAACCTTGCAAGTATAAAGAACACTTTGATAGACTTGGGGGTAGTGATCAATGTTATGACTAAAGAAACAATGCAGTTACTTTAGTTAGCCAACCTTAAACCTACACAAACTATTTTATAGTTGGATAATAGGTCAACAGTCAAGCCTGAAGGAATCATTGAAGATTTAATTATTACATTGGATTCTTGGGAATATCTTGTTAATTTCATAGTTTTACAACCAAAGGTTAATCTTGTAGGATACCCACTCATCCTAGGAAGACCATGGTTAGCTAAACTGATGCATTCATAGGTTTTAGGTCTGGAAATATGATAATATGTAATGGGACAATGACCAAGAAATTTGTCCTCTATCCTCCAACCCAACCTTATGTTGATCTTGAGAAAACTATTTGGCCAACTTTAGATGAGGAAGATAATTATTCCCTGTAGAAATTAATGACCATAGAATGGAGCCTCTATTGGATGATCAAGATGAAGATGATATCATTAATCACATGCTATAGAATGACTATGGTAGGATCCCACAACAACAGGACTTTCTCGCATGCCTACAAGACCCCTTGCAAAGTATTATACCCACCAATTCATTAGAAGAATTATCTCAGATTTTTCATTCCTTATTGCCACAACAGTGTGTACCAATCATTCCAATCCTTGACCTCTCATATGTGCAAGAATAATCCAAGGAATTAGAAGTCATGCCAGGAAAAAATTTGAACATAAACAATTCCTTGACTGAAGAGCAGTAGAATTCCCTACACATAGTGCTACAAGCACACACAATAGCATATGCATGGGATTACCATGATATAAAAGGCATAGATCCTGATTTATGTATGCATAGGATCTATATCAATGATGGTTGTAGACCTATTCTACAACCTCAGTGATGAATGAATCCTACCTTGAGATAAATAGTGAAAGTTGAACTTCAAAAAATTCTTGATGCATGCTTTATTTATCCTATATGACAGTGAATGGGTCTCACCTTTGGTCATCATTCCCAAGAAAGGTGGAAAGTGGAGATTTTGGGTGGAATACAAGGAATTGAACACAACCACTAGGAAGGACCACTTCCCATTTCCCTTTATAGATCAAGTTCTTGATTCAATGAAATCATTCTAAATACTCAACATATTTGTAATTGATAACTAAAACTAAAAAGCAACTGATAATGAAATATTGAAAATCCACTAACTAATCTAAGGGCTTAACCACTAACTATATACAAGCACGAGAGAGTCTTATTCTAAGCAACAAATAACTGCAATCATTAACATCTACTCCTAGATATCAAAGCATATAGTAAAGATTTAATTATTCAAACTATAATTGAAAAGAAAGAAGAATCCTAATAGAATTGAAACTCCGTGAAACAAATTTGCATGTAAAACACACAAATATTTATGCAAAATCCTATTAAAAAAATATTTCTTCTTCTCCAGCACTTTATTAACTTGTCATAATGATTTACATTTAATTACATCAAGTGTCTTCATATAGTAGTTATTGCATTCAATCTAATCTAGAACTTCCCTTGTTTTATTGTCCCAGTCTTCCTTTTGCTATGGGTTGCAACTTCTGTTGCTATGGGCTACAATTTCTCCTTGGCTGCAAAAAGGTTAATCCACAAAACATGTGTACAAAGATAACTACCATAAATATACACATAATTCCATCCACATTTTATACATACTTACATATAAACCATGCAATACTATTATATTATAACCATATTTCCATTAGTATGATTTAATTCCAAGGTTGTATAATAAGTATGAAAAGATGGCATATAATAGGATTATTGTCTCAAAGGTATATCTAAAAGTGTCTAAAAGTATACATAAAAGAAACATAAAATAGGCTAATAAAGGAACCCATCATTCCCCCCAACTATAATTTTGCTTTTCCTCAAGCAAAAAACTAGGGGTACAAATTATATTGCAAGGTGATTTGTCTAAGGTCCATAACAACATCAACTCCCTTGATTTGTTTCAAGTAAAAATAGATCAACAATAGAGTTTGAATATAAGATATTAAGGACACTAGTAGAGCTGGAAATGGATTTAACAACAACTCAAAAAGAGAGGTTACATTATTTAAATGGATTTGATGAAATTGGGATGGAGGAAATCCATCACACTAAGGTAGTACAACAATAAAGGATGAAGTGGAATGACTAGTATATCAAAACAAAGGAGTTTAATGTAGGGGACTAGGCATTGTTATATGATTCAAGGTATAAAGAATTCAAAGGGAAACTCCAATCCAGGTGGTTGGGACCGTATGAAATTATTCAATTCTATCCTAATGGAGCAGTCAAGTTGCACATAATAGATGTAATCAAATTATCTCTTATGGTTAATGGCCATAGATTGAAGCTGTATAAAAACCACTACAAAAAGATGATTTTATTTTCTCATTGTTTCAGTAGTATGGTGCTTGTGGTGATCCAGATACAAGTTTGGACACACAAATGGATATTTTAGCAGCACATGACATACCAAGAACTTTAAGTGACCTAGTGATTGATTTACATAGCTCAATTCATGAGATCACTCGGGATTAATTCCTTATTTTATTTCACAAGAACACATAGCATGGTTATAATGATGTTCATATTTTCTCCAGAGGGACTATATTATATTTAATTGTTACACATTTAGAAAGTGTCTTGATGTCGTAGGAACCTGTAGCATAATAGTTGTCAACGTTCAAACGAGACCTATAGCATAGTATTTGTCAACGTTCAGACGAGACCTGATGCAAAAGGTACTTGTAGTGTTGTCTACAAGAAAACCTTTCAAATCACTTGTCACCACATTAACTACAATTCACATGCTTTCACCTCAGAATTATCACATGTAGAATCCATCTTCTCATAATAAGTACTCACAACACGCTTCTTTAATTTCTTGTTGCCAATTCAAATTTTGAATGCTATTATCTATCTAATCTATTTCATTACCTTACATCTTCCAGCTCACAATTTATTCATCTACAGTTATATCCAATCACATCAAATCATATTTCAAATACATGCTATTCAATTTACATGCACGACAATCAATTAATTCCTTCTGATAGGTACAAAAGGTACGCTATCCTAATTACTATAGATTTCTTAAAGATTTCATTATGTATTTCATATTAAATTATGCATGTGAAATATTCATACCATTAAATTCCATATTTTCTAATCATACCCTTCCCAATCAGGAGTTGAAGTGATGTCACTTTAAATAATAAGTTGGGGGGAGGGTACAACTCACTCCAGTTTTTTCAAAATCTACCATCTAAACCAAATACAATAGATAGATGTGACATGCAAAACCTTCCTAAAATTACACCTAATTTTTTTTTATACTTCCAATTTCCAATCGTGTGAACTTGAGCTAAGTCCAACCCAGAGTCAAACCTAGAACCTATTTGTGATCTAAAATTAAGTTGATACTAAGAAGGGGAGTTGGATTTATGGTATGAAAGTGAAAGTGCATGAAGAAATAGCAAAGAGGAGAAGGGTTTTAAAGGTGGTGGAGTGGAATTAAGCTGAATTTTCAAGGTTAAACATATTGAGAAAATAAAATAGTCATAATGGGGGGCGATGTTATCAGTAGAGATTTCTAGATTCACAAGAAAATACTAGAAGATGCAATGGTCTTACCTACTTTTACCAATGTTGGTTGGCTTGATTATTTCTTGAAACTAAAAAAAAATGACAATGATATAGCAAGAAGGTTTGTAGCCACACTTGAACATGATGAAGCAATGGTGAAAGGAATATTAGTGGATGCATATAAGGTTGTCATGCCATAATTTTTTGGGTTACCTAGAACTGGAGCAGAGTTTCCAGTATGTGTAGATGCAGTTGTAGCCAAAGAGGAATTTTGTGAACGAGGAGAGAATTTGGACTCATCTTCACAAGGTACAAATAGGCTCTCTCTTCCATGGTTTTGGGATTATTTCACTTCCTACATGTTTAGATATCTTACCTATGATGATAGGCTTAATATTTTGTATACAGTACATTTTAAATTGCTTAGTCATCTTTGGCACAATAGGCTAGTACATGTGCCAATTTTTCTTTATATTACGTTGAAAATAATGGAATCAAAGTATCAAAGAAAAAAAGTGACACTACCCTATCACATCACTATTTGATTTCTTTACTTGTAAAAAGAAGCTTGATAATTTAGTACCCACAAGTAGACTGAGAATATTTTAAGAAATGTGAAGATATTAATAGTTTACTAGATGCACCTGTGGTACCTGAGACTTTAGAGCCACAAGATGAACCTATAAGAGAAATTCCTCATGTATCACCTATGGATTAACCTACCCATAGCCAAGGTGAGCATGAGGATCATAATGTGCCAAAGTCTAGGTCACCAATAATTGAGGAAATTCTATCTTCAAATCACAAAAACCCAAGAGTAGAAGAGGTGGTACATCGACATCATCCACACCTTCTAAAAGAGAAAAGAAGAAGGATGTTCAAAAGAAGAAGGTGTTCAAAAGGAGAAGAAGGATGTTAAGAAGGAGACACCTACACCTATACATTCATGTAGATTAAAGAGACAAGGTATCATGAGGGGAAATGTAGAGAAACCTAAAGAAGAGGAAAAGAGAAAAGAGCAACAGGAGGAAGGTGTCAGGTTATTAGAGATAAACTCTAAAGGTAAGGGAGGGAGATATCCCTGGTAATGTAAATACACCTATGAAAAGGAAGAGATATGTGTCTACCAATTCTGATTCAAAATCAAAAGATGTGTTTGCTGCTAAGAAAACAAAAGAAAACCCTAGATAGTTCTATCTATGAAGACTATGAAGGGGGAGGTAATGAGCAGTTCATAGAAATAGAGGAAATGTATATAGAAGAAATAAATGTTAGGAAGGAGCTTCAAGAAGCCTTGGATAGAATCAAATATTTGTAAGAGTTAGTACAAAGCTATGAAAATAAGGACAAGGACAGGGAAACACAAATATAAGAAATGGAGGAAAAATTGCAAACATATGGCCATGGTACTAAACTTGATTTTTTGGCACAATTGGCCATAACTAAGAATGGGGATGGAGAATTTATAGTAACAAATAAAATACCTCCTCCCATAAGAACTCCAATTTACCATACAAACTTGTCACTTAGTTATCAGTTATGGAGGGTGACTGATGAGTTTGCACAAGAAAAGGAAAAGTGGAAGAAAAATAAATAATTTTTGATTGAAGAACATGCTAAGGAGTTGGGAAAGAAAGATATGGAATTAAGAAAATTGACAGTCAGATTGGAGGAAGTGGTAGATAAAGTTGCATAGATCATAAGATGTAGACCTCCAGCAAGGACATATGCATTATTTTTGTAGGAAAGATTTTTGAGTTTTCAGTTTAGTGGGCTAATTAGTAATCAATTAGTTGGGATGAGTAGAATTTTTGAGTTTTTTAATGTTTTTGTTGATTATACACCTGAGGAGCGGGATAAATTGTGTGAATATTATTTACACAACTATGTGGTTTCAAATGAAATAGAATGGTCCTCTTTTGTTTGTAGGGGATCTCCAGGTAAGGGCACTAGCATCTTACTACAAAAATGAACAACTCGAGGGAGAAATAATGGAAGAATATGAGGAGAGGGAGAAATCACTTTCTCTCCCCATAAGGAAAGAATATAAAGACCCTGATGCAATTATAGATGAATGGCTGAAACTCGTGGATCATAAAGGTGTAGGGAAGAAAATTATGAAACTAAAGACAACAAATTACAAAAGAGTGTAAACACTAGATGTGGGTTTGGGTCAGCAATGCCATAATTATATGCAGAGCGGATGGAACATCTTGACCCTGAAATTAAAAAGAAAGGAACCTCATTCCATGTATAATTTCACCACCATTCTTGAAAGGGTACATAGATACATGACAATTGGTGTTGAAATAGGGATTTATTGGGTACCACTCACATTTCACCCACCTATGCTACTCTATCTAGTTCCACATTGGACTAGGTAGAAAGGTGAGGAATGTGAGAGAGTTGGTAATACTAGAATGAGAAAACTTGTAGCTTACAGGGGTTTTTACTTGAAACGGATCAAGGGAGTTGATGTTGTTATGGACCTTAGGAAGATCACCTTGCAATATAATCTATACCTCTAGTGTTTTGCTTGAGGACAAGAAAAAGTATAGTTGGGGGGAATGATGGGTTCCTTTATTAGCCTATTTTTTGTTTCTTTTATGCATACTTTCATAAAATTTTAGACATACTTTCATAAAAATTTATATATACATTTCAAAAAATACTCCTATATTATGCTATATTTTCATACTTATTATACAACCTTAGACCTAAATCATAGTAATAAAAATATTGTTATAATATGTATTGCATGGTTTATATGTAAGTATGTATGAAATGTGGATGAAATTCTATGTATAATTATGGTAGTTAGCTTTGTGCACATGTTTTGTGGAATAACCTTTTTGTAGCCAAGGAGTGTAAGAGTTATTGATGAACTCGAGCACCCAGGATCACCTACAAAACCAAGATAAACCTTCCACACGAGAGCAGCAAGAGATAGAATGCAGGAATATAGTGCAATAACAAAATGATGTTATATCACACACTAAATGATACAATATGCCTCAACTCTCCCTTGAATTGATTGAGTTAATATGAACTCATCTAGACTAGATAGGAGCTAGACCTGAACTAGTTAGGAGGGAGAGGTGAGTGCAGAATATATAGTAGAATATGGGCAAATAATTCCAAGAGGGGTAATAACTCCCAAATAACCAAATTAGGTGGGAGTTATGCCTACTTGGAAAATGCCAAATAGGTGGCATAACCTACTCAAAAAGAGACAGATGAGTGGTTTTGTGAGGTGGCATATAAGGCCAAAAGAGGGTGTGAAACTCAACCACCCAAGTGTGAGTGGGAGCAACACATGTAATCGATGGATTATGCCACGTGTCCTCACATGAACCACATCTCCTATAACCTAAGGTATGCTTAATAATGTGTAGGAAAAATAATATTAAAAAAACCTACACTAACACCCCCCCTTAAGCATAGCTTAGGTGGGTGAAAGGATGAAAGAATGCAAAGATGCAAATATGGGTCCCGGCTACTAGGCCATGTTAGGTACCCATGTACAAAATACTCTCTCATAAATGGAGTAAAGGAGAAAACCCAGTGGGACAAAACTCCTCCCCAAAAGAAAACAAGTTTCCCAACACAAGAAGAATCCCATGCAAGGAAGAAGACCCCTCCAAAATAGAAAGGATAGGAAAGACCATGTAGCCTTCCCCAAAGTAGTCAACTATGCCAATGGTTGAAGCTCGAAGCTGAATGTAGAACATGGTCCACGATCATCGAACAATGTTCCTCCCCTTAGGAAGAAACAAAACCAAAGGTGTATGAAGAATGTCTTCCCATTCCTGAAAGGAATATGAAGGAAGAATGATGAAAATGTATGAAGTCTCTAAACTCTGCTCAAGTGTCTCCATGTTGATGTCGAAAGATGTCACCATCAAATCAAGTGTTCTAGGCCACACTGTAGAAGATGAAAATCTAGAATCTAGTGGAGATGGATGTAGAACAAAATTTGAAGACAAAGATATCTCCTTTGAAGACAAAGGCGCCTCCTCCAAATGTTGCTCAAAAGTATCCTCACTCATGTCAAAATGTGATGAATGATCATGTGGAGAATGAACAAAAGGATCCAAAGGTTCCTCCATAACAATTGAAGAAGAATCAACTTCATCAAAGAGAAGATGGATGTCATGAATAATGTCTCCCAAGTCTGAAATATGAGACTCTATGAACAAACCTGCAATGTTTGTCAAGTAGTCATCTGAAGTAGCTATGTCTGGAAGACAATGTGTATCTTGCTGCACTGAATCACAAGAAGCCATGAATGTAGCAATGCAAGTATCTTCAGATGCAATAGTAAATGGAGGAGAAGGAATACAAGGCTCAAGAACTGGATCACATGTGAGAATACCCAAGTTCAAGTAGCCAAAGTTCTCCTCAAAATCAAAGCTCACACTAGGAGTGTGATCAACAACCAAAGGATTAGAATCATCATCAGGTGCAAAGTCTAAAAAGGTATACAATTGAGATGCATGATCAACCACCCCAGTAGCAATTATCTCTCTGCTCTCCAAGTCTCTGATGATAACTAAATCAGGTGTGAATTCAACAGTCTTCCCTGTTCCACCATGAGTGATTTGATAGATGGAAAGAAGATTGTTTGAAAGATGAGGTACACACAAAACATCATTGAAAGTACCATCTCCAATATCAACAGATCCTTTCCCAATTACATCCATGTATGTATTATTTCCCATCATAATAGGTGGCATAGAACAAGGCTCAAAAGAAGAGAACATAGACTGTGTAGAAGCCATATGATGAGACGCTCCAGAATCTAGGAGCCATCTCCTTGATCCAAGACCTGTAGAAGCACAAAGAGCTTTACCTTTTGATTTACCTGCACCTGTAGTATGGCCCTTTTCCTTATCAAATTCTAAATTTTTGGAATTAGAAGAAGAAGCTGAATCAACCATTCGAGAAGGAAAATTGATGTTGTTCTTTGCTAAAAGATTCTTCAACTCATCAATTTGTTTTAAGTAACATTGATGTTCATCATGCCTAGATTTCTTGCAATATGCACAAGTGAGCTTCTCCTTCTTAGATGAATCCTCTTTTGAAGAGAATTTAGAGTCTACTTTAGAAGTAGATGAATATTTATCTGAATCTTTCTTTCTATCACCTTGGTTCTGTTGTTTCTTGTTTTGCTTATTAGTGCCTTGTTTTGCAGTCAAGGCTTGAGATTTGGAAGATTTAATAATGCCCATTTGAATCAATTTATCTTGCTCCTTTGTGAGATCAGTTGCAAACTCACTTAGAGAAGGCATAGTAAATCCTTTTCCTAAGGCTCTTTTCATTGCATGAAATGTAGAAACAAACACTGCATAATCAGGACCAAGTTTTGAAAGAATACTCAAAATCAATTGTGAGTCATCCTTTTTAACTCCACACTGCTCTAACTGCAATCTTATGGCATTCAATTTAGTAAAGAAATCCTGAATGGTATCAAAATTGCATGGGCTCAATCCTATGAGCTCGTTCTCCAATGAATGTGCTCTCAAATCATCCTGTTTACCAAAGAGAGTATTCAAAGTATTCCACACTTCATTTGGTGATTTTGCAGACATAATATGAAAGCGTAGATCAGGAGATACAGCCATGCATAAGGTGCCAAAAGCTTCATCACACTTATTGAACCATTTAGGCTTATCTTCATCTTCTGTAGGTTCCTTATCAATACCCATTGTTATTCTATACAATTTTAACTTCCTTAAGTGAATTTCCATTTCATTTTTCCACTCAAAGTAATTGTATGGTGTGAGTAGAGGAACCGATTTATCCATTTTAGATTGTTGTAGCAATGTGAGAGAAAAAATGCAAGAAGAACACACATAGACACCCCCCTTTTTCACTCAAAGAAGAATCCCCCCCAACAAAAAATTATTTGGCACTTTATAAATTAGTGCGTTTACAATGCTGGAGTTGTTTTCCAGAGTTTTTCAAGTGTCCAAAATGGACTCAAATACTGAAAGTATAATTAAATCTCAAATTAGAACTTCAAAATAGCACCAAAGTATAGTGCTAAAAAAAATATCAACTTTCAAAAAAATAATCACCTCGATCCGAGGTCATATCTGAAAGTTATAGCCGTTTGAAGTTTCAAAAATGAGAACTGTCCTTCAGATCTGCTGTTAAAACTGATTTTCTGAAGCATCCGGATTACTTGAGAAAAAATGGATCACACCACTGCAAATCCTGCAAAATTCTACCCCAAATCAAAAAAAAATTCTCTGAAAAAAGAGCTCGTATGACTGAATTATGGCCCTCCAAAGCTTAACTGCAAAATCAAAAATGCAATTGAAGAGGGGGTCTACTGAAATGTTCCGATTTAGTTTCTGCAAAATATGTAACCTGTATGCAGAAAATAGCAACGACTCAGATGGTTTTTTTCTTCTGTGAACAAAACCTAGATGACGGATTTTCTTCAAAGTATACAAAAAATGTGAATCTAGTGTAAAACAACTCCTTTAGAAACATAAAACGACCCCAACAACCAAAAAAATGACATGAAAAGGTAGAATCAACTATTTAAGACAAGAAAAGGCATGCTACAACCTGCAATACTGATTAAAAAACTCACAAATCTCTCAAATTTGAGAAGGGGCTTGCAGATTTGACGCTCTGATACCATGTAAGAGTTATTGATGAACTCGAGCACCCAGGATCACCTACAAAACCAAGATAAACCTTCCACACGAGAGCAGCAAGAGATAGAATGCAGGAATATAGTGCAATAACAAAATGATGTTATATCGCACACTAAATGATACAATATGCCTCAACTCTCCCTTGAATTTATTGAGTTAATATGAACTCATTTAGACTAGATAGGAGCTAGACCTGAACTAGTTAGGAGGGAGAGGTGAGTGCAGAATATATAGTAGAATATGGGCAAATAATTCCAAGAGGGGTAATAACTCCCAAATAACCAAATTAGGTGGGAGTTATGCCTACTTGGAAAATGCCAAATAGGTGGCATAACCTACTCAAAAAGAGACAGATGAGTGGTTTTGTGAGGTGGCATATAAGGCCAAAAGAGGGTGTGAAACTCAACCACCCAAGTGTGAGTGGGAGCAACACATGTAATCGATGGATTATGCCACGTGTCCTCACATGAACCACATCTCCTATAACCTAAGGTATGCTTAATAATGTGTAGGAAAAATAATATTAAAAAAACCTACACTAACAAGGAGAAACTATAGCCTGTAGCAACTGAAGTTGTAACTCACAATAAAAGGAAGAATAGGGTAGAAAAATAGGGGAAGTTCCAAATTACACTGAATGCAATAACTACTATATGAAGACACCTGATGGAGTTGAACATGCATCATTATGACAAGTTAATAAATCACTGGAGAAGAAGAATTATTTTTTTAATAGGATTCTGTATAACTGTTTGTGTGTTTTACATGCAAATCTGTTTCACAAATTTTTAGTTCTATTAGTATTCTTCTTTCTTTTCAGTTATAGTTTGAACAATTCAATCTTAATTATATGCCCTCATATCTAAGAGTGGAAGTTAATGATTACAATTAGTTGTTTCTTAGAATAAGACTCCCTCGTGCTTGTATATAGCTAGTGGTTGAGTCCTTAGATCAGTTAGTGGACTTTTAATATTTCATTATAAGTTGTTTTTCAATTTTAGTTATCAATTATAGACATGTTGAGTATTTATAATGATTTCATTGAATACAATCTGTGAAGAAGATTTTTTTTAATATTTTGTGTTACGTAATGAATGGAGTTTAATTTCACATGGATGCATAGAATCTGATAGTTAGATTTGGTTCTAGTTAAGTGAGGACAACCACTTGAGCAGGCCACTCAAGGTAATTGTTCTTCACTCATTTATAGCTATTTATTTTTGTTTAGTAGTTATTTTTTGTTTATCATTACTTCATGAATTGTATGCGAGTTAAATTAGAATCTAATACTTTGATTACTAATAATGAATGTTCATGAGCATGCATGTATTTGGTTAACGAGCAGTACTCCAGAGGTTAGAATAAGTTTATTTGTTAGTTTTGATTAGTTTTGAGTTGATATAATAATACTTTATTAGCAATAGTTCAGTTGCAAGTTAAGCTATAGGCACGCATAGCCATTAGCGCTAGTTTGTTTCTTTTACTTTTTTTTCAATTCTATGAGTTTCCAGCAAGTAGAATACCTTGGATAGGATAACTTAGGCAACCTGAAGTCTTTGAAGGCACATACAATGCAACACCATCACAAGTTTACAATCCTTTGGTTGACACTTTAATGTAGTCTTTATAATGTTGAGTGGACTATTCAACCGGATATACCTCTGAATTGTTTAGGTTCTACCAAGTTTACAATATATTAGTTTAGAATTTACAAATATAATGATCATTGATCTCTACAAACTTAAACATAGTCAAGGTGAATCATTTTATTTGTATCTATAAATATGGAGACACAAAGCGAGCAAATTTAAATGGCCCATTCTAGAAAAACAACTTGGAGACATCTTTATCTCTAACATACACATAGACATAAATTACCAACTCATTGTATTGTACCCTAATGAATTTGAGGAGACTGTTGAAAAGGGTTTGATAATTGAAAGAAATCTCATTGCAAGGGGAGTAATTAAACTTTACAACCCTAAGGATCAACCTTCTACCTCAAATGACAAACCAAAGATATGGGAAAAAAATAAAAATGTGACCAATGACGGAGTAGTTCACACTAAGGTCAAAACATACAAACACCCAATGTACCATAGAATCATGTTCAAACAATACACCGAACTGTTGGAAATAGGATGCCATTTAATTACAATCCTAAACATTATTTATTTCATGTATCTCCTAATTCCTTGGAATGTGTTCAACAACACTAGGATTAGGAAAAGAATAATATTTGATGAAATAATCATGTTAATTGACATTTGTAATTAATTATAAATGTTACGAGCATGTGAGGGCATCCATTTTGATTTCCTAAATAATAGGAGCACATGGGGCACCCACATGGTAGGTGACACTCACCTTGAGTTTAGTTAACTATTCGGGGTAAGAGATAACACTTTTGAATGCATATAAAGATCCTAGGAGTTAGGGTTTGATGTTTGCATTCATGAAGTTTAGTTTAGTTTAGTTCAGTTCGGATTAGTTCAGTTCAGTTCAGTTTAGTTAAGTTCAGAATCAGTTTAGTTAAGTTCAGAATCAGTTTAGTTCAGTTATGGTTTATTTATCTTCAGTTAGTTTTAGTTGAATTCTAGTTGAATTTAGTTAGCTTGGAATGCATGGCTAATGAAATGAGTTGCATCATAGATAACAGGGACTGCCTTCAGTTAACAGGGGATGACCATTCTTGCATGAATGGTGTTGAGAAATATTTTAGTTAACAAGAAATGAGTTGGACCCAACTTGGGCGCCCAAGTTGGCTTCTTGGAATTAACTCCTTTGCATGTTGATATATTTTAGAAGGCTGAGTTAAGTGGGCCCTCTTTTGGGAACCTACTTTGAGGATGAAGCCTTGAAGATATTTACAAAATAAAGGTTGAGTTGGCACTTCAGTTTGGGGTGCCCAAATGCATGAAGATGAGGATTTGACATTGTTCTTCATGACATAACTTTACTTACAATAAATAGGCGTACCTTTTAGGGATATGACTTGAGCATTGTATTTGTAACTCAATTGGAGTTTACAAAGTTGATCAAAGCCTATTTATCTCAAGCAAGTTGAAGAGAGTGATTATCAGTTTTATTGCAGGTTGTGAAGAAGTTCTGGTGAAGGAAAAAGAGGCATTCTCAAGCAAGAATTGGAGCTATTGTAATCTACTTCAAAGATTGAATAATAGATTAATTCTTGGTGGAGTTTTTTCTCGAAAGGATTTCTCCACGATATATGCTTGTGTAATCTTTATAATATCCTATCTACTTCTTCTATCAACTTTTGTCTACATTCTACAAACAAAAAAATGGATTAATCATATAATCACCCACAAAGAATCTATAACAAAGGAAAAGCATATTTAGATCAGCAATATTAAAGTTTTACAATGTATTAAGCTAAGAAAACTCCTCAATTTTCAACATTTGGTATCAGAGCTGACGTTGGGTAGAGTATTGGGACACCTTTCTCTTAAAGATTGAAGGATTTATTGGCTTAGTGGGAGCTTTTATTATTTTGATTATTTGCTGATTTTGGAAATAAGTTTTGTTACAATGAATTCTCATTTAGATATTGAAAGGTTCAATGGATCTAACTATGAAATGTGGAAATTAAAAATGGATGATCTTCTTGAAGAAAGAGATCAGTGGTTAGTTGTTAATAATCAAACAAAGACACCTACAACTATTTCAAATGAGGATTGGGCTAAGCTAGATAAGAAGGCAAGCGGAACAATTAGATTGTGTCTTGCTGATGTTGTTCTCTTAAATGTTTCAGAAGAAAATACTGCATATAAATTGTGGAAGAGAATAGGGGATATTTATCAAGCTAAAAGTCCCACCAATAAGTTGTATCTAAAAAGGAAGTTGTATTCATTAAAAATGAAAGATGGTGATTTTGTAGCACAACATTTAAATGCTTTTAATTTGTTTCTCAATCAGTTAGCATCTGTAGATGTAAAGCTAGAAGATAAGGATAAATGCATTTTATTACTTTGCTCTTTACCAGATTCTTGGGAAAATCTAATTGTTGCAATCAGTGGTAATGGTGCAGATCCAAAGATGGATAATATCATTCCTATTCTCCTATCAGGGGAGATGAGGAGGAAGTCTAAAACTGGCTCCCAAGATGCCTTGTTTGTAAGAGGTAGGCCTAAAGAGAAGGAATCTAAGGCAGACAAGAAAGGAAAGGGTAAGTCCAAAGGATGGTCAAAAACCCTTATAAGAGTAAGGTAAATTGCTGGAATTGTGGAAAACCTAGACATATTAAAAAGGATTGTAAGAGAAATAAAAAGGGTTCTGATGCTTCTATAGACAAATCCACCGATGACAGTAATGATGCATTAGTCATTTCTTCTATCATATGACTCCTAGAAAGGATTGGTTCACTAAGTATACTGCATATGATGGAGGGGATGTCTTCTTTGGAGACAACAACACAATAGATGTTGTTGGAAAAGGAGAGGTAAAATTGTGTTTCAATTATGGTAGGGTTAAGACCCTTAATGATGTTTTACATATTCAAGGACTTGCTAGAAATCTTCTTTTTGTCTCTAAGTTCAATGATTTTGGAATGCATGTGATATTTTACAAAGGTGGTTATAGATTGGTGAAAGGGAATATGGTGGTTGCTAAAGGATCTCAGATAGGGACTTTGTTTAAGCTGAATACCTCCAATGTAAATATTTTATCCAATGTAACTGAAGCTAAAAATGCATGTAAGCTATGACACCATAGATTGGGCCATATAGGTGAAAAAGGTCTTAGGACCATTCTTAATAAAAAATTGGTTGATGGTATTCCTAATTATAATATTGGAAAAAATGACTTTTGTGAGCACTGTGTGTTTGGAAAGTAATCTAGATCTAAATTTCCTAGTGGTAAAAATAAAGCTAAAATATTATTAGAGATTATTCACTCAAATGTAATGGGACTTGTGGATATTGACTCTATTGGAAAATATAGATACTATGTCACATTTATTGATGATGTCTCAAGATACACTTGGATATATTTTATGCATAGCAAATCTGATGTGTTTAATAAGTTTAAGGAATTTAAGGCTTTGGTTGAGAAACAATCAGATCATAAGATAAACATGTTGAGATCATATAATGGGGGTGAGTATTGTTCTAGGGAATTTGATGACTATTTTAAGCATGCAGGAATAGTGAGACAGAAAACTACTCCATATACACCTTAACAAAATGGAGTAGCAAAAAGGATGAACCAAACCTTAATGAAAAGAGCTAGGAGTATGTTAAGTAGTGCTAAGCTATTTCGGTCCCTATGGGTTGAGGCGGTATGTACTTCTTGTTATTTAATCAATAGATCCCCTAGTTCATCTATTGAAGATAAAACTCCTTATGAAACGTGGTTAGGAAAGAAGCCTAGTGTTGCACATTTAAGGATCTTTGGTTGTGAGGCTTTTATTCATGTGCCTCAAGAAAATCGATCTAAATTGGATCCTAAAGAACATAAATGCATATTCATTGGTTATGGTGAAAATGTAAAAGGTTAAAAACTTTGGAATCCACTAACATGAAAAATTTATTTATCTAGAGATGTGATTTTTAGGGAATTTAGAGCTTATTCAAGAGAATAAAAAGCAAAGGAGAAGAATACTTCTCAAACAGTGCATTTTGAGATTAATAATCAAAAGCAACAAGATTCACATGTTGAAGAACAATTGGATGGATTGGAAGAGGAGAGTTCAGAGAGTTGTTTTGAAATAGATGCTCAAGATGAAAATATTGAGGAACAAGTAGAAACCCCTTTGAGAAGATCCACAAGATAAAAAAATCCCGTTGATAGGTATAGCCCACCTAATTTCCATTATATTTTTGCTTTAATGAGTATTAATGATGAGCCCAGTTCTTATAGGGAAGCTTTGGTCACAAGCTATGCATGAGGAAATGGAATCCTTAGAAACTTGTGGCACATGGGATCTTGAGAGTTTTCGCAAAGGAAGAAAGGCCATTGGTTGTAAATGGATCTTTAAAAAGAAGATTGGAGAAGATGGTAATCTTGAAAGGTACAAGGCTAGATTAGTAGCCAAGGGCTACTCCCAGAGAGAGGGAGTTTACTAATTAAATATTCTCTCTCATTGCTAAACTTAATTCTATTAGATTCTTTTTGTCAATTGTTGTCTTCTTATGATTTTGAAATTGAGAAAATGGATGTGAAAACTGCATGTTTACATAGGAATCTTGATGAGGAGATTTATATGAAACAACCTGATGGTTTTGTTGTAAAATGAAAAAAAGAATTGGTTTGTGTGTTAAATCTTTATATGGATTGAAATAGTCACCCAGAATGTGGTACCAGAAGTTTGATGCTTTCACATTGAAAATTGGTTATGTTAGGAGTGAGGAAGATCATTGTGTTTACATAAAAGTAATTGATGATCAAATTTTAATTATTATCTTGTATATTGATGACATGTTTTTTATTGGTAACAACAAGGTAATGATCAAAGAATTGAAAGCAAAAATTTCGAGCACATTTGGGATGAAAGATCTAGGGGCTGCAAAATATATCCTTGGTATGGAGATCAACAAAGATAGAGGTAACAAAAATCTTTGCTTAAGTCAAGCAATTATGTTGATACTATTTTGGAATGGTTTAACATATAGGACAATAAACCAGTTAATATTCCTTTACCAGTTGGCACAAAGTTAAGTTTAGACATGAGTCCTAAATCTGATTTTGAGTATGAGGCTAGTGCAATTGGTAGTTTAATATATGCAATGGGGTATGTATGAGACCAAATATAGCCCAAGCAGTGGGAGTTATTAGTAGGTTTATGTCTAACCCTGGTAAAGAACATTGGACTTATGTTAAGAGGGTTTTTAGATATTTATGAGGGAATTTTGATTACTGTTTAGTTTATCATGGTTCGAATGACATTGATATTATGCATAGATCATTGGACATATAGGGTTTCGTTGATTCAGATTGGGTAGGATATTTGGACAGTCGGAGGTCAAAAAGTGGTTATGTGTACACTTTGTTTAGAGTTGTAGTTAGTTGGATGAGTAAGAGGCAGCCCACGGTTGCTTTTTCCACCATAGAAGTAGAGTACATGGCTGCCACACATGACTCTAAAGAGGTATTTTGGTTACAGAGACTTGGGAAAGGTATTGGTTTTAATTGCAAGCAAGTTAGGCTTGAATGTGATAGTCAGAGTGCTATTTGTTTAGCCAAAAATCCTATGTATCATGCTTGTACTAAACATGTAGATGTCCAGTATCACTTTGTGCGATAAATGGTTGAAAGTGGAAAAGTATTAATTGAAAAATTTGACACTTTGATTAATGTTGCAGATTATCTTACGAAGCTAGTTCCTACATATAAGTTCTCGTGGTGCAAGAAGGTCATTGGCCTTGAGTCCTATACTTTATTTAAAATTATTATTCCTTGTTTAGAATAATTGCAATGTATAATGTCAAGTGGGAGAATGTTGGAAATAGGACTCCATTTAATTACAATCCTAAACATTATTTATTTCATGTATCTCCTAAGTCCTTGGAATATGTTCAACAACACTAGGATTAGGAAGAGAATAATATTTGATGAAATAATCATGTTAATTGACATTTGTAATTAATTATAAATGTTAGAAGCATCTGAGGGCATCCATTTTGAGTTCCTAAATAATAGGGGCACATGGGGCACCCACATGGTAGGTGACACTCACCTTGAGTTCAGTTAACTATTCAGAGTAAGAGATAACACTTTTGAATGCATGTAAAGATCCTAGGGGCTAGGGTTTGATGTTTGCATGGATGAAGTTCGGTTCAGTTTAGTTTAGATCAGTTCAGTTTAGTTCAATTTAGAATCAATTTAGTTCAACTCAGTTTAGTTCAGTTATGGTTCAGTTATCTTTAGTTAGTTTTAGTTGAATGCTAGTTGACTTTAGTTAACTTGGAATGCATGGCTAATGACTTGAGTTGCATGAAATATAATAGGGACTACCTTCAGTTAATAGGGGATGACCATTCTTGCATGAATGGTGTTGAGAAATGTTTCAGTTAACAAGAAATGACTTGGACCCAACTTGGGCGCCCAAGTTGGCTTCTTGAAATTAACTCCTTTGCATGTTGAGATATTTCAAAAGGCTAAGTTAAGTGGGCCCTCTTTTGGGTGCCTACTTTGAGGATGAAGCCTTGAAGATATTTACAAAATAAAGGTTGAGTTGGCACTTTAGTTTGGGACACCCAAATGCATGAAGATGAGGATTTGAAATTGTTCTTCACGACATAACTTTACTTGCAAGAGATAGGTGTACCTTTTAGGGATATGGCTTGAGAATTTTAATTGTAAATCAATTGGATTTTACAAAGTTGATCAAAGCCTATTTATCTCAAGCAAGTTAAAGAGAGTGATAATCAGTTTTATTGCAGGTTGTGAAGAATTTTTGGTGAAGGAAAAAGAGGCATTCTCAAGAAAGAATTGGAGCTATTGTAATCTACTTCAGAGATTGAATAATAGATTAATTCTCGGTGGAGTTTTTTCCTAAAAGGGTTTCTCCATGGTATATGCTTGTGTAATCTTTATAATATCTTGTCTACTTCTTCTATCAACTTCTATCTACATTCTACAAACAATAAAATGGATTAATCAGATAATCACCCACAAAGAATTTGTAACAAAGGAAAAGCATATTTAGATCATAAATATTAAAGTTTTACAAATTATTAAGCTAGGAAAACTCCTCAATTTTCAACATGAACAACCAACCCAATTATCCACAAAAAAATCAACTCAATTATCCTCAGAACAACAAATCCAATAACCAACAATAGAATCAACGACAGAATAATGAAAGGAGGCTGCCAAGGTAATATGGCCAACCTATAAGGAGATAGACCCCATTGGGAGAACCCCTTGAGGTAATCATGCATAAAGTGGTCCAAAGAAACCTCATCAAGATTAATGATAGAATAAACTATGAGGAACCCAACTTCAAACCCCCTTGGTATAATGAGAATGAAAAATGAAAATTTTATAAGATTAAGGGGCATACCACCAATAATTGCATGAGGCTCAAAAATATTGTGCAAGACTTATCAAAAAAGGGGAGGTCGACATAGAACCTCGACCTAGAAATAAAAACCTAAAGATCTACAAGCATCCAATCCTTGACCATTCTAGGGGAGACGTGTAAGACCCTATCCCTTGTGGCCTTTTTTATCCTATTATCTATTGATGGTTTATATGTTATATTCTATGTTCTTTTATGTTGTATAGTAAACATGAGTGATGGTTGTTGCTACACCATGAACATGTTCATATTCTTGATTAGTCATATCTAATGGTTGTTGTGAATTCTTATGATAGTCAGATGAGTTCCATTATTTGTATATGTAAATATGCAATTATCAAGATGCTCAATTATTAGTAATATTATTATGTATATTAAGTTTATTGTGTTATATTAGGTGATTACATATCAGAGATGTGAGTGGGTGTGATTATGAAGACAATTACTAATATTCAGTGTTACTTATAGTGGTATGCATTATAAGTTAAATATTCTACTGACATTAGTGGTGATATTTTGATAACAGATAGTATTCACTCAATTGTTCCTTGACTCTATAACAAGTTAAAAAAAATGGTCAATGATAATAAGGGGGTCGCATAGCTACTTCCTTATTTTATCCTTGTGAAATATTAGTCTTGTCATGGGCATGTGATTTGACCTTGTTTTGTATGGTATGGGTTGTGTGTATGTGAAATTTTTTTATTAGTCCCTTGATTTGCTTTATTAATATGGTCACTTATTTTATATTTTATGGAGTCCTTATGTGGTCTAAATTGTTTAAAAAAATTCCTAGGTGATAGGTTTATTGGGTAGGGGTGTTTTTATTCCATAAAACCCCTTTAATAAAGTATAAAAACCACTCTAATTACTCACTTATGAAAAGTGACGAAAATTGGAGTTGAGAGGGTGGTTGGGAAGTTGAAAAGGAGGTTGCCTTTTCCCCTTCCATTTATTCTTTCTATTTGTGTGGAGGAGGGGGTTTTCTCTCTTTTTATTTTTGGAGCTTCCTTGAGTTCATTTTTGGTTTTAATTATTCATTTTTTATTTCTTGTCGTGTTTGTGAAGGGGAAGGAGAAATGAAAGAGAGCGCTTGCAGAGATTTTTTCACCAGTTGTATAGAAAACTTTCGTGGTGAGGTCTAACCTTTTAGTTGTCTATCTTTGTTGATTTGTAATGAGTTTGTTGTCATATTGGTCTTGATTATAAAAAAATCTATGTGAAATTTGATGTTGAATCTCTTGTGTGGCTGCAAGTAGTGTGTTGGGGTTTACATTGGTCGAGTCTTCCGCCTTTTTTTGTTTAATTACATTTATACCCTTTTGGTGTGTTAAACTAAAGAAATATGAATGCAATATTTTGTGATGTGAAAAGTATATAAAGTGTAAACTTGTCGAGGAATTCATGTGATTAGTGGCTTTTATGTGTCAAGTTTAGTAATGTGGATGTTATATGTTACACTTTGGTTATGGATCTTATGTGGAAAGTATTTTTTGGAAGTGCTAAGTGACCCTAGCTCGGGGGCTGATTGGATCTCAATCCTATGGTTGGGTGGAGAGCCCATTGGCCAATATTTTTTTTCTTCCTTGTAGATATTTGTATTTTAGGTATATTTTCTGAAAGAGAGATTATCTTTGGACTTTCAACCTATGGATTTCAAGAGAGAAGCATATTGGTCTTGTGAGGGTTTGCAAAGTTATTAAGAACCTATGAATATTTTATCATTTAGAGTTCAATTATGGTTAAATGTGTTATAATCTACTTGTTAAAATGGACTAGGGAGGATAAAGGTTATCTGATTTTATCTTGGAGGATTATAGAATTCAAAGGATAAGATTAACTTCAAAAAAGCCAAGTTTTGATGAGATATTTTGTGTATAGGAAGTTTTTATGTAAATGTTTAATACATACATTTTCCAACTATGATTAATTTTATTTGAGTAAATTCTCTAATGTATATTCTAGGGTATTTATGCTATATAAATAATCAATAAGAAGGTTATTAAATAATATAAAAGACTCATCTTATCCCACTTAATTAATTGTTGAGATTACAATATTGCTGCCCCTATGTCAAACAATAATTTGTTTAAAAGTAATTTCACATATTTAATCATAATAACTATTAAACATACTATTGAAATATATAATTTAATGGGTTTTTAAATTATTAATCTCAGAAAAAAATATCCAAATTTGCATTAACCTAGATCACCAATTATGATTTATTAAGAAAACATTGACATCCTTATTCACAATAAAAATCAGTCATAAAACATTCTTACAAATATGTTCACATAGAATGAAAGACAAAGAGTTAGATGATAAAATTTAAAGGGTTTCTAGAAATATAAAATTTGTAGAATATATCAAAAAATTAGAGAAACCTAGTAAATCTAATAAAACTTATGATTAAAAAATTATTGTCTCTTACTTTAAAACTAGAACAACAAATTGAGTGAAACCGAGTTAGCTAGTACTAATACTAATATGGATGTTATTGAAGATTGTTTTACTATGGAGATTTAATTCTAGACTTATCAATAATATGTTTCATGTTTAAGTGTCATTTAGATGAATACAAATGATGTTGTCAATTAGTGTAAAGTTAGAACAATAATGTTGATTTTAAAAAGGAAAAAAATAAATCATTTGGAGCGTACAAGACTTCATCCTTTTTTTTGTTAATTCATAACATTAGACAAGTTTTAAATTTAGTAGTTTATCTTTAATTACTCTATTTTATTACTTACACCTCTTAGTTACTTTGTAGCATTTTATTAACTTAGTCTTGGGGAGGGCATTACAAAATGACAAGGGAAAAGGTCAAGATTACCGTAAGGAAAAATTTGCCTATGATACTCATAGGAAACATCTCTCACAATGATCATACCATCCATTACTAACCATACTAGGCGGAGATCTTGAGTGTAATGTAACTACTCGGAGGGGGAGAGTAACAATCCAAGGAGCACCACCCCGAGTAAAAGCCACAAGTAATCCATCAAGTGACTATAGCATTGTGGAACAACTAAAGAATTTTTTTTCCTTAATCTCCTTCCACGAGCTTTAGAAATTTTCACCAACACATAAAGAAAAATTGGAGAAAGCTCTTGTTGAAATGTCAACCCCTAAAGATCTCAACGCTAATCAATTTCAAGCCATGGTTGGTAATATCACCTCCACCCATCATTTAGTCTTTTCTAAGAAAGACCTTTCACAAAGCTCTTTCCATAATCAAGCTCTCTATTTAGAAGTGTGTCCATAAACACAAATTCAAGAGAGTATTGATAGATAACGGTGTAGGTTTAAACATTTGTACCTTAAAATTAATATAATTGGGATATTTTGATTATGTAATAAAAAAAAAAAAAAGTATCACCATTAGAGCTTATGATGATATTGAGAGAAATTCAAAAGGAACAACCAAACTTCCCATTCTGATAGGACTAGAAATAGTAGATAAAACATGTCAAGTACTGGATCTCGAGCTTCCATACAACCTTGTCTTGGGACCACCGTGGATCCATGCCTTAAAATTAGTCCCTTCAACATTCCATCGGTGACTGAAATTTTCTTATGATGATAAGGAGGTCACCATATATGTTGACCCTGAACCTTTTCATTATTGTGCCAAATTGGAGGAGAAGTACAAAAAAAATCTACAAATACACAACAATGATATATCTTTCCACTCTTTTTCATACATGGACCCATCATCACTACCTTCATCCTCCACTACATTTCCATCAACTAAGCAACAAAATCTGATATCAAGATCTAATTGCTTGACAAGGGTTGTGGGGAATACTACTTCAACCAATACTTTTGCATCAGAATGCTTCCCCCAACACCGAAAACTTATGGAGGACCGAAAGAGATCAGACATGTTCAAGCTGTTACAATGGAAGTAAAACCCACCATTTTCACCAAGTGAGGAGACATCAAAGATGAAGAAGTTTTTTAAGAAGGTCTATCTTCATGGACTTACAAAGAAGGTCGAGAAAAACCACTACCTCCCCTTCCTATTGATCAAAATAGTAAAGGGTATCAGATAGTAAAAAGCATGGGGTTCACTAGACAAGGTAGAAGAGAACCACTTATTATAGAAAGGTTCCTAAAGAATCTTGGAATATGTTATGGGTCATTAGAAATGATCACCCCAAGTACTAAAAGCATCTCTTATTAGGAAGGAGCTAATTCTACTATTGTTACGACATCAGATAATTGTGAATGTCTAGATGACTACTTGTATATACAAAACATGTTTGAAAAATAGAACATAAATACCATCACTACTAGACCAACATCTGAAAATTACCGCACCGAAATGGATTCCAATGAATATGAATGGGATTCTTATGAGTATCACCTAGATACCCTATGGAGACTTGATAAATTTGATATCCATACCCTAGCTAGAGCCTCCATAAGCTTTGTTGATACAAATGAAAAAATACCCTTGATCTACCCATAGTTAATAGACTGGGACCAACAACATCACACACCTATTTTTGACTCATTCTAAAATGATGAGGCTATTGCAAAGTCCATGGGACTTCGAGTGGATATACCATGAGGAGATCATAAGGAATGATTTTTTATGGAGCCTGATCAAATGACATATTTTGGAGGGGAGATTGCATCCTCTAGTCACAAAAATAAACTAAAAAATTTAAAAATAAAAAACAAGTCTCCTAAGGAAAACCACAATGTGGCTTTATCAAACCAAGAAAAGAGAAAAACAAAGGATGTGTCTAAGGGTGAAAAACTCTCTAAGGTGCCCGAATATGGAGGATTCAATCTTCCCACTATAGAATATCAAGAAAAATCAATGCTCTTAGTTGAAGACTCCAAACCTATCAATGTTGGCACAACAGAGACACCAAGAGCAACATATCATGCATCATCACTTGATCCTAAGGAAAAGGTAAATTTCTTGGCATTTATCAATGAACACAAAATCAACTTTGCATGGAATCATGTAGACATTCTGAGATAGATCCAACATTAGTAGTACATCACCTAGCAGTGTTCCTTGGAGCTAAACCCATCAAACAAAAGCTACGAAAGATGCATCCACAAATAGCACTCTTGGTCAAAGTATAACTTTAGAAACTGCTAGATGTGGGCTTCATCAAACCCATCAACTATCTTGAATGGGTATCTAATTTGGTACCAGTATTAAAACCCACTGATGGCATAAGGATCTACATATATTTTAGGGATCTAAACAAGGATGACTTCCCTTTACCCAGCATCGACATGATTGTAGATCTAATTATGGGGCATGAAATGTTGTCACTGATGGATAGTTTCTTTGGATACAATAAAATCAAGATATCCCCTGAAGACCAATATAAAACAACTTTCACTTGTGCATGGGGAACCTTTTGCTGGAACATCATGTCATTCAATCTAAAGAATGTAGGGGCTTGACCTACCAACGAGCAATGACCACCATTTTCCATTATATGTTTCATATCACTATGGAGGATTACTTGGATAACATATTAGCAAAATCCATCAAAAGAGGATCATTTGGATAATCTAGCAAAAAGTATTTGATAGGCTAGAAAAATACAACCTACACCTCAACCCAAAGAAGTGTGTATTTGGCATTTCTAGAAAACTGTTGGGTTACATAGTATCAAGAAGAGGCGTTGAGGTAGATCCCACCAAGGTAAAATCTATAATAGAAATTCCTCCTCCAAAAACATTGAATCAATTGAGAAGTCTACAAGGTAAACTATAGTCCATCAGGAGATTCATCCCACAATTAGCAAACAAGCGCCATCCATTCACTCATTTATTACATAAAGACATAACATTCAAATGAGAAAATGTGTAGTCTTTCTAACAGGTCACAGATTATTTTTTTACTCCTCCAGTGCTAATGCCTCAAATTCAGGATAAGAAAATTATCCTATATGTATCTAAAACACCAGTAGCATTAGGAGATATTTTAGCTCAACTAGATGACAATAATAAGGAAAGAGCAGTATATTATATCAACCAAACCCTAGTGGCTATGAATTAAACTATACACCCATAGAAAGAGTGTGTATATCTATAATCTTTGCATCATATAACTTGAGACACTACATATTAAGTAAGCAAGTAAAGTTGATATCAAAAGTGGATCCCTTAAAGTATCTATTGGCAAAGGCAACTCTAACAAGGAGGATCACTAAGTGGGTAATGATATTTAGTGAATTTGATATAGAATACATTGATAGAAAATCCATAAAGGGACAAATAATATCAGATCAATTAGCAGATGCACCGATGGAAGATCATCAACCTCTAGTAATAGAATTTCTAGATGAAAGCATACTTCTAACTAATCAGTCTAGCTATTGGACCTTGTACTTTAACGGGTCCCACACTCAACATAGCTCAGGGGCTGGTATCCTATTTCTCAAACTACAGGGAGATAATATACCCAAGGCTTACAGGATTGCCTTTCCATGTACTAACAATATTTTTGAATATGAAGGGCTCATCACTTAACTAAAGATAGTTGTAGAATGGAGGATAAAGGAACTACAGGTCTATGGAGACTCCCAACTAGTAATAAGGTAGGTAAATGATGAATACCAAATAAAGTATGACAAGCTAATTCCATACAAAATAATGGTGGACAATTTAGAACAATACTTTATCATCATCAATTTTGAACAGGTTTGAAGAATCAACAACAGAGTAGTTGATGCTATGGAAACTATAGGTCTACTCCTCAATGTTCCATAAAAAATTCCCAAATATGAATTTCTTGTGGAGCAACTACTTATATCAGAATTTGATATCCTAAAATTAGAACTTGTTTGTGATTTTGTTGGTTCTAACTTGCCTTGGTACCAAGATATGTTTTCCTATATCCAACATGGTATCATACCCCCTGAATTAATGAAAAACCAAAAGAAAATCTTTGTCCACAGAACATCTTGATTCACCATCTTAGGAGATACCCTATATAGATGAAGTCTAGATGGTACATTACTTCGATGTCTCAACATGGACAAAGAACAAACCGATTTACAAGAAGTGTATGAAGGTATTTGTGGGTACACTAGTGGACCTAATCTAGTACAAAATTTATTGAGAACATAGTATTATTGGCCCTCAATGGAGAAAGAATCCATTCATTACTCAAGTAAATATCGCCAATGTCAACAAAACAATGATCTTTTTCATGCATCACCATAGGAGCTATGACCTATAACTACACCATGGCCTTTTTCGTAGTGGGGAATAGACTTTATAGGGAAGATATCTCCTACTTCATCCAATGGACATAATTTTATTATCACTACAACTAAATACTTCACAAAGTGGAAAGAAGCCATTCCATTAACTTACATCAAAGGGAAGCAAATATCCAAGTTCATCTTGAATTATTTGATATGTCGGTATGGAATTCCCCAAACTATCATAACAAACAATGGAACCCCATTCAAGAGCCAAGATTTCCATGATATTTTTTAAAAAATTATATCCAACATTGATTCTCAACACCATAGTATCCCCAAGGAAACGGTCAAGCTGAAGCATCCAATAAAACCATTCTAAAATAATTGACAAAGACTATTAATGATGTCGACTGTGATTAGCATTTGCAACTAAACCCGGCCTTATTGGCTTACCAAACCAGTATTTGTACACCTACAAGTGCCACACCTTTTTCCTTGGTCTATGGATTTGAAGTGATCCTACCTATCAAAGTCAAAATCCCATCACTGAGAGTATCCCTGAAAGGCATGGTTAGCAATGAGGAATATAGGGTGTCCAAATTTAATAAGTTGGAGCTTCTAGATGAAAGATGTTTGAGCGCATTAAACCATCTCCAAGTTTATCATAATCAGCTCAAGAGAAGTTATAATAGCAAGATCGAGAATATAATATTTCAAGTCAGTGACTTAGTACTGAAATAAAATCAGAAGATCCAACTAGATTAGGATGGGAAGGGGAAGTTTGAGCCAAACTGGTTAGGTCCTTTCATCATAACAGCAAGCTATGGCTTTGGAGCTTATCAATTGGCTACTCTTGAAGGAGAAACTTTAGCCGAACCATTGAATAGTAGCCATCTCAAAAGGTTTAATACTTGAGTACATCAAAATATCCCATCAAAAAAAGATAAAAAATTAAAAAAATAAAAAATCAAGAAAAACACTAAAGAGAAATAAAATGTCCTTTAAGTGAAAATCACTTTGTGGCACTTCTAAGTAGGTACCATAGTGAAAACCTAGTAAAAAGGTGCTACTTTTGAATAAAAAATTTATCTCTATCTATCATCACTATCTAAAGCATCTACCCCATGAATCCCATTAATAAAACTTGTATCCAACCATGGCTTGATAACAGATCAAGTATTGAACCCTATTACACCATCTGCATCCATCTATCCTAATCAACATAATATTGTCCCAAACTAGTGGAAACTTCATAAAAGTGGTAGCGGATTGGATCCTTGTACATCCCATCATTATCAAAAATCAAAAACATCTGAAAAATAAAGAAAAATCAAACCAAAACAAAGTCAAAACATCAAGAATCCCAAAAACATTGTAGTTTGTCTCTGGATGATCTATAATTGAGTCACAAAATAAAGTGAACTATGAGCCTCTACATGTATAATGTAGGAAATTCCATCATTGATGAGTCCTCGAGGCCCTAGAGTAGTCCCCCAAAACAAAAAAAAACATCCAAATAAAGTCTCAAAATTCAAAACATTCATAAAAATTTAGACAACTTTTTTTAAAAATAGTATCACTCAATACAGTCAAACTACGATGTCTTTGCATTCATCACGTAGGCAAGGCTAATCATTGATCCACCCCTGAGGCACTAGGTCAGTCCCTTTAGGTCCCCCTATGTGTTTCTAAATCTCTATAAAACAACAAAAATAACATCCAATAAATCAAAAAATCACAAAAGGTCCTATCTCCATTGTCACCTATCCGCAATGAACTTTCCATTTATAAATAAACATTCATCACCTTAACCTTTCACAAAGCAATCGCCAAGAAAAACAAATATCAAAATCAAAAATTCCAAAGTGAAGATCGAAACGACTATATCACTATCAAGTTAAATCAATGCCTAATTATAGACTACCATGTCTGTTTGATAATCATTATCAACAATCCTAAAATGCGAGTCTTAATGGATACAATGTTCCTACAATAGACATCATCAATGGATTTCATCATGAAACATCAAAATAACTATGGAAAGTGATACTGCAGCATTGTTTATCTTTTTATGATATTATCTTTTTAATTTATCTTAATATCGCATTCCTAGGATCTCTCAAGGATGTCCATTAAGGATTTAGAGAGGAAGGAATGGAGATATTGATTGTCAATTTGTATTTTTTATGTTTGTTAGATGTTTTTGTGATACTCCCACGACAAATACTTGCTTTGTTATGTGTGTGGAAGTTATTTTGAGGTAATTTCATGTAGCAGTTGCATGTTAGGTACCCTATATCTCTCTGTGTAACTGGTCCAAATTTTTTTGAAACTTCTCACCCATACACTCCAATAGGGTTTTTGTATGTCTGGTATGAGCAAGGATATTCTTTGTTTGTAGAGTCAAAGTCCATGCAATAGATACAAAGACACCTTGGTCATTAATACCCTATTGCTTCATGTTTGTTTTCTACATCAATAAGGATTGTTAATGATACAAAGCCTCTATGAAAGAAAAATAAAAATCATCAAATAATAACAACATCAATTTTCTATCCATCTCTAAATCATACTAACACTTCTTCTAACTAATAGCTCCATCCTGCATCACAATATCATTAGTACCACATGCATCTTGCATCCACAAAATCAATAGTACATATCATGACCATAATATAATAAAAAACATTATACATCATATAGTCATCCATAAATACATCATATATCATCAACCATTATATATCATAATCCATTGCATAAATATAAATTATACATCCCTCCATATCATCTAAATGCATTAAAAAAAGTACAAAAACATGAGCATGTATAAATAATCATCCATAATCATCTATAAGAATCCATAATAATTTCATAACACATAATAATCCACATCAAAGCATGGTATATATCATATATCATCAAAATGAGAATATCATATACATCATCAAGTAACATGTGTGATATCAAAATATACAAAAAAGTACATATATATGAGGCCTCATGTAGGGTGATGAATTTATATACAAAATATCATGTCTACACAAGTCTTTGAAACATCAATAAATACAAATCATAATCAAACTCAGTAATATTGGCCATCTCACGGAGGGGATCCATGTTGCTACTGGATCTGGTGAGGAGATGGTTGTAGAATAACTAGAGATTGATGAAGTTATCTCATTGAATATGCCCTTGAGTCTACCCCTATCGTTGTGCTCTGATCTAAAAAATGAGGTCATCTCTAAGACCTTAGAAAAAAGCCTCATATAGCATATGATAATATGTGCACCACTGTAAAAGTTGATCTCGCTAGACCTAATACTAAGCAAGGGGAACAGAGGAGGCTAGTGAAATATTTGTAGCCAATATTTGTTGATGCTTTGTAACTAGCTCCTACCTCAATGCATCTCTCTCTTGCCAAAATCCATCCCACTCTATAGTAAGGACAACAATCTAGGCCTCGACAGCCTACCTCTGAGCAATCTCTGCATCCTGCTCTATAATATGAGCATCCCTATCGACAATCAACTAGGCTATCTACGTTTTTTCTATTGCATCCACCTATGGGGGAGGACCTTGCGATGCTAGGTGATACTACTATATTTGATCACATTGTTGTTCATCATGCCCATCATGCCCTACATCTCAATCACCCCATTCTTTTTCTAGCTGCTCAACAGTGATATGCAACCTCTAACAGTCTCCTCTCCTCTCTATAATGTTGTCCTCCCTCTAGACCTATCCCATGACTGGTCCAACACAATATGATATGTAAAACGTAATGGGATGATGATCCCACACAAATCATAACCCTGAGTAGTCCCTAGATCTATAGGACCCACTTCCTAGCCCCATCCAAATGGGGCAAGTCATCAAAACTCTACAACATCAGTAGAAGAGGCTTGTGTACCCCACACCCTAACCTCTTGAGTTATCTGATTGAACTATGCATGATATTCATCACCAAAATGTGTTTGGTGCTATTCGAACTAACAAAGGACCCTATCAGGAAGATAACACTCTAGAAAACTATCCATGTGGCCCATCAGCCATCATATTTGACAACAATATGGGAGTTTCTCTATATCATCATGCCAAGCCTCACAACCTAGCCAAGGCCTCCAAACCAATGCAGGCATATCATCAAAAATTCCTTGCTAGTAAGGTAACATACTAAGCTAGGTGTAATGCATGAAATTTGAATATCTATAAGAAAATGGATCCTCGGGATCTCAATCCATAACACCATATGGCCTCGTCACTGGGATATGCTCCTAGGCCCATGCATGTAGAAGTGTCATCCATGTAGAAATATCCATACTGTCATGATAAGCAACCTCGTTCATTTCCCTATACAAGTGTTCCAAAATACATGGGCCCCATGCATATCTTGTACCATGCTCCATCATCTGCTTGATGCAAATGCTTCGACCAATAAGAAAATGCCTACCTCTACAATCGAGCACCACAAGCCTCATGATCAACCAACTAAGACCATCGATATGGGATCAACACCATCAATTAACAAAGACAAGTCTATCTCCAATTCTACCACCTGTAGTCATCACACATCGAGCACTCATTGCATGGCGAGTGTAACTTATCTAACATCATACATAACAAGCTCATCATGTATAGGGATGCGAAGAATCCTCTAATGTAATGATCGCATTGTCAGTCAGTAGGTGGAAAGAGGACGTCTCATAGTGCCATCTCTCTACAAGAGTGGTCATCATAGCCCTATGGCATCAGATCTTAGGCATGTAACATATGTATCATAGACCCACAGAGTGTAGGAAATCTCTCTCCACCTCAAAGAAACCAGCGATTAGGTCAGACAACTTTTGTGGCCTTTGATCCCTAGAATAAAGTATTTTGAGAATCGCCTGCAAAAATTCAACCCACAATGTCGAGATTGGCTAGAAAATCATTTCATGAACCTAATAATATAAGAAAACTAGCTAAATCATTCAAAATTGACAATAGCGACCACTTTTTTGACAATAGAAATCGAGAAAAATAATATAAAACAATTTTGACAATAGTGGTCAAGAAAAATGATAGCGACTCTATTTTTTACAATAGAAATCAAGAAAAATGATAGCGACTAAATTGACGAAAGAGAGTGATTTAAAAAATAGCGCACAAGTTTTACAAAAGTGGACACTTTACAAACAAAAAAACAAAAGTGATCATTTTAAACGATAGCGGTAAATAATAGTGAGTGGATTTTATGATAGTGCACAAGAAAAATGTTAGCGATAAAGATCTATGAAAGAAGTAAAAACATAAAGAACAATGGCAATAAACTCGAGATAAAGTGGTAAAACCATAAAATTACTGCTATCATTAAAAACATTTTCAAGCATTAATTACACAAATGTGGAAAGAAAAATAAGAGGGAAAGTGGTACGTGCCACAATGCCTACACCAGATGGCCTCCCAAAGTCACAAACTACCTCTACATAGTGTGGGGCACCTAGAATCCTCGACATTGCAACTCAATAATCGTAAAACAAAGATCTCCAGAGGCAAGAATTCAGTAATGGCTAAGAGTGCAAATGAGGAAAAATAAACACTAATTTCTTATTTTTACCCCCCATACCCTAATTTTTCACCTTGGAAACCCTCTTAGGTTAAAATTAGGAGCACCTTGGAACATTTGAAACCATTGGAACATTTGAAACCATAAACGAGGGTCTTATAGCCTAATTTTACATCCTCTAGGCATTTGAACTACAACGAAACCTTGTTGTGATCCTAACCTAAAAAGTATTTTTTCTTGCCAATCTCTCGAGGGGACAGCCCAATGTCATACTATATTTCCACTAACTACTGGGGCATAGTGGGGCATATAAAAAAATTCAAATCTTGATCTAAACACTAACTTCTTTGAAACAAAGCAACCAGTACTTTGTCTCAAAGAGGGGAAAAATGTAGACATGTAAAAATGACCTAACACATATCAACATCTTAAATGATATTTTTTCATTATCGGTATCATTATCATAAATCTAATCGTATCGTATTTCACATCATTTACATCACTAAACCCTATTTTCCTCTATTAATTAAATAATCTTTAATTATTTTATTAATTCACTATATTGTCACCTAATCTAACTTTATTCTTCTCAATTAATTAAATAAACATCAATTATTTAATTGGCACTAATATACTATATTCATCTAAATCAATTAAATTTTTATCATTTAATATTTTAATTAAATCACTTTCCCCTCTTTAAACTTGAATAATTAAATCAATTATTCGAAATCATTCAACATAGTCAACAAAAAAATACAACTTTATTTGTTAAATTCAAACATGACTTGCACGTTCATTCCACTATTAATTAACTATTCAATTAATTAAATATCCTCACACCTTTTGTGATTGAGAAAATCATTACCACTAATTTCTCAATCTAATCAGTTGAATAACTCATTTATTCTTCAATCCCACCAACCATTCAATCTATTCCTCAATCCCACTAACTACTCAACTTGATTCCTTCAATCCCGCCAATCAATCCAATCTAATTCCACTAAACATTACAATTTATTTCCTCTCAATGGTTCTCAACCATTGATCATGATCTCTTACTACGAAATCTTGATCGTTCATCTCAAAACATGAAATCTATATAACAACCCTCTTCATTCTAAAAAATGATCAAAGAATCTATAGAGTTTAGGCAACGAAGTCATGCTAAATTGGAATTTGAATTCTTGAGAGATTTTAAACACATCTTCGATCACCATTAACACACTTTGAAGATTTTTCAAACAAAAAAATGTGTTGCAAGTATGGATGTGTTTGGTGGTGTTGTCATTAATGTTTTCATTGATGTCAACACTATACAGGTTAAGTAAATTGGTTTTTGCCAAGATCTTTTGAGAAATTTTGAGAAATAATGAAAGTTGTGTTGAAGTGTATTCTGAGCGTGCTCCGGTATTGTGGTCCACGTTTCTTCTATGTTGACCCAATACCTATGTGGATTTATAGGTGTGTTCAAAATCTAAAATGGATTATATATTCTGAGTTTCAGCTTCTAGTTTGTTGGAGAGAAAAAGTTATGTTCACTGATGTGTGAACTGGTTTGTCAGAGTTATCTGGTTATTGATTGGGAGAAATGTTTTGGCTCCACAGTCCTGATAATTGGCCCCAGATCTTACAGATCTGGGAGATTACTCTTTCTGAATATTTATGGGATCTAGAAAATTTTCTTGTGGTTTGCAGCTCTGGAAGACCTTCTCTGGAGTCTCTATGTTTTGTTGGTTGTCCCAGTTGCATTGGTGAAGTGTTCTCTACAAATGAATTTTGTTGAAGTTGTTGCAGATGTATCTGAGTTGTTCTCAGAGATGGTAAAAAGACTAGTAAAGCATGTCAAGCAATCCATGTGTGTTTATCTTGTTGGTGATGTGTGTACTTCAAAGTTCATCTGTGTTTTCATTAGGTTTGGCCGACCTAGTTTCTACATGTTACATTTGATTTTTTCATTTAATTGAGGAAGTGTGTGCATGTTCCAAGATGTTGTTTAGGTCCAAAATTAAATATGTAGTTGGTCCTCTCACATTCTTATCCACCGCATGAATGTTGAGTAGCCGAACTAGTTTGAATTTGTAAAAAGAAATTGTATAAGCCAACCTTGGATAATGTTTTTAAGGTTGAAGATGGTATAAAATCAAGTTAAGTTGTAGAAAATTTAATATACATCCATCATTCGATCCGAACAAGAGAAGAGTGTGCAAACAAGTGTGAAAATAAGAGTGTGGAAGAGCGAATTGTGGCAACAGTACTTCATTGTATTCATAATATTTTGATCAAGTTGTGAAGTGTGTAAAACTCCTAGTGGTGGATCATTATCTATTTTATTTTTATTTTTTGTAGGTAGTGAGCATCTCTTTCGAGACAATGAGTCCTAAGGTTGTGAGCCCTTGACCCAGATAGTGATCCTTTGTATTTGGGTAATGAGCCTTTTTGTATCTGGTATTGTATTACTACTATACTGTGAGTTAATCCTCACCGTGGTTTTTCCCTCAATGGGTTTTCCACGTAAATCTGGTGTCTTTGGTGTTTTGTTTCTATTATTTACATTTTTCATGTTCATACTTAATAACAGATTGAAGATAAAGTGGAATTGATTAAGTTAAGAAGTAAAGAATTTGATACAACTGACTCACCCCCACCCTCTCAATTGTTTTGTGAATTCCAACAATTGGTATCAGAGCTCTAGTTCCTCGGTGAAAAGCTTAACTGCTTGAGGTAGATCAGATGGCACACAAGTTGCAACTTCCTATATTTGATGGAGCTTATTATAGTGACTGGAAAGAGCATATGAGGAGCTATATGATTTCGCTCAGTTTTAATACCTGGAAAGCTATGGAGACAAAGTATATGATTCGAGCAGCCAAACCTTCCTTTGCTAATGAGGTTGCAGCTTTTGAAGAGAATGAAAGAGTAAGGTTTGCTATCTTTAGTGCTTTATCTAAAACTAAAAGATCAAAAGTTATTTCTCTAACTACTACAAATGAAATGTGGACAAAATTGAAAGATATTTATGAAGGAAATGAGAGAGTAAAATTGTCAAGGAAACTAATTGCTAAGCAAAAATTTGAGAATATAAGAATGGAAGATGGAGAAGATATTGCAATTTATTATTAGATAGTTGAAACTATAGCAACTGAAGTCAAGAATCAAGGTGGTACCATGAAAGATGAAGATATAATTGAGAAGATCTTGATGACCTTACCAAAAAATTTAGTGACAAAGTATTTGTACTTGAAGAATAGTATGATCCAAATACATTCACTAAGGAACATCTATTTGGTGTCTTGGCTGCATTTGAGATGATAAAAATTTGCAAGAGATAAGGAGAAGACCGAAACAACCTTTAAAGCCTTGAAGATAGAAGATTATGATGATGATGATGATGAATATGCAGAATATTTGGAAGAAAATTTCACAAGGAGATCGGAGAAAGGTACAGGTAAATACAAAGGTAAGTTGCCCTTTAAATATTCTAGTTGTGGAAATATTGGTCATTATTCATCAAGATGTCCTAATAGAGCTACATAAAAGAAAAACAAGGATAACAACAGTAATTTCAAAGCTAAGAAGGATAGGAAGTTCAAGAAGTTGTTTCATATTAAAGAAGATGCAGGAATCTCTGATGATGAATCAAATCTTGAGGAAGACAAAGATGAATGTCTATTTCTAGCCCTAGAAAAGAAATGTGCAAAAGAACCCGATTTCGAGTGTAAGAAGAATGAATCAGAAGGTACTCTGGTAACTGCTTTTCATGCCAGATAGGATGAAGAATTTTGGGTAATTGACAACAGATGTTCAAATCATATGACTGGAGATAAGAGTAAGTTTACTAAACTTGAGAAGTATGATGGAGGTATAGTCATGTTTGGAGATGATTTTGGTGCTAAGATTGTTGGTAAAGGAACAATTAGCTTTGATGGAAAACATAACATTGATGATGTCTATTATGTAAAGGGTTTAAGGAATAATATTTTAAGTGTTGGAAAAATGTGTAGCAAAGGTTTTAAGCTTGTGTTTCAGGATAAAACTTGTGAGATTAGAAAAGGATCTGGAACTATGGTTGCACCTGGAAGAAGAAATCATGGAAACATATATAACCTCAAAGGTGGTGATGGTGAATGTTTTGTTTCCCATATTACTGAGAGATGGCTCTAGCACCGGAGGATGGGACATGTGAATTTTGATAATCTAGTTAGGATCAGTTCTAGAGAAGTGATAGATCTACCTAGAATAATAAAGCCTTCAAATTCAATCTGTAGAAGTTGTCAGATGGGAAAATAGACAATGAACAATTTTCAAACAAAGTATCAATCATCTACCAGAATGCTAGAATTAATCCATACATACCTCTATGGTCCTACAAGAATAGGAAGCCTGAATGGTGACAAGTACTTTATGCTTTTAATTGATGATTACTCTAGGATGACATGGGCTACATTTCTTAGAGAAAAGTCTCAAAATCTTGACAGATTCAAAGTGTTTAAGGAAAGAGTAGAAAATGAAGTAAACCTGAGGATAAAATGTTTGAGATCTGATAGAGGTGGAGAATTTATATCTAGTGAGTTCAGTGCATTTTGTAAAGAACATGGTATAAAAAGACATTATTCTTCTCCTAGAACCCCACAACAAAATGGAGTTGTAGAAAGGAAAAACCAGACTATGCAAGAGGCTACCAAAACTATGATCAAAGAAGCAAATGTTCCTGATGTGCATTGGAGAGAATCCATTCACACTATTGTTTACATTCTTAACAGAGTTCAAGTCAGAGGTAACAACAGTAAGACTCCTTATGAGTTATGGAGTGGTATGACTCCTACTATGAAATACTTTAAGGTATTTGGAAGTAGATGTTACATTAGAAGAGATGAATAAAATCTTGGAAAATTTGATGCTAGATGTGATGAAGGAATTTTCCATGGATATTCAAATAACAGCAAGGCTTACATATTTTTTAATAAGAGATTGAGAAAAATCATTGAAATTACTAATGTGAAGGTTGATGAAGCTATGTATAGACCAGTTGAGATAGCTAAAGTTGAACCTCATGAGCCTATGTGTGTGCAAATACAAGAAGAAGAAAAAGAAGAGAAAGAGAAAAGTGAAGAAGAAGAAGAAGAAAATCTAGAACCTGCACCTAAGACTCCTAAATATGTTCAGAAAAATCATCCGTAGGAACAAATAATTGTAGACAAAAGTGAAGGAGTGAAGACAAGAAGCAAAGTGGTTGAGGTAAACTTGTGTCTACTTTCTAAAATAGAACCTAAGACTATGAATACAACATGTGATGATGAAAGTTGGGTTAGAGCAATGAAAGAGGAATTACAACATATAGAGAAGAATGAGACATGCGAACTAGTCCCCAGACCTACAAACAAGAATTTAATTGGTTCTAAATGGGTATTCAAAAACAAATTGAATTAAGATGGTGAAGTGGTAAGAAATAAAGCAAGACTTGTATGTAAAAGATATTCACAAGTTGAAGGAATAGATTTTGAAGAAAATTTTGCACCTGTAGCAAATATGGAAGCCATTCGGATGTTCTTGGAATTTTCAGCTCATAAAGACATCAAAGTATATCAGATGGATGTTAAAACTGCATTTCTAAATGGAGAACTAGAAGAAGAATTGTATATGCAGAAACCAGAAGGTTTTTCATTGTCAAATAAAGCGGACATGGTTTGTAAGTTAAAGAAAGCATTATATGGACTAAAGCAAGATCCCAAAGCTTGGTATGCTAGATTGGATAAATAATTGACAAAGCAAGGATTCAACAAAGGGTTCACAGACAACAATCTTTAATTCAAGGTTGAGAGAGACAAGATATTGATAGGTTTGGTCTATGTTGATGACATCATTTTTGGTGGTAATGAAGGTATGTGTAAGTTGTTTGCTGAAGAGATGCAAAAAGAATTTGAAATTTCTATGATTGGTGAACTGAATTTCTTCCTTGGACTTCAAGTTAATCAAATTGACAAAGGGATATTCATTTCACAATCTAAGTATGTTAAGGAATTGTTAAAAAAGTTTGGAATGGATGAATCTAAACCGGTATGTACCCCTATGGTAACTGGATGCAAGCTGAGTAAGGATGATGGATCTGCTAAAGTTGATCAGAGCATGTACAAATCCATGATTGGAGGATTGTTGTATCTTACTATTAATAGACCTGACATTATGCATGTAGTATGCTTAGTTGCAATATTTCAATAAAAATCAAAGGAAGCACATATTAAATTTGTGAAGAGGATATTCAGATATCTTAAAGGAACTCCAGACTATGGGCTATGGTATCCGAAGGACAATGATTTCACTTTGAGTGCCTACACTGATGCTGATTGGGATGGATGTGTAGATGACCAAAAGAGTACAAGTGCAGGAGCATTCTTTCTTGGAGGAAGATTAGTTTCATGGTTGAGAAAGAAATAGGATTCAATTTCTTTATCCACTGCAAAAGAAAAATATATTGCATTAGCATCCTGCTGTGCACAAGTAATTTGGATGAAACAGACTTTGATGGAAATAGGTGTGGTAAGTAATGAACCTTCTTCTATCTATTGTGAAAATACAAGTGCTATAAACATTTAAAAGAATCCAGTGATGCATTCTAGAACAAAGCATATATCTATCAAGTATCACTTCTTGAGGGAGAAAGTATTAAGGAATGAAGTTAGACTTGATTATGTACCTAATAAAGAACAAGTTGCAAACATATTCACTAAGGCCCTTCCAAAGGATACCTTTGAGTACCTTAGAGGGAATTTAGTGGTTTTTTCCCCTCCTTATTTGAAATAAGTGCACATGGAGGTGCATCAGTCCAGTGGATTCACAGACCTTCTTTGTTCTGGACTGGTGATTGAGATCTACTCCTCAAGGGGAGTAGAGAAGTGCATTATTGTAGTATGTGATGTGGATGTACTCCTTAAGGGGAGTGAACAAAGCTTTGTATGTCCTTTTCCATTGATTTCAAAGGGAGAGAGAGAAACATGTGAAAATTATATGCTTGGCAAGTTGTCACTTTTGAAAATCATGTAGGATGTGGGAGAGAGAATCATGTGAAACTTTTATGCTTGGGAGGTTGTCTCTTCTAAGAATCATGTATGTTTTCTTTGATGGTTTTTCACATCATGTGTTGCCATCAATGAAAAGGGGGATATACTTGCAAGTATGGATGTGTTTTGTGGTGTTGTCATTAATTTTTTCATTGATGTCAACACTATACAGGTTGAGTAAGTTGGTTTTTTCCAAGTGCTTTTGAGAAAAATTGAGAAATAATAAAAGTTGTGTTGAAGTGTGTTCTAAGCATGCTCTGGTATTGTGGTGTGTTTTTCTTTTGTGTTGACCCAATGCCTATGCAAATTTATAGGTGTGTTCAAAAAATAAAATGGATTATATATTCCGAGTTTCAACTTCTAGTTTGTTGGAGAGAAAAATTTATGTTCATTGATGTGTGAATTGGTTTGTTAGAGTTATCTAGTTATTGACTGGGAGAAATGTTTTGGCTCTACAATATCCTAATAATTGGCCTCAGATCTTGTAGATCTGGGAGTACTCTTTCTAACTATTTTTGGGTTTTGATAACATTTATTTTGGTTTGGAGCTCTAGAAGACCTTCTCTGGAGTCTCTGTGTTTTGCTGGTTGTCCCGATTGAACTGGTGAAGTTTTCTTTGCAAGTTAAGTTTGTTGAAGTTGTTGCAGATGTATCTAAGTTGTTCTCAGAGATGGTAAAAAGACTGGTAAAGTGTGTCAAGAAATCTGCATGTGTTTATCTTGCTGGTGATGTGTGTACTTCAAAGATCATCTGTGTTTTCATTAGGTTTGGCCGACCTGGTGTCTACATGTTACATTTGATTTTTGAATCAACTTCAAGAAGCATGTGTGTGATCCAAGATGTTATTTGGGTCCTAAATTAAATATGTAATTGGTCCTCTCACATTCTTATCCACCATGGGAATGTTGAGTAGCCAGCCTAGTTTGAATTTGTAAAAATAAATTGTATAAGCTGACCTTGTAGAATGTTTCTAAGGTTAAAGATGGTATACAAGCAAGTTAAGTTGTAGCGAATTTAATATCCATCCATCATTTGATCTGAGCAAGAGAAGAGTGTGGAAGAGCGAATTGTGGCAATAGTACTTCATTGTATTCATAATCTTCTGATCAAGTTTTGAAGTGTTGAAAACTCCCAGTGGTGGATCATTATCTATTTTATTTATATTTTATATAGGTAGTGAGCCTCTCTTTCTGGACAGTGAGTCCTAAGGTAGTGAGCTCTTGATCTAGGTAGTGAGACTTTTTATTTGGGCAGTGATCACTCTGGAAGTGATCCTTTTTGTATCTAGTATTTTTATTACTACTATACTATATTTAATCCTCACCATGGTTTTTCCCTCATTGGGTTTTCCACATAAATCTAGTGTCTCTGGTGTTGTGTTTCTATTATTTTAATTTTCATGTTCATACTTAATAACAGATTGAAGATAAAGTGGAATTGATTAAGTTAAGAAGTAAAGAACAACCGATTTACCCCCCCTCCCAGTCGTCTTATGTATTCCAACAAAATGGTTGATTTGTATTGATTCAAACACAATCCAACATTAATACAAATACAACTTCGACATGGTATGGTAAGAATTTTTTTGTTTTGGATTCAATTAAATTTTTTAGTTTCTTATTTATTTGGATTCATGGCTTTATATTTCGCATTTCATGAGTATGGGTTTGGAACTTGATCTTATTTTGAATTGATTTGATTTGATTCATTATTATTTTCCTTATGCTATTTTCCCCCTTTATAGAAAGATCACAATATGTCAACATTGACACACAAGAATATCCTAAAATCGTCCACTTTGCAACATCACTGTCAGACATAGAGAAACCAAAGTTCATGGGATTCTTCACATAATGAAAGATCAACTTTGCATGGTCATATGTTAATATGCCTAGAATAGACCATAAACTAGTCCTTCATCACTTGCCTCTTCTTCTTGGTGCCAAACCTTTCAAATAGAAGTTTTGAAAGATGCACCCACAAATCACTTTATTGGTCAAGGTGAAGTTAAAGAAACTACTAGATGTTGGCTTCATAAACAGATAGACTACATAGACTAGATTTCAAATCTAGTACTAGTCACCAAGCTGGCTAGGGGCATCCACATTTGTATCTATTTTATAGACCTAAATAAAGCTTATCCAAAGGATGATTTCCCATTACAAAATATAGACATGATCATGGACCTTACAATAGGATATGAGATGTTATCATTGATGGATGGTTTCTCTAGATATAATCATCAGAATTGCAACAAAAGATTACAAGAAGTCATGTTTCACCTACGCCTGGGGGACCTACAGTTGGAATGTCATGCCTTTCAGTCTTAAAAACGTCAAAGCTACCTACTAGAGGGAAATGAAAATAATATTTCATGATATGATGCATAAACTTATGGAGGACAATGTGGATGACCTCTTAGCAAAATACATCACCAAGGATGATCATTTAACTATACTAGACAAAAAATTTACAAGACTGGAGGAATACAACGTTCACTTGAACCCAAAGAATTTTTTCTTTGGAGTAACCTCAAGGAAGCTCCTCATATACATCATTTCACATAGAGGCATAGAGGTTGATCCTACAAAGGCGAAATCCATCATTGACATGCCACCTCCTTTCACTTTGACACAATCTATTTGAAGGTTTATAGAACAACTAGTAGACAAGTGCTACCCTTTTCAGTATCTCTTGTGCAAGAATGTCCCTTTCAGATGGACAGATCTGTCAACATGCCTTTCAACAAATTAAGGACTATCTCTTAACTCCACCAACATTAATACCACACATCAATGGTAAACCACTCATCTTATATGTATTAGCAATATCATCAACACTAAGAGCTCTCCTAGCTCAAAATGATGAAGATGAGAAGGAACGTGCAATATACTACATTTTCCATACCCTTGTGGGGTATGAACTCAATTACACTCCCATAGAGAAGGAATGTCTTGTGGTTTTTGCTACACAAAAACTATGACTCTATATGTTAAAATTGTAGACAAAGTTGATATCAAAGATCAATCCACTCAAGTATTTACTCAACAAGGATTCATTATAACGTAGACTAGAAAAATGGGTAATCCTTATTAGCAAGTTTTACATTGAATACATGGAGCAAAAAGAAATTAAAGGTAAATTCATTGCTCACCAATTGGCAGATTCCCTACATAGGCATTTACACCTCTTATATCTGAATTCCCAGAGTAGGCAATCTTCAAACTAGATACATCTACAAAGTGGAAAATGTAATTTGATGAAGGCTTTACATTTCACATTTCATGAATATGGATTTGGAACTTGATCTTATTTTGAATTGATTTGATTTGATTTGATTCATTATTATTTTCCTTATGCTATTTCCCCCCTTTATAGAAAGATCACAATAAGTCAACATCGACACACAAGAAGATCCCAAAATCATCCACTTTGCAACATCACTGTCAGACACAAAGAAACCAAAGTTCATAGGATTCTTCACATAATGAAAGATCAACTTTGCATGGTCATATGTTAATATGCCTAGAATAGACCATAAACTAGTCCTTCATCACTTGCCTCTTCTTCTTGGTGCCAAACCTTTCAAATAGAAGTTGTGAAAGATGCACCCACAAATCACTTTATTGGTCAAGGTGAAGTTAAATAAACTGCTAGATGTTGGCTTCATAAGACAGATAGACTACATAGACTAGATTTCAAATCTAGTACTAGTCACCAAGTCGACTAGGGGCATCCACATTTGTATCTATTTCATAGACCTAAATAAAGCTTATCCAAAGGATGATTTGTCATTACCAAATATAGACATGATTGTGGACCTTACAATAGGATATGAGATGCTATCATTGATGGATGGTTTCTATGGATATAATCATATTAGAATTGCAACAAAAGATTACAAGAAGACATGTTTCACCTACGCCTAGGGGACTTACAGTTGGAATGTCATGCATTTCAGTCTTAAAAATGTCAAACCTACCTACTAGAGGGAAATGAAAATAATATTTTTTGATATGATGTATAAACTTATGGAGGACTATGTGGATGACCTCTTAGCAAAATACATCACCAAGGATGATAATTTAACTATACTAGACAAAAAATTTACAAGACTGGAGGAATACAATGTTTGCTTGAACCCAAAGAATTTTTTATTTGGAGTAACCTCAAGGAAGCTCCTCATATACATCATTTCACATATAGGAATAGAGGTTGATCCTGCAAAGGTGAAATCCATCATTGACATGCCACCTCCTTTAACTTTAACATAGTCTATCTGAAGGTTTATAGCACAACTAGCAGACAAGTGCCACCCTTTTCAGTATCTCTTGTGCAAGAATGTCCCTTTCAGATCGATAGATTTGTCAACATGTCTTTCAACAAATTAAGGACTATCTCTTAACTCCACCAACATTAATACCACATATCCATGGTAAACCACTCATCCTATATGTATTAGCAACATCATCAACACTAAGAGCTCTCCTAGCTCAAAATGATGAAGATGAGAAGGAACGTGCAATATACTACATTTGTCATACCCTTGTGGGGTATGAACTCAATTACACTCCCATAGAGAAGGAATGTCTTGTGGTTTTCGCTACACAAAAACTATGACTCTATATGTTAAAATTGCAGACAAAGTTGATATAAAAGATCAATCCACTCAAGTATTTACTCAACAAGGATTCATTATAAGGTAGACTGGAAAAATGGGTAATCCTTATTAGCGAGTTTTACATTGAATACGTGGAGTGGAAAGAAATTAAAGGGAAAGTCATTGCTAACTAGTTGGCAGATTCCCTACATAGGCATTTACACCTCTTATATCTGAATTCCCAGAGTAGGCAATCTTCAAACTAGATACATCTACAAAGTGGAAAATGTAATTTGATGAAGGCTTTACATTTCACATTTCATGAGTATGGGTTTGGAACTTGATCTTATTTTGAATTGATTTGATTGGATTCATTATTATTTTCCTTATGCTATTTTCCCCCTTTATAGAAGGATCACAATAAGTCAACATCGACACACAAGAAGATCCCAAAATCATCCACTTTGCAGCATCACTGTCAAACACAGAGAAACCAAAGTTCATAGGATTCTTCACAGAATGAAAGATCAACTTTGCATGGTCATATGTTAATATGCCTAGAATAGACCATAAACTAGTCCTTCATCACTTGCCTCTTCTTCTTGGTGCCAAACCTTTCAAATAGAAGTTGTGAAAGATGCACCCACAAATCACTTTATTGGTCAAGGTGAAGTTAAAGAAACTACTAGATGTTGGCTTCATAAGAAAGATAGACTACACAGACTATATTTCAAATCTAGTACTAGTCACCAAGCCAACTAGGGGCATCCACAATTGTATCTATTTCATAGACCTAAATAAAGCTTATTCAAAGGATGATTTCCCATTACCAAATATAGACATGATTGTGGACCTTACAATAGGATATGAGATGCTATCATTGATGGATGGTTTCTCTGGATATAATAATATTAGAATTGTAACAAAATATTACAAGAAGACATGTTTCACCTACGCCTGGGGGACCTACAGTTGGAATGTCATGCCTTTCAGTCTTAAAAATGTCAAAGCTACCTACTAGAGGGAAATGAAAATGATATTCGGTGATATGATGCATAAACTTATGGAGGACTATGTGGATGACCTATTAGCAAAATACATCACCAAAGATGATCATTTAACTATACTAGACAAAAAATTTACAAGACTGGAGGAATACAACGTTTGCTTGAACCCAAAGAATTTTTTATTTGGAGTAGCCTCAGGGAAGCTCCTCATATACATCATTTCAGATAAAGGCATAGAGGTTGATCCTGCAAAGGTGAAATCCATCATTGACATGCCACCTCCTTTCACTTTAACACAATCTATCTAAAGGTTTATAGCACAACTAGCAGACAAGTGCCACCCTTTTCAGTATCTCTTGTGCAAGAATGTCCCTTTCGGATGGATAGATATGTCAACATGCCTTTCAACAAATTAAGGACTATCTCTTAACTCCACCAACATTAATACCACATATCAATGGTAAACCAATCATCCTATATGTATTAGCAACATCATCAACACTAAGAGCTCTCCTAGCTCAAAATGATGAAGATGAGAAGGAACGTGCAATATACTATATTTGTCATACCCTTGTGGGGTATGAACTCAATTACACTCCCATAGAGAAGGAATGTCTTGTGGTTTTTTCTACACAAAAACTATGACTCTATATGTTAAAATTGCAAACAAAGTTGATATCAAAGATCAATCCACTCAAGTATTTACTCAACAAGGCTTCATTATAAGGTAGACTGGAAAATGGGTAATCCTTATTAGAAAGTTTTACATTGAATAAGTGGACGGAAAGAAATTAAAGGGAAAGTCATTATTGACCAGTTGGAAGATTCCCTACATAGGCATTTACACCTCTTATATCTAAATTCCTAGAGTAGGCAATCTTCAAACTAGATACATCTACAAAGTGGAAAATATAATTTGATGGGTCATATACGAATCATGGTTCATGAACTGGCATCTTGTTCATAACACCACAAGTGGATAACATTCTTCAATCATATATGATCGTATTTCCTTGAACCAGCAACACAGTAGAATATGAAGCCTTACTCACGGGTCTATGAGAGGCAATCAAATGGAAAATAAAGGATGTGCAATTATATGGTAACTTGCAATTAATAGTCTGATAGTTCAATGATGAATATGAGACTAAGGACAACAAACTAGTACCATTTAATAAAATGGTGGACAAATTAAAAGAATACCTTGACACCATCTTGTTTGAATAGATCCCAAGAGTACAAAATAGAGTAGAAAATGCAATGGCCACCATTGGGTCTCTCTTGGACATTCCTAATAATGTACATCAGTGCGAGTTCTTGGTGGAATAGTTGTTGATCCCCGTGTTCGATGTTCTTGAATCTGAGCTTTTCTATGATATTGTTGGTACCAATTCACCTTGGTATAAAGAGATATATGAGTACCTTAACACACAAATCCTACCTCCCAACTTGTCCAATAATCAAAGAAAAACCTTTAATTGAAAAGTGGTCAAGTACGTTATCATCGCCAACACCCTTTACCGTCGTAGCCTAGATACCACCCTCCTCAAATGTCTCAACATAGAAGAATCAAGGATGGATTTACAAAAAGTTCACAATGGTATATATGGGGCTCACTCTAGTGGTCCTTCTCTAGCCAAGAATCTTCTACGGACAAGATACTGTTGGGTGATAATGGCATGTGATTCCTACCACTTTGTAAATAAATGTCAATGCCAAATACACAGTGACCTGGTACATGCACTAGCACAAGGACTTCAAGTAATTACCTCACCTTTTCCTTTCTCTCAATGGGGACTCAACCTCATTGGAAAGAAACATCCCACATCTACAAATAGACACAAGTTCATTATAATTGTTACAGAGTATTTTACCAAATGTATTGAATCCATAATGATGACCTATATCATTAGTAAACAAATCTCCGAGTTCATTTTGAACTATATAATATGTCAATATGGTGTTCCTTTACCCATCGTAACCAATAATGGATGCCCATTGAAAAACTAAAATGTCAAGAAATTGTGTGAATGGTACCACATTCAACACTACTTTGCTACCCCTTATTACCCACAGGGTAATGATCAAGCAGAGGCATCTAATGAAACAATTGTAAAACTCCTAAAATTATTGTTAATGATGTTGGTTGAGATTGGAACATACATCTAAATCTAGCCTTATGGGATTATCATACGAGAATTTGTACACCCACAGGTGCCACCCCTTTTTCCCTTGTCTATGGTTTTGAAGCTATCTTACCAATTGAGACTGAGATCCCATTCCTAAGGGTTTCCATGTAGAGTGTCATTGAGGATGAAGACTACATAATTTCTAGGTTATGCGAGCTAGAGTTACTAGATGAAAGATGACAAACAACATCATTCCATTTACAATTGTATTAGAACCACCTTATATGGAGCTACAATAAGAGGGTTAAAGTCAAAAAAATTGGCATTTGTGAGTTAGTCTTGAAGGAAAATCCCATAAATTAACAAGAATGTGAGAAACCAAGAAAGTTTGAACCTAACTGGTTAGGTCCTTACATCATCACTACAACATATGGATTTTGTACCTATCAGTTGGCTACTCCAAAGGGTGAACTGTTATCAAATTCCATCAATAGCATGCACCTTCAAAGGTACTATACATTACCTCTACAAGATCCCATGGGGTAAAAATATTAAAAAATAAAAAAAATAGAAAAGAAAAGAAAAGAAAAGAGAAAGAAAAATAATTTGTCCTATAGTGAAAACCATTTCGATGGCACTTTGGATAAGTACCATGGTCAAAACCTAAAAAATAGGTGTCATGTGTAGTCAGATTATACTCTACCATCTATTACCATTCTATCTGATTCCGTCCATAGTAAACCTAAACACAATATCCTTCATAGTGAAGAGATTTCCTATGACCTGAAATTGGGTAACACTTCTCATAAATAACTTATCACATTTAACCATCCATAAAAAAATGGTCCTATTCCGGATTAGAGGCAATTCTTGACCTAGGGTTTCAAAAGGATCCTATACATGGTATCTGGGGATGTTATCACATAAATCCAAAAAACATTGAAATTTATCAAACATCCAAAAACATAAAAATATCAATCAAAACACAAATAAAATCAAATATCCTTTGAAAATTCCAAAAACATCCAAAGTCAGAAAAGCCAAAAATAATGTCATTTTATATAGTCAAACTACAATGTCTTTGTGTTCATCATTTAGTAAATTCCATCATTGATGATCCCCCAAGGCATTAGGTCTATCCTTTAGGGTCAGTCGAGGTCAAGTCTTTTTCTTAGTCCAAGTCTCATAAATAAGGTATCATTGGTCACAAATACAGTCGAACTATGAAGTCTATGTATTTTTCACATAGGAAAGGCCATCATCGATGAGCCCCTAAGGCATTAGGTCAGTCCCCCTAGGGTCCATCATGAGTAATTCTTGTGTCACATTCCAAATTGCATAAAAACTATTCTTTTGTAGAAAACTGACATTTTGAACACAAACGACATACCTTACACAGAATCAAGATTAAACAAATCAACATAACAAAAATAGGACACTACCCAAGTAAGCCTTCAAACTAGTAGGTCAATTGTTTGCATATCTATAAAAGATACCTATCAGATCAAAAATATTTTGTCTTATATAGGATATGGCATTATCAAAACCAGGCCAAGCATCTTATACAAAAAAAAATTATTCCTTAAATCGGGCATAATATTTTTTATCATGTACTTATTGGTAAACAAGAGGATCATTAAATCTTGTTGATTTGTTTGTTTTAGTTAATCTTATCTTTTTTTATTTATCTTATTTCATACTCCTAATATGATCAATGATATTCCCAAATGATTAGAGTGACGATGAGGGATGATGATAGTTCTTTCTATTGATTTTTTTCTATGGTTTGTCCTGATAACGTACTAGGGAAACTAAGGTCCTTGTGTGTGAATGAGATTATATTTAGCATAATCTAAAAATCCTATGTAAATCAAAAACCAAACTAACACTTCATTTCATCTGGATAAACATGCTCCGTAGTATTTTCCTCCACATTCCTACAAGGTTCTATTGTCACTAATTAGAATAAGGACACTCCTTGTCTGATATGTCTAAATCTTTGACAAATGCATACTTATGTCACCAAGGTTTGTCTCAACTTGGTGTACATCTTCCACTTTTTTATATATCATATATTCAACAAAAATAAATAAAATCTACCTTCACAATTCATTCCTAGGTATGCGTACATCTGCTTGGTCCATGTCCCATTATAAAATGCTCTATGATGATAAAAATGCACTGTTGAAAGCTCAAGTACTATCAATCATCAATCTTGGTTCAGATGAATGATCCATCTAATGGTTCTTCACTCCTTACTAAAATATTATTATAATCAACATTTCTTCTGCCATTCCTTGCACTTAAATACATCACATCAACCTGTCAAAAAATTTGGCTCATTATCCAGAATTTTGACCAAATTTCTCGAGGGGGCATCATCATATCCCATCATCATTGGGGCATACTAGGACAACTCCTAATCAAAAATTTCTAAATTTTCTTTGACATAATGCTATAAAAACTCATTATATCAAAGAAGGGAAAAATATAGATACTTGAAATTGTCCTAACTTGCGAACAACACTTTTTCACTAAAATTATTAAATAATGAATTATTCTTTAATTATTATCATTTTTTTGTATTATGTTATTATTTAAGTAATTTAACGTTATTTAATTAATTCATCCTCAATAATTATTTCTGACTAATTAAATAAAATATTATTATTTAATAAAGTCTTGATTATTCTTATTCTCCCTGACCAATTAAATAAATATTATTTATTTAATAATGTCCTAATTAAACATTAGTCTTTTGAAATAACTAAATAAACCCTATTTATTTAATTCAATCACCAACTTCACCTATTCTTCTATTTTAATTAAATAGTTATCATTAATTATTTAATTAACATCAAACACCCTTCTCATATTAAATAACTATTACAAATTATTTAATTAAATCGTGTTTCCACTTCTAGATTAAATAATTTAATTAATTATTTAATTCTCCAATATTGACTCAACATGATGAATTAATAAAGTTTTATTTATTAATTTAATCACATATTGCATGTTCCTATCAAAATTAATTAATTATTCTCACACATTTTGATTGATCAAATCACATCCACTGATTATTCAATCTAATTTGCTGACTAATCAATCATATCCACCAATTATTCCAATCCCACTAATTAATATATCCCTTTCCACCAATTATTCAATCCAATACCATTGATTATTCAATCCAATCCCATTGATTATTCGATCAATTCCCTTGATTGGATAAATCGGGTCAGTTAGCTACTCAATATATTTCCTCTCAACACACATTGACCGTTGATCTTGATCTCTGATCTTTGCATCCAAATTGTTCATTTGAAATAATAATTTCTATAAAAGAAGCCTTCTTCTCATGTTTTTGGCTAACCACAAATTCTCGATATTTTCCATTCTTCATCATTCAACAGTGTTCTTGAGCTTGAAGCAAAGACAAAATTTGAGAACCACATTCAAGGAGACAAATTAAGAAAGATAATGAAGGTGAATAGAAAATAGCTTGGAAAGGAATGTGAATTGGTATCATTTTCTTATGTTTCTATGTTTATTTTTCGTTCTTCATTAAATAGATTTGATTTGATATTAGAAAATTTGAATTCCTAAGTTTAGTGATTTCTTAGATTAGATTCATTCCTAATATTGTTGAAAACCTCATTTTCCAATCTTACAATATGTATAGTAGCCATATAGTGGCAAGTACTTATTTTTGTAGGATTGTAATACAAGTATTTGTTGTGTTGTTGATGGATGACTCATAACAAAATTTTAAAGGTATGCTACATAATATTTGAGATCAAAAAATTATTGCAAGTTGAATGTATCATGACTTTACTAGGTTTATCGATATTATAGTTGTTAGGGTTGACCTTAACCCCCAATTTTTAATCATATTAGATGCAACTATGACTAACATAGTTGATTTTGTTTATCAAAATAAATATTTATGAGAAAATGATTTTTTTTCAAGAACCTTTGTAATTTCATTGGTTGGTTTTGAGTTTGATGACAAATAAATTAAAATAATTCTTCATTAGTTCTAAAATAAAATAAAATATTTTAAAGTAAATAAAATTGTTTCAAACTAGGTTATATGAAGAAAAACTCTTCAATAAATAAAATAACTTAAAATTGATATCGTAGACATATATATTTAAAATGACTCTTAAGAAAATCTAAAAAAAAACAAAATATTCATTTATGGGCTCCCTCGAGCTAACTCAGTTATGAATCCTAGGCTATGGGTTCATTGGCAGCCCCCTATCGAAGGTTGGGTGAAACCAAACTTTGATGGAGCAGCTTGGGGTAATTTGGGCCTAATAGGGGTTTATTACATTTTAAGGGATCATGAAGGGATTACAAAGGCAAGATTATCTAAGTTCCTAGGGGAGGGAACAAACAACATGTTGCAATGTGTGACCCTTGGTCTCCTCTTCCTGTGGTAGGTGTAGTCTAGCACAATGCTTAGGCTTTGTGACATGGTTTAACCACCTCCTATGGATCTTGATCTTGTATAAATCTAGTGGTTTTATTGGGCATTACAAGTTGATCTTTTGGTGCAATGATAGCCACCTATACAAAAATTGGTATCAGAGTCGAGGTCACAGGTTTGAACCCCGTGCTTGCGTTGGGGGGGATTGTTGCAAAGTGTGACCCTTAGTCTCCTCTTCCTGTGGTAGGCATAGTCCAATGCAACGCTTGGGCTTTGTGACATGGTTTAACTATTGGGAATTGTTGGAGATTTCTGATATGTGGTTGTCATTGATGTCAACACTATTAGCATTAATGTCTTTAAGACTGTATATGTCGAGGATATTGAGAAAATTGTAATAAAATAAGTTGCAGGTTGTCGGTGAAGTAGTGAAGATCAGTATGATGGAAAGTTCAATATATTGATGATCAAAAGTTATAGATTAAAGGTTTTGTTTAAAATCCTATCTAATTTATCCACCAAAAGTTTCAGAAGTTCATATGAATATTTGAGCAAGTTATGAGTTTTTGTGTTCCGACAATTATTTTGTTACTGTAGCTGGTGTTCCTAGAAGAAGATAATGTGATTCTAGTAATATGAGTTGTGAATGATCTTGTGGTGATTCATGATGCTTGTGGATGTTTCTAGATCATGCTCTATCTATTTTGTTGGTTCGCATTGACCGGTGTGCTCGCGATTGAAGATTTTCTCTTGCATGTTCATGTTTTTCATGTTCATGGACGACAGGGTGATTGTAGTGTATTGTGGATCTTTGAGGAATAAGTTTTTGAAGGTTTTTTGTGTTCAAGGATATTGTTTTGGGTCCATACTATTTTTTGGATGACTTTGGTTGATTCGCATTGATAATTATTTATGTTTTGGGCTGACAATTTGTATTCTCTTTATATTTTATTGAAGCCAACATGTAGATGATGTTATTCTTGGTTGCAGATATATATGAGCAATTGTTTTATCATTTGTGAAGTGTGAGTGCTATGTGTGAATAAAGTTTAGATCATTTGAAGGTAGAAGTTAAGTGTAAAGAAGAGTGAGCATAGTTTATGTGCTTAATTGAAATTGTAATCAAGCATTAGTAGATGTTATTTTCTCAGTTCAAAATATTCATATGGATTTAATCTGAATGTAATTGTAAGATAGTGTGTTTTCCTTTGGGCAGTGAGCCTTTTTGTATTTAAGCAATGAGCTCTAGGCAGTGTGCCTAAATTCAAGTGCATTCCCCATTTTCTATAATTTTAATAGAGTATAAACTTGTGGATTAACCTCCATCATGGTTTTCCCCCTAACAGGGTTTCCACACAAAAAATATTGGTGTTATGTGTGTTTCTGATGTTTTGATGGTTTAATGTTTTCATGTTTAATTATCAGATTTGAGAATAAGTTTAATAAGTGTAATTTATGTGACAACTGATTCACCCCCCTCCTCTCAATTGTTTTCCCTTGTGTTTCCAACATTAACCGCTTCTTGTGGACCTTGATCTTGTATAAATCCAGCGGTTGTATCGAGCATTAACAGGTCGATATTTTGGTGCAATCGCAGCCACCTATGTAACACAACCTAGTAGAATTACATGCTTCTTGGCTTGGGGTTAAGATAGGCATCCAAATGAACATTAAAAATTTCATATCGAAGGGGACTTGATTATTAGAATTAGTATTATTTGTTGAAGGACAAAATTATTTGAGGAGTATAAGGTGATGCATATATATCAAGAAGGGAATGGGGAAGTAGATCTATTTTCCAAATCTATTATCAATTGTTATAGGTAAAATGAGGTGGCTGTATGTTGATTAATAGCTCTTACATAAGAGAAGGATGCCTCTCGGCCTTAAGGATCGAGGCGTCATTAATGGTATTTCTAGGAAAGGATTTCGGGGGAGTAAGTTGGCAGCACAAATTTTTAAAAGCTTGGCTTAATTTTATCTTCCTGCATTAGTTGCTATAGAGACAACAAGCTATTTGAGTGCCAAATAAAGGTAGATGACATTTAGAGGAGTGACTTTGGATGCTAGGTTATGGAGAGTTTTCAATGCAACAAATGTGGATGTGTTGGAAGAAATCAAGCAGGTCCTAGGTTTTAGATTTCTTCATTCGTCATTTTTTTCCTATGTCAACCCAAACTTAGCATTAATGTTTATGGCATGGCTCTTACACACCCAAGAGGAGAAATCAATTATATGTTGTTTGATGATGAAATTAGTGAATTCAAAATGGAGGGAGGGCATGAAGTATTATTTTCAGATGGTGGTGGTTGGAATGGGGTTGAGAACCATGGCGAGGTGTGGCCTGAGCTCACCCTTGGATCCCATTGAACAAGTGTTGTGTGTTGGAGAAGACATGGAGGCCTGCTTGGAGGAGGTCAAAAACAATATTTATCTACTTAAGGCGAATTTTAGTGCTTTCTCAGTTGGGGAACTAGCACCTCTGCTAGCTCTCCCTACCAACGCCAGTGATATGCTAGTGTCATCAAAAGATGAGGATGCATAGGCGTTTGTGTTTTCGAGGTGTTTTGGGGTGGTTTGTTGCTTGGTCGTTGTCATGTGTTTTATGTCTAGGTCCTTTTTGTTATTTTGCGCTCTTACAAGTTTATCTGTTGTTCCTAGGCTCGACTCCATCAAGCCAATTTTAATGTATCCAAAGACAAAAATCAAAATAAAATAGTTATTGATATAAATATTTTAAATACATTTAATTTTATATTTTTTAAGAATAAATATGGATTCTCTCAATGTAATTATTATATTAGACAATTTTTAATATTATTTTATCATCAATTTATTTACTTGTATAATATTAAAATTAATAATAAGATAATCATTTATCAATAAAATTGAAGAATATTAATAAAAATATGATAAAATTATAAATATGAAGTTATTAACATTATTAGTATTTAATAATAAGATATAATGAGTTAATTTGTAAAAAAAAAATTAAAAAAATACGATTATAATGTGAAAATAATATTATGATAAAATATTAGTAAAAATAATTATTTACTAATAAATAATAAAAAATAATTCTTGTTAATATTTTTTTAGATATAAGTATTATGTAAAAGACAAGTTAATAAACATTAAAAAAGTTAATTAAAAATATTAGTATTTTTTAATATTTGTATTATAATATTATAAAGAATAAATTAATTGGTAAATATTATATTATGTTTGTAAAATATTAAAAATATATATAGATTAAATGTAAAAAAAATTAAAAATAGTTAATTAATAATTATAATAATTATATTATTTAAGAAAATTTATTTATATTGGTTTTTCGACATGTGGGAGAGCTGTTGTGATGGGACAAAGGGCTTGTACATGGTTGTGGTAGGGTAAGGTGGCCTATACCACCCTATTTGCTATTGCGCAGACTTTTTTGGGCTCTTGTTGGGTGATGTGACATTTATTGCTTGTTATTTCATTGACCAAAATTTTTTCGTTTGGATTTTCTCTTTCACCTTTGTCCTTTTTTCTTGCTTTTTTCATTGTGTGGTGTTCAGGCCTATGGTTGTTTGCATGGAACCCTCCAGGGGTCTCGAGGACCCATCCTTGCTCTCTTTTAAAGATGTTTTTAATGGGGATTCCTCAATGTCTAGGCATGTTGATGTAGTTAATTCTCTCCTACATGCAACAAAGGAATCAAAGATTAACCATCCTCATGAGATGTGATCAAAATCTAATGGGTGTTTGGAAAGGAGCAATGATCACCTAGTGGTGTTGATTAACCTAGATGTTGTAGCTGAGGATGTTATGTACTTGTTAGATCATACTTTAATTTATGTTATGGAAGCTAACCCTTTGTGTGAACTCCCTCAGGATCATATAGATACGAAGGTAACTGTTGATCTAGATTTAGACTCTCGCTCTAAGGAAGATGGTAAAATGAAAAACATACCATTGCTAGGAATCAATCAAAAGAACTTAAAGAAGGGGTTTGTGGATAAGATGGCTAAGGTGGGTAGAAAAAAGGATCTAGAAAAGATGAAGATAATGGGATAATTCTTAGTGGAATCAGGTGTTGTTAAGACATTCGACACTCAGTTTGCCTCATCCTAAAAATTATTGTGACCTCATGGAATGTTAGGGATTTGAGTAGCATCCCTAGACAAAAGGCTACTCAAGATATGATTCGCGATCATAATCCCGATATATTTTTTATCCAAGAAACTAAAATTTATGTGGAGGATATGAAGAATACTTCTTCCAAAATTTTGAAGAGAGGTCTATGCTAGTGTTTTGGAGCCCAAGGTTCATTCGGTGGTGTTGCTTGTCTATAAGACCCATGTTGGATCATACCTCTTTGGTGGGTGGCCAATAGGAACTCAATTTCTTTGCTAGTATCCTGCTTTGATTCAGGAGTGGTTATTCTTCTTTCCAATGTTTATGTGTCTATCGATCTACTAAGTAAGACTATATCTTGGTCTAATATTAGATTTATTCATTCTCTTGCACCTTCTTGTCCTTGGATTCTTTCAAGAGACTTCAATTCTATTTGTAGCCTAGAGGAAAATCTAGGGGAGCTTATTGTTTAGGACCTATATTATCCTTGATGTGTGACAATATCTCCTTTCTCAAGATGTTGGATGTAAAACCAAATAACTTAACCTTCACCTGGCATAATAAAAGGTGTGGAGAGAGTTCTATTTTTGAGAGACTTGATAGATTCCTTGTCTCAGATCATTGAATTGGGAATACTTGGACCTCTTCCTCTAAAATCTTGGGATGGAAAGGATTAGATCATTAGCCAATCAAGTTCTCTTCCTTTTTATTCTCAATGTCCAAACACCCTCCTCTTATATTTAAAATCATGTGGATTTGTGATCCTAGTTTTCATTAATTGATTAAGAAGTGGTGGTCTGAAGGGAATCCCACCTTTAGCACTACTATGTTTTATTTTTTCAAGAGGCTTCAATTTGTAAAATACTGGCTTAAGAAATGGAATAGATCTTCTTTTGGAAATCCTTTTCTTGTGAAGAAGTAGGTACATGCAAATCTAGATAACATCACTTTTAGAATTAAAGAGGAGGGTATGACTATGTATTTTCTTCAGGAAAAGGCTATATATTCCAAGGAACTTGCAAAATGGGAGCTATGGGAGGATATCTTTTAGAAACAAAAATCTTGTATTGGCTAGCTTCATGAAGGGGATAAAAATACTATTTTTTTCATAATTATGTTAAAGAGCGAAGATATGGAAATATTATTTCTTTTATTTCAGCCCAAGGGGATCAACTAACTTCTTCCCAAGCCATTTCAAAGGAGGTGGTTAGATTCTACAATTTCCTTTTCACAGAGGAGGTCCTACTAGGTCTAGCTGAGGATGATCTTGTCCTATAATGTATTCCTTTAGTGGTCTATAAGGAGATGAATAACTTCCTTTTAAAGCCTATTTATTTAGAGGATCTTGAAAGTATTTTTTTCAAATGAAGAAAGGTAAGGATCCTCGACCTAATGGGTTCTCGATTGATCTTCCAGAAGTTCTAAGATACCCTTAAAGTATTTACTAAAGGTGATTCTTCTCAAACCAATAAGTAGCTGTTTAAAACAATTAATTTCACCTTTCTTTTTTTAATTCCTAAAAAAGAAGGGGTCAATTCCTTATATTTTTTTGGCCTATTGTATTATGTAATGTTACTCTCAATATTATAACTAAGTTGATTGCAGAAAGGCTAAAATATTTCTTGGCTCTCTTGATTTCTATAAAATAGGGGGTTTTATCAAAGGTTGCCAAATTGCTGATGGGATTGAGGTAGCGATAAAAGTTGTTCACTCCATGTCATCTTCTAAGGAGAAAGTCATGTTCATCAAATTGGATATGTCTAAAACCTACGACAAGGTCAAGTGGTCTTTCCTCCAGCGTATTCTTGTGGCTTTTGGTTTTTATTTAGATTGGATCTCTTGGGTCATGAGTTGTGTGACTTCTTCCTCCTTCCCTTTTTTGGTTAATGGATCCCCCACACCTACCTTTTTTGTGCCACGGGGACTTAGGAAGGGAGATACTCTTTCTCCTTACCTCTTTATTTTACTGGCTAAGGGTCTTGGTAGACTGTTGATGCAATACAAGGATATGGGCCTAGTTCAAGGTTGGACTTGGGGTCATGGTTTAGACTTTATCTCACCTTTAGTTTTTGGATGACACTTCCTTGATGGTTTTGGATTGAATTGATGAGGTAGTTAATTTCAAGTAGTCAAAATATTAATGAGGGCAAGTCGAGCATTATATTTTCCAATACTCCTAGGTTGATTTAGAACAAAATTTCCCATATTCTTTGGTTTCATATTGGAAGTATTCTTATGAAGTATTTGGGAATTCCCTTGTGTGTTGGCACCCTGAACAAGAGGCATTGGTAGAAGATCCTAGACAAATTTTGGTCAAAAGTCAATCATTGAACTTTTCATTGGCTATCTTTTGTAGGAAGCTTGACTCTTTTAACTTCTATCTTACAGGCTCTTCCTTTGTACAAAACTAGTAGAATTTGGAAAATAAATGACTACGTGAATACAAATTTTAGTCATGACAACTAAAAATGACTAAATTCTAGTCTTTTTTTGCAACATAGCTATAAATGACTAATTTGATCGTCGAGTAAAATCACAACTATAAATGACTAAATAAATCACTAAATAATTAGTCACACAAATAAAAATTAGACAATATGATATTAAAGTGGGTAATTTAAAAAATATAATTTTTTTGGAAATTATTGGTGAGAGTGGGTTGTATTGTGCACAGGGTTAATAGCGAATTCGGAAATTGTTGGCGGGAGTAGGGAGTAGAGTAGTATACAAAATTCGGCAGAGGTCAACTACTCGCTTGTTTGGAGAGGACTTGGAGACTTCTAAAAATATGGACAAGGAATTCAAATCTTTTTGCAACGAATTTGAAGTCAGCAAGATCGTCTACAACAAATTCAAATTTGGGGATGCCCTCTGCAATGAATTCATAGGTAATTCAAAACCCTAATTACATTAAACAAGTATTGTATGGCTCCTTATGAAGCTCATGAATAGTTGTAAATTTGAATGTGCCAAGTATGAGTGTTTATTTGAATGTGCCAGGTATGAGTGTTTGTGGGTCCTGATTGAGCATGAATGCATCCATTGTCTGTATAAATCTTGTTTATTTATTTAGTTATTATTTTGTCTCATGTTGAATGTTACATCCATAAAAAAATTTAATCCCTATGTGTGATGTTGTGATGAAATTGGTTGAAATCTTGATGTGTATAAAATGCAGTCATTAGGGTCCTCATAGGCTCTCTTGGCCAAGGGGTAATGGTGAGATCTATAAGGGCTTGATGACCCATTAACAGTTGGGTGGAAATTGGCCTACTCTCCCTTTCTTTTGTGTTTTCTTGTCTTTGTGAATATTTCAAAATTCAGCTAGATTTTCTCCTTTAAAGTGCTTGAAAAATTTCGTATAGTAGGAAATACTAGTTTCTTCCTATTGTTGTAAACATCTATATAAAATAACAATATTCATAAGATTATTTATACCCCAAGTGTTTGAGGGTTTGAGATCTTTTCTTTGTGAATAGGTTTCAAAATTTAGCTAGATTTTCTCCTTTAAAGTGCTTGAAAAATTTCGTATAGTAGGAAATACTAGTTTCTTCCTATTGTTGTAAAAATCTATATAAAATAACTCTATTCATAGGATTATTTATACCCCAAGTGTTTGAGGGTTTGAGATATTTCTGCAAAAGGGTGAAAAGTAGTTGTCTACTTCAAATTGAAATCTAAAATCATATGTACGAATGAATATCATATCAAAGGCTTTCCATGTTGGGTTTGAACTTTGAATTTGGGTCAAGTTCCACTTTATGCTATTTTATTTTTGGGCTATTCTAGTTGAAATGTTGAAAGAGTGCTTGTAAAATTATTCATAGGGCCTGCAACTATAAATCAAAGCCATAGATAGCTAGGGAGAAACCAATCCTATTATATTGTATTGGGACAAAAATAAATATACTTCCTTGTGTATTATAAGAGATGAGTTACATAAATAGGAGGGTATCTTGTCATAAGACATTGACAACCATGTAACAATTTGGATTTCTTGAGACTGTGAAAGAATTGGATGCTTTTATTCATTGTATAATCAATACCATAGTAGCAAAAATATTTTGGGGAAAATTTTGACAAACCAAAAGTATAAGATTTTTTGAAAAAATTGAACAAAGTTGTTGCTTGTCATGGCATTCCATCACCATGATACCACATTTCTTTGAGGCATTTTTTTCAAATAGTTCACTGCCTTACCTATGCTACCACATTTTTTGCTGGGAAATTTATGCCTCAACATTCAGGTTTCCCTTGAAGACTTGGCCGATTTCTCCATGTTTATGGCACTTACCGCCATACCGCTGCATGTTTTTCTTAGAGGTACGATTGTGCGGTTTACCGCTTTACCGCGAACCTCTGTTGCTCGGTCTGTGGTTGGGCGGTGTTACCGCTCTACTGTGGTGGTCTTCTTTATGCATAGTAGTGGCACGGTGAGTGATGGTAGTCTGGAAGGCAGTTACCTCCTTACCGTGGGGTGCTCCTGTTGGTGGTGAGGTAACACGATGAGTGGTGCAGAGGTGGCGTTCTGGCGGGTGACAGTCTACCGCCTTACCGCCAACAGTGAGAAGGTTCACTGTGATGGCCGTGGTAAGTGGCTAGAGGTCAGTGGTGACCGTTATTTCCCACCACAAGCGGTGCTTTGGGTGACCGCTGTGGCTATGGTAAGAGCACTAGTAGTCTGCCAAAGCGGTTACCACTCTACCATAGTGAGACCTGGTTGTCTCCACGGTAGTGCGGTATGACCGTTGATGGTCTAATGGGCAGTTACTACCACATTGCAGGAAGGCTTGGGAGTATCAATGATGGTGCGATTGATAGTGTCGGTCAGGGCTGGCAGTTATCACCTTATCGCGCTCAGGCCAAACAGTCATCGCGGTAGAGTGATAGATGGTAAGGTGAGCTCAGTTAAGCTCACTGCCATACCATGAGGCAAAGCCAATAGGGTTGTGGTAGCACGGTGGGAAGGAGAGACAAGGCTTGGTGAAGTCATCGATGAGCTCAAGGCTCAGTGAAGTCATCGGTGAGCTCATATGAGCTCACTACTATACCCCAGAAGATGGCGGGGTGAGATCGGGTGACCTCACCGCCATACCATGGTAGGTAATGTTGAGCTCGATAGTGACACGATTGGAGCTTGAATGAGCTCGGAGCTTAGTTGATCAAGTTGGACCAGACTGTTAGTGCGATCAACGAATGTGAAGGCTACACATGGTAGGTTGGCAGCGTTTGATTGGCCGAAGACCAAAGTGGTAATGACAGTTATTGCAGGCCATGGAAATTGAACCCAATTAAAGTGATGGATTTATTGCCTGGGTGGCTCGATGCAATCTGTGTAGATCGGATGCGTGCCTGGCTATTCGATGCATGAACCTGAGGGTCAATGATTGGTTGGATCATTGAATGCAATGTATGGAACGGTCAGAGATTTACATTAATATATGTAAACCAAAAGGTGATAGTTGAGAGGTTGATCCATGGACAAAGAGAGGTGTGAAGTGTGTTCGAGCAGTATGCTAAGGCATTGAAACTGTGAACACTCTATCTCTTGGATCTGAATGATGTGAACCTATGAGGCTTGAGGCTGGGCTGGCTGAGATAGTCTTTTTTGAGGAGCAGAAGGGAATCTACACTGTGTGTTGTGAAGGTGTTGGAACAGTGTGAAGGTTCTAGTTTTGTGTTGCCTGTTATTCTCCAGTTGAACAAGATGTGACTCATGTATAGGCTATGAGCCTGAGATTGTATTGTAACTATTTTATGTTGCTGAATAATACAATGGCTCGATCTTTTGGAGTGTGGGGTTTTTTACCCGAAAGGGTTTTCCCCACGAATAACTATGTGTCATCATATTTGTCTTTCATGGTTATCTATTTGTGTTGAATCTGTGATTGTTATGCATTTACTTTCCTCAGTAGGATCAATGGGGGATACTTTGTGCCTGCTTTCGCTTTATGGTATAGTTGTTTGTGTCTTTGATGTGATTTTGAATTGAAATCACTAAGGCACTGATGTCTTAGATGCCTATCTTGATGATAGACCAGACTCCTTATCCCCAACAAGTGGTATCAGAGCTAGTTCAAGTAGGTCAAGGCTTGGTGATACCAACCAGTGGTATCAAATTCTTCTCCCAGTTGTTGTACTTCTAGGTATTTCTCTTGTGATGATTTATTAGCCTGGCAAGCTTGAGAAAATCTAGAGGAATCGGTTGGTGATTGATCCTTCGATGAGTGGAAGTTTCTTCTTTGATTCAACACACAATTTCAAAAGACACTGGAGTTTCTTGGACTTGATCATATTGTGGCAATGTGGTCTGAGGCTCCTGGCTCATAGCAGATGTTCCTGATGCAAAGGGCATGAGATGTGTTCATGTTTGAGTTGCAGCGAAGCATGGTGTTCATACTGGGTGTCTATGTGAGAGGCTCCCTAGTGGTATGGACTTGCTTGTGTTTTTTATCAGCTATGGAGAGTTGTGCTTGTGTTGGGTGTTTTTGACATAGCACTGAAGGCAATTTATTTGGTGCTTTGATTGCATGGAGGCTATGAAGTGACCTTAGTGGTCTGCAACTTTTGGATAGCCTGGTTCTCCCTTTTGCTTGTGCATGACTGTGGTGTTGGAACTGGTCTGAAATGGACCTTTTGTTCCTGTGTGCCTGTTTCTTGCACTTGCATGGTTTCAAATCCATGTCCTTGGCTCTGGAGTTATTGTGTAGATTTTCCTTAAAAGTCTATCATGCATTTTCATGTTTTTTTTCATTGTTTTGGTTAACCATGATGGTTGTGTGCAGACTCTTGAGTTGTCCAGATGAGCAATAAAGATGGAGATGAATGGGTGTTTTATAAACACTGTGGTTTTGCAGGTTTTACATGATCAAGAGAAAAACTTGCATTGAGTGGAGTTGTTGTTTGCTATTTTCCAGATCCTGGCTTTTGGGATGTGACTGGATGAGATAGTTGTAGTTCGATTGGTCTTGAGGAGGGTGTCTTCTCTACATGAGAATGTTGGTATGTGTTCTTTCATTCAACATTTCTTGTGGTGTTTCTTGCGGGCTTCCTAGACTATGGTGCTTGTGTTGTGGACATTTTTGGCAAGTCAAATCTGTTGTTGATCTGGTGTTTGAGTCATGGTTGTTCTATTTGAGATCTCAGTTTTGCAATTTTCTAGTGTGATAATAGATTTGTAGGGTTGTCATTTGAAGTGGATCTCCGAGTTGTGTGGATAATAGATTAGCTACCTATTGATTGTTGTGAGACAACTCGAGTGCTTCTGTGTTGTTGCAGATCTATTAGCTGACCTTGTCTATGGTCACTTGTGCATTGGCGTAGCTATTTTGAGATGAGAGGATGGATGACATTGGAGTACCTGAATAGTCAGTGATGGGAACCTATAGCATGTGGGTCACGTTGTCATGAAGAGATTGTTATAGTGGTTAGTGTAATCTTTTGACAGTGATGGTGTGGTCAGTCATGGTGCTTGGAAAGCTTGGTGTCATGTTGCAGTGGGAGCTTTAGCAATGACTGGTGTCCTTCTTTGGTGTTGCAGTTGTTGTGTTTCTTTTGCATCTGCATTTTCACTATTTGAAGGTGTGCAACATCTTGGAACCATGGAAGACATTGTTAGTTTTGGTTGAGTTGTTGGTGGTGCTTGACAGGTGATGTTGGTTTTCATTTAGATTTATTTGCTTTATGTCATGGTTACTCTTTCTTAGATTTTTGGCATTTTTCTTTGCTCTTGAGACCATAGCTTGTTCACTTGAAGCATGATATCTCCAAAGGGGGATGTGTAGATCATGGTGTCATGATAAGTTCCTGTTCCTAGGTTGTGGAGTTTTGACAGTGGTCTGGGGTTTCTCTATGTTTTGAGTGCATTGGTCACATGCTGGTGAACTTCATGGTTGTTGTAGTATTGCAGATTGGAGTCAGCATGAGATGACAGGTTGTTGATACTCATGGATGCATGGAGAATAAGGTGAGGCTGAAATTCTTATGAGAATGTTGATGCTACAGCTGAAAGTTTGAGAAGCCTGCACCTTGGTTGAATGTGAATTCAATAGAGACCTTGAAGGAGAATTCTCTTGGGTAAGTCATGGTGACTTGTATATCTTGGAGGAGCATGTTCTCTTTTTTCTCCTCAATCTGCTCGACAGTGTTCCTATGAAAGGTATTTGCCCATTATAATTTTCAGGTGTGTTATGCTTTATCTTTCATTGGTATGACTCTTGAGTTGTTGTTTTAAGATTCTGGAGGATTCATAATGGAAGATGGATAGCATTGTGTATCTCCTTGTGCTTTTGAGGACTGACAGGAGATGGTGTATGGGTTAGTCTAATCTTCTTGATGCTTACATCCATGGTATTGTTGGGTTTTGTTAAGGTTTTCCCTTTGGGATAAGAATAAGATCATACTTGTCACAGCTAGCATTTAGAAGGGTTTGTAGAAGGGCATGTTTTGATTTGATGTTTCTCTCTAATCTGGTCTTGTTCTTCCTGTTTGTTTCATATGACTTTAGATGTTTGAGGAGCCATAATGGTCACTGTTTTCTATGGTCATGTGTTTTTCACTCGGGTGATGACACGAGGGGTTTTCCTTCTTCAGTTAGATATGGAACCTTGGAAGAACAATGGATGATTGATGAGAGAAAATTTTCTTGTAGCAAGAGGTTCTAGGTTGTACAGATCAGAGTGGGTGTCCCTTGGAACTACATGTTTATTTTATTCTATATGCAGGGGCTAGTGGACTTGGTATGCCTGGATCATTTGTGATGGTGCTTTGTTTGCACTCATCTGGATAGTGCCCTTGCAGTGGGAGTACTTGGATGTGTTTGGTCTACGACTGGTTGACATAGGGTAATTGTTTGCTGCTAAGATGGGTGGTTTTATGATGGCATGAGTCTGTTGCTAGTTATCATACCTTTGAGGTATGGGTGGTTGGACGGATTAGCATGAGCTATGGGTGCTATGTTCAGTCATGTGGGTTTGGTCAGTTGGATGAGGACAGTCAGGTCACTAGTTGTTGTTTTGGCTGATTGGTGTTCTTGTTCTAGAGAATTGCGGTCTGTGTCCTGTTTCTTGTGCTCGCGTTGGTGCCTTTTTGTTTGTTTTTGTTTTTCCTTTCCTGCCTAAAGGGTCATTTTCTTTTGTTCCTAAGATTGGTACATTTACAACTTGGCTTGTTCCTATTCCTGAGTTGGATTTTTTGGAGTGGTTGCCTATGATGGTGGACATCTTTCTGATGTTGTTGTAGAGGTCTTGGTTGGAGTGTGAGAGCATGTTTTGGTCCTTGTTCATGTTTGGAGGAAGCCTAAATGTCTTCGTCAAGTGGGAGATTGTTGAGAAATTTATGCCTCAACATTCAGGTTTCCCTTGAAGACTTGGCCGATTTCTCCATGTTTATGGCACTTATTGCCATACCGCTACATGCTTTTCTTAGAGGTGCGGTTGTGTGGTTTACCACTTTACCACGAGCCTCTGTTGCTCGGTCCATAGTTGGGCAGTGTTACCACTCTACCATGGTGGTCTTCTTTATGCATAGTGGTGGTAGTCTGGAAGGTGGTTACCTCCTTACCACGGGGTGCTCCTATTGGTGGCAAGGTAACGTGGTGAATGACACAGAGGTGGTGTGCTGGCAGGTGATGGTCTACCACCTTATCACAAGTGGTGAGAAGGCTCATCGTGGTGGCTACGGTAAGTGGCTAACGATCGGTGGTGACCATTATTGCCCCACCGCGAGTGGTGCTTTGGGTGACCGCAGTAAGACCACTGGCGGTCTGCCAGAGTAGTTACCACTCTACCACAGTGAGACCTAGTAGTCTCTGTGGTACCGCAATATGACCGCTAATTTTCTACTGGGTGGTTACCGCCACACCACAGGAAGGCTTGGGAGTTTCAGCCGTGGTGCAGTTGACGGTGTCGGTCGGGGCTAGCAATTACCGCCTTACCGCAGTCAGGCCAAACAATCATTGTGGTAGAGCGGTAGATGGCAAGGTGAGCTCGATTGAGCTCACCGCCATACCACGAGGCAAAGCCAACAGGGTTGCGATAGCATAGTGGTAAGGAGAGACAAGGCTCAGTGAAGTCATCGATGAGCTTGAATTAGCTCACCGCTATACCACAGAACGACTTAGATGGAGCAACGATAGTGTAGTAGATGGTGGGGTGAGCTCACCGCCATACCGTGGTAGGTAATGTTGAGCTCGGTGGTGATGTGGTTAGAGCTCAGATGAGCTTGGAGCTCGATTGACCAAGTTGGACCAGACTTTCAATGCGATCAGTGAATGTGAAGGCTACACATGGCAGGTTGGAAACGTCTAATTGGCCGAAGACCAAAGTGGTAATGACAGTTATTGCAGGTCATGGAAATTGAACCCAATTAAGGTGATGGATTTATTTCCTAGGTGGCTCGATGCAATCTATGTAGATCGGATGCATGCCTAGTTGTTCGATGCATGAACCTGAGGGTCATCGATTGATTGAACCATTGAATGCGATGTATGGCTCGGTCAGAGATATACATTAATATATGTAAACCAAAAGGTGACGGTTGAGAGGTTGAGCCATGGACAAAGATATGTGTGAAGTGTGTTCGAGCAGTACGCTAAGGCATTGAAACTGTGAACACTTTGTCTCTTAGATCTGAACGATGTGAACCTGTGAGGCTTGAGGCTGGGCTAGCTGAGAGGCTGGCTGAGACAGTCTTTTCTGAGGAGCTGAAGGGAATATACACTATGTGTTGTGAAGGTGCTAGAACAGTGTGAAGGTTCTTGTTTTGTGTTTCCTGCTATTCTCCAGATGAACAAGATGTGACTCTTGTATAGGCTATGAGCCTAATATTGTATTGTAACTATTTTCTATTGCTGAATAATACAATGGCTCTATCTTTTGGAGTGTGGGGTTTTTTACCCAAAAGGGTTTTCCCCACATATATCTGTGTGCCATCATATTTGTCTTTCATGGTTATTTGTTTGTGTTGAATCTATGATTGTTATGCATTTACTTTTCTCAATAGGATCAATGGGGGATACTTTGTGCCTGCTTCAGCTTTATGGTATAGTTGTTTGTCTTTGATCTGATTTTGAATTGAAATCACTAAGGCACTATTGTCTTAGATGCCTATCTTGATGACAGACTGGACTCCTTATCCCCAACATTTTTCATACATTTATGTCAAAGCATTTTATCAAATAGTTCATTACCTTGATGTTATGGCTAAAAGCCTAAAACAAGTGCTTTCGAACAAGCTATGGATGCTTGGAAAAATTCTATCAAAGCGTAATAGTAAGCAGTAAGCTATGGTCTGATGGTTTTTTCACACAAAAATTAGCGTGATTTTATTCACATTTTTTGCAAGTTTTAAATGCATTGTTTTGGAAATTTTGTAGTTTGAAATGGGAAAAAATCGTCGACCAAAAGGCCAAAGATTTTTTCAAAAAATCGGGGAAAAAATCATCCAACTTGCAGATATTTTAAAAATCGGGATTAATCGGGATTTTTTGTAGATTATTGCTTCTATGATCAATACAATGTAGTAACCATATCTTGAAGTTTTCTATTTGTGTTTCATCTTATCATGCATGGGTATGGTATTAATTTCCTATTTTGTAACCAATTCACCAACCTAATCCCTGAGGCTCCTTTTCACTAAGTCTTCATGGCATGGGTAGTGCATGTACATCATAATTATTTTTTTATTGGTTGGTGTAACTTATAGTAGTTACATAGGCAATTGAGTACTAGAACCACACAAACAATTCTAATTTTAGCAAACTATTTTTTCATTAGTTTCCTCTACACATTTTCGAGCATATGGGAATTGAACTTGTAACATGCATCCAAATTTCAATTCCTTTGGTCGCTTTTCCATTAAACCACTAGCTCATGTCCCTAGCCTAGACCTCAATGCTTGGGTAACATTGTATGCAAGCCTAATCTATTAATTACATGGAATCCTAGAAGATGGTCTCATATGGCATAGTTGAAAGTTATGCTAGTTCATCAAATCAATGTGGTCACCAAGATATTTTAATTGATACTCTATGTCCACACATGGGATTACCTCAATTTTTAGAGCAAGTCATCTTCTCTCAACATGTTAATAATTTATGCTAGTAAGTAATGCTTAAAGTTACAACAAAGAATTCATTAGCCTATTTGTTAGTGTTTGTGTATTCATTAACATTGACAAGATTTCCATATGTTTAAATGCTTGTGGTTCATCAATAGAACAAGTATAAATTCAGTGTTCCATTGCTAAATCATTTCTTTAATTATCATCTAGACAAGGAAGGACCTCAATTAAACATGGATAAAAATAACATTTGTTTATTTGTAGTCATCATGGTCTTCTTTTATGCACATTGTAGATGACATGTAAACTAAACATAAGTCTACATGATCAACAAGATTTTTAGAATTAAAACATGCTCCTATAAATGAAAACAAATAGTATACAAACACCCCAAAGTTTCCTTATCTATTTGTATTATAATTTGACCATTATTGTTTTTTAACTACAACGGATAATTTCTATATTAGAAATATAAATGGTGAGGTGCCAATAATAGATAGTTTACAGCATATACTTTCAACCTCTGCCTCTTGCACATGGGCAACAAAATAAGGGCAGATTAGTTGCTATGTTTCCTACTAATTAGCCATTGATAGCTGAGAATCCTACAAGTAAAAATGCACAAAACTGACCTCAAAGATTTATGTAGAGGCGGAACATTTGATTTTGTAGAGTGATTCCCAGCTGTATTTCTTAAATTTGAATTCTTGCAAAGTGCTGAAGAGAATGAGTTACATATATTAGATCCTGGGTAAGTTGAGTTTTTCAGATTTCTGTTTTTTTCTTGAAATAGGAAACTAAATTAAACTGGAATGTAGAACATTGTAGATAGATCAATGTCAAAGGTTGACAATGGATAAATACCATGAATATGATGAGAGAGTAGTTGATGAGAGGGACATGGAAAAATATTCATGTCGATGTAATGACTGTCTGAGTGGAAAGGTGAAAAAAAAAATGTGATTTATCAACATATGATAAGATATGGGCATAGTGGTATAAGCCCTTGTGACTATAATTATTATGAAGATATGATAAAATTGCAGAGTGTGAGAGATGAAGAGACAACAAACATAGATGAAGTTGCACCAAACATAAATGAATAGGTAGCAATGTTAGACAAAGGGTTTGAAGTCGATAGAATGTTTTTGAAAAGGAAAAAACAGGTTTTACAGGGACCTGAAACCACAAAGTTAAAACACCAAAAGATAGAGCAAAACAAGTCCAAACAAATAGACAGCTGTCCCAAAAAGGAAACGACAGCACAAAGAGACAATAGGGTCCAAAAAAAGGACCGCCAAAAAGCCAGAAACAAACACCATCGCACTACTCCAAGGTGTTCATCAACTCCTCGGCCTCCTTTTCAACATCCTTCATATCCTGTAACCCCTGCTTGAGGATTTGAACCATATGTGAAGAAATCGGGGTCTTCCTCTTCGTATTAGCCTGGGTGCGAGTCGAAATCCCTTCAACAGCAGATCTGCTGCAACCACTGTCCGCATCCAAATCCATGACCAACGAGCCCTTTTGATTTTTTTTGAGCTTTTCCACCATAGCATTGATGATAATGGTGTTATTCCTGGCAATTTTTTGATTATTCTCCACAGTGGCCCTAATATTTTGGCCAATCTTGGACAAATTACACTTGAGCCTGGTCAATCTTTCCTCCTGCAAAAGCTATCTTTTCCTTGGTAAGGGGGTTTCCTGTCCCTCATTCTCATTATGACTCCAGCTAATCTTCTGCTCCAAATCCATGACTCTGTTGCTGAGATCTCTATTACGGCCTTTCAAATCACAGACTTCCTTTTGGGTCCACTTGAGAACAGTGAAAAGGCCATCCGTACTTTTTTCCGCCACACTCACAATGTCCTCAGTCTATGTTGAATGAGGGTCTAAATGATGATTGGACCAAGTTGATGGAGGATGCTTTAAATTTTGTGTATGATAATTACAAGTGAAGTCATTTGACAACAATCCTTCATATTCCTAACTTGCAGGTGGTGTTTGGCTGGACAAATGAGAGTGTAGATTAATTATTGGCATTATTAAGTTTGTTGTTACCACTTGACTCCACATTTCCAACAAAACAAAGTCAATGTAAAAATAAAATCACTAAGCCAAGCTTAGGGTATGAAAACATCCACACATGTGTGAAAGGTTGTGTATTATTTCACAATAATCTTCCAAGTGAGAGTGAATGTCTAAAATATCATGAAGTGAGGTATAGACAAGGGTTGAAATCAGTTGTGGTTCCTAGAAAGGTTCTTTGCCACTTTTTGATAATCCCATGATTACTTTGATGTATAGGTGCAAAGACATTGTTGAACTTATGCAATGGCATACCCAAAATAACATCACCAATGGAAAATAATGGCATGTGTCTAATTTTAAGACATGGATGGAATTTGATAATAGATGACCTAATTTTTCTCAAGATCCTCGCAATATAAGGTTTGGTTTGGCTCTAGATGGGGTGAACCCATTCTCAAATCAAAGTACTAAATGGTCAACTTGGTCAATGTTTATAATAAATTATAACTTGCCGCCATTATTAGCAACTAAAACATTTTTCTTAATGCTATCATTGACTATACCAAGAAAGAAAAGTGTGACTTTAGATACAATCGATGATTATCTACAACCATTATATGATGAGCTAATGGAATTGTGGAAAGGAATTCAAGCAATTCAATATTTAAGGGATGGCCATTCAATCAAATTCACTTTAAAAGCTTCCTTATTGTTTATGATTCATGATCTTCCTACATATGGCACATTATTTGGTCTCAGTGTTCATGGATACCATGGATATCCTTCTTGAAACTTTAAGGATTTTGTGAGGCACTCAAGAAGTTTGTGTAAGTGTATTTATTGTGGATATTGTGCTTTCCGTAACATGGATCATCCATATCATTGACAAAAAACACATTTCAATGGTCAAGAAGAGAATTGTGAAGGACCATTGCTAATAACGGGTGATTACATTGTTGAGAATTAACAAAAAAGAATGTCATTTATAATTAAAAATTGTGGGATTTCTAGTAGTAGATATGATCCATGTAATGAAAGTGGTGTAAATTTATTGTGAATATTCTATAAGTTTTCATACTTTAAGGATATAGCCATTAGGCATACTACTGACTTTATGCATACTAGGAAAAATATAGCCTATGTTATTATAGAAACTCTTTTTGGTGCTTTTGATACTATCTCATCACATAAAACCTTTCAAGAACTAAAGATTCATTGAAATTTTTGGGTTGAAAAATATGATGATGAAAAATATAAAAAACCTAGTGCTCCTTATGTCTAGACAAAGGAATGTGCGTGATTCTTATAGTTGATGTCTTAGACTCGCTTTCCCACTGGATATGTAAGTATTAGTATCAGAAGCCAAACTAAAATTAATAGCTTAAGAGGCCTCAAGACCCATGACTATCATGTCATAATCAAGAATATTTTACCTATTATGGTAAATATATCAAGTTTGGAAAAGGGGCCAAGATTGGCAATTATAAGGTTGGGCCTAATATTAAAGAGAATGATTTTACATGTATTATATCCTTTGAACTTTGATAGTTTGAGGGAGGAGATTGTTGAAGTCCTTTGTCTATTGAAACACGAACTTCCACCAACAATCTTTAACATTTCCATGCATCTTTTGATACATCTAGAATATGAACTAGAGCATTTTGGTCCAGTAAGAACGAGATGGATGTATCCTATAGAACAATATATGAAGGTTTTGAAAAAAATTGTTTGTACTTTGGAAAAACTAGAAGGTAGCATGTCTGAGGGATATTCAATTCAAGAGGCTATGGTATTTTGCACATAATATATGAAGGATTTAAAAAATTTCAATCAATGTGTATGGGATGATGACGAAGATGAGAGAGTTGCATGTGAAGTATTAGAAGGAAATGGATGTCACTTCAAGATATCACATCAAGAAAGAAGTGTGATGATGCCTATATTTTTCAAACCACATCTTCATTTGATAAGTGGCATAGGTTAAAAAAAATTACACAATAATTTATTTACTCAATTGCATTTACACATTTATATTATTAATCTTACTATTTGTATATTAATATTCTATGTAGAAAATATGAAGAAGAGAATCAAACTCAGATGCAACATCGATCTCAAAAGCGCAGACGTCATGATTTGATTGGAGGTGATTCTTTTCCAAATTTTGAAGAATGGATTGCTAATGCAGTCAATGATACAAAAGAAAAAGGTCAAGATATAACAATCAAGGAAAGTGATATTTTGCAATCTCCACATTTATGGGCTATGCGTTTTAGTGGAATGTGGGCCTATGGTAGTCATTTAAGAGTGGAAGAAAAAGACAAAGGAAAGAAAAATTGTGATTGTGTTGTTAGTGTTGAATTTCTTCATGAAACTAAAGAAATTTTATGTTGGATTTATCCAAAAATTATTCAAGTGGATTTTTGTGAAAATAGTCTTATATTATTAAAATATAAGTGGATCCAACCATCCACAATACAATTTGATTAGTATGGATTTGTACGTGCAAATACATGAAATTTTTTATCAGAGATGAATGAGTCATATGTTTCCCCTCTTCAAATCAGCCAATCGTTTCTAATTGATGATGTAAGAAGCCTAGGATAGTTGTATCTCATTCAAACAGAGTCTCGTTCAAAACAAAAAATTCATGGAAGTTGTCAATATAATGCCTGATGGGCAATATGTTAATTTACAAGAAACATTCGAAGAAGTGGATGAAGACGATGATGGAGTGCTTAAAGAAGAAATTTTGATTACCAACAAAGAGATTGGGAGAGAATATATTGCATGTCACAGATGAGGATGATGAAGAAAATAAAGAAGATGCAGACACGAGTGATCTGGATTCTAATCTTGTGGGCAATGTAGATGATTATGATGATGTTTTTTCACCTTAATTGGCTTTTCACCTTAACTTGTAAGCTTGTCACCTAAACTTTGGTTATATGTATGGTGTAATTTATTATTGAATGTAATAAAGATCTTATTATAGGTGTGCTTATTCAATGTTGTTTTACTGATACATTTCTAAATGTAATCATCATTATTCTGTTGGCACATTGTATACAAAACCTGAGATGTTCACTATTGAGTTGAAGTGCATATAAAGTTAGGTTCAATCATTCTTCTTAGTTTTCTTACTTTGGTTGAAATTAATTTTGTTTAGTTATAATATAATTTCTTGTGTGTCCTATATGTTTTCTAGATGCTTAACTTTTCTAACTTCTCTAGAACTTCTAGATATGAAAATAAGCAAGCAAGGTCTAAAGGTATCAAATAATACAACAAGATACATGTGAAAGTAAGCAACTCTTTAAAATCCTGGCAATAAATTGTAGTAATTTCTTTGATATTTGGATAGCTTTAGTTTGTAATATAGATTCTAACCTCCACATGCATTGAATATTCTTGTGTGAAGGAAACAATAATGAACATATATGATTTAATAATACATATAGATATCTTAAAATTAAGTTTGGCTGACACTAAAAAGCCCCATATAGTTCCAAATATTTAAAAAATCATCATATATGCTTCAATAAGATGTGTCTAGCACCTTTACAATCATAAAAATCCATTAATCCACTCCCACAGGAGTAGTTGTTCAATTATAAGGGCCCTCAATGGTATGGCGAGGTATAAAATAAGATGTAATCATATATCGCTATACCACGATAGTCATAAAAGATGTGTGTGGAATGGTGGTGATGAGTCTCTTGAGTATAGAAGTATACCACTACCCCACGGCAAGCAGTGACTATGTAAAATAAAAATTGTGGTATGGCAGTATGATCTCAACTTAAATATCAAAGGTTATCCTTTTGTCCCGTAGTCAACAAACAATGACATTAAAATAACATGTGGTATAGTGGTGTTAAGTTATGTAACCCGTTATCCCGTTGTAGACATGTAAAAATGACCTAACGCATATCGCACATCCTAAATGACATTTTCTCATCATTGACATCATTATCACCTAATATCACTATGTTTCACATCAATTAAATCAAAAACCCTAATTTACTCTATTAATTGAATAATATTACATTATTTAATTAATTCACTTTTTCGTCATTTTTGACTAATTAAATAAATTTCATTTATTTAATAAATTTCTAATCTAACTTTATTCCTCCTGATTAATTAAATAACATCAATTATTTAATTATGTCACTAATTTACCCTATTCCCTTAAATCAATTAAATTATTAAAATATAATAGTTTAGTTAAATCACTTTCCACTAAACTTGAATAATTAAATAAATTATTCAAACATCATTCAAAAATGTCAAAACAAATAAATGCAACTTTGTTTGTAAAAGTCAAACATGATTTGCACGTTCAACTCAAAAAGATTAATTAATTTAATTAATTAATTAATTTCCCTCACCCACTTTTATGATTGAGAAAATTATGATCCCTCGATTGCTCACTTTGATTGGCTGACGAATTCATCTATTTCTTGACTAATTCATCTATTCTTCAATCCCACTGAAGGCTCAACTTGATTTCCTCAATCCCATTGAAAGCTCAATTTATTTCCTCAATTCCATTGAACACTCAAATTTATTTCATCAATTACACTGATTACGTAATCAAAATCCACTGATTCTTCCCATCTAATTCTTCTCAATAGTTTTGAACCGTTGATTAGGATATTCTACTATGTGATCTCGATCGTTCATTTCAAAACACAAAATCTATATAACAACCTCATTTCTTCTCAAAAATGATTGAAGAATTGACATACACAACATAATAATGCCAAATTAATCATTTAAGCTTTTACATACATCTTCGATCAACATTGCACAACTTTGAAGCTTTTTATATGCACAAATGGTGGCTTTTCATGTATACAACAACGATCCATCTTTGTGAATACACTTCGACACAGGATGGGTAACTTTATGTTTTATTGATTTCATTTTTCTTGTATTTTAATTGCTTTCTTGAATTCAATATTTTGTATTGTTCATTTCGTGAGTAATGGGTATGAATCATCATCTTTTTGTTTAAATTATATTAGTTCAATTCATTCATTTTGATCTTATTGCATTTATCAATTTCCCCCTTACACACCTACGATCAATAATCTATAAAGCAAAATTAAGTGTGGTATGGCGATATGAAGCTATATAACCTGTCACCCCATGATAAATATATTTTAAAATTAAAAGGGACTTGCGATATGGTGGTATAAGGATTTATAGCTCATCATCCCACAGTGAGCAAACTACAACATAAAATAAGTGTGTGGTATGGTGGTATGAGAACTGTAGTCTCACAATAGAAAAGTGATAACATAAATAAAGCTTGTGGTATAGTGAGATCGCCAAAATAAGTATATTACATGACACTACCATCCTGCAACGGTTAAGAGAAGTGACGGTGGTACTACAATACAAATTGGAAAAAGCATTTATGTCAGCTATGGCAATAATTATTTGATTATCATGAACCATTTGATCTTCTAAGATCAACGTGAAAGGAATTTGGGTAAGCAAAAGAAACTTCCTACACTAATCTAAGTAGTAGAGAGTTGCAAAAAAATCTTTAACACCTTTAACGGTTATAGATTTAGATGCACATACATATCATAAATAGATAAAAAATGAGACCATAACATAGAATTTTATGTGGGGAAAACCATTTTGGGAGAAAAACCCCACACTTCGAAAACATAGCCCAATTATATTATTTAGCAACAATTAATTAGTTACAATATAATCATAGACCTATGCTCTTGTAGGATTCTTCATAATTCTGGAGTAATTTTGGCAACATAACGGTACTTCAATAAAACAACAACATAAAACTCCAAAATACAAGTGCTCAATATATAAGAGCTTACAATGCATAAATTATAATTTTTTAAAAAAACTACCAAAGGTTGAATGTGCAACATGGAAAGTGCAAAAAACACTGTAGACACACAACGATAAGTTTCCAATTGTCACCACATGCCAATCTACAAAATATGCACTTGCCAAAATAAGTATACCTCAAAAACTCACACTCCATGTAAACTCAACATGGAAATAGAAAAATATGTTATGCACAACTCCACCTGTAAAATCAACTTTCCAACTTGACTCCTCATATGAATAGAAATTGCAAGTTGTAACTCACAAAACAAAGTGAGAAAATTAGCAATATTTAATATTGTGGAAAAATTAATTCTTATGGAAAAATAAAAGGTTGAGACACCTTTTTCCAACATTCTCCCACTTGTTGAACACCTTTGAAGAGCCAATGAAAGTAACAGGATTTAACTGCTAGAGTCTATGACACCCATAAACTCCAAACACCATCTAATATTTTTGTGCTCACTAGTTTTGTCAATGCATCTACAACATTCACCAGCGTGTCAACTTTCTCCAACTTCACCTTTCTATCTTCCACACATATCACAAACAAAATGAAATTGAACATCAATGTGCTTTGCTCTGGAATGGAAAGTAGGATTCTTTGCCAAGAAAATGGCACTCTAACTCTCACAATAGATAGTAATCTGCCCTGCATCAAAACCAATAGCAGAACACAGGTTCTTAAGCCAAATGGCTTCCTTACAAGCATGAGTAGGTACAATGTACTTTTCTTCTATCATGGACAAAGTGACTACAGCTTGTCGCTTACTCATCCAATTGATTGGACCACCATACATCATGAACACATAGCCATTGGTGGATCTTTTGTTGTTAATGTAACCTGCCCAATCTGAATCCACATATCCATGAATACTCACTAAGTGTCAAGGTCTAATAGGATAACCATGAAAACATAAGGAATACTCAGAAATACCTCGCAAATATCTTAACCTCTCTTCAGTGCATCCCAATGTATCCATCCAAGATCAACCATAAATTGACTAAGGACTCCCACTGTTTGGGAAATGTATGACCTCATATAGACCATAGCATACATAAGACTACCAACAACACTCGCATATGGTACTCTAGTCATGTCCTCCATCTTAGTAGGATATTTTGGAAAATCCTCCATAGAAATTTTCATCCCTTGCATTATAGGATCAACTAACTATCTGCAAGATGTCATGTTGAACCTCTCCAACACTGTATTCACATAATTTCTGTAGCTTAACCAAATATTTTTGTCAGCTCTATCTCTTCTGATTTTCATCCCCAAAATATACCTTGCTACACCTAGATCCTTCATCTCAAACTATGCTAACAACTAAGACTTCAAATTTGAAATCAAACATTTACCATTCCCAAAAAATAATATATCATCTACTTACAATGCAATTATGAGAATGTGGCCATTATCACATTTGTAATAAACACAATGGTTAGATTTAGATCTCAAAAGTCCCAATGACAACACATAGGTATCGAACTTCTAGTACCACATTCTAGGAGATTGTTTAAGACCTTACAAAGACTTTTTTAACTTGAAAACTAGATTTTATTTACCTTTAACCACAAAATGCTTTGGTTGTGACATATAAATCTCTTCCTCAGGGTCACCATGAGGGAACGTTGTCTTCACATCCATTTTTTCCACTTCTAGATCATATGTTGTTGCAAGTGATAATATGATTCGAATAGATGTGAACTTCATAATAGGAGAGAAAATCTCACCATATTCAATTCCTTCCACCTAAGAATATCCCTTAGCGACCAACCATTCCTTATGCTTCTCAACACTACCATCTAGACAAAATTTTCTCTTGAACACCAATTTACATCCAATGGGTTTTTGTCCTTCAAGAAAAGGTACTAGATCCCATGTATCATTTTTCTTCAATGCAACCATTTCTTCATCCATGGCTTTCATCCAAGAATCTATATCACTCATACCCATAGCCTCTCTAATAGCCCTAGTCTTATCAATGTTAGAAATCAAAGAAAAAATGCAACTGGAATCCAACAAAGAATAACCAAATCTTTCAGGTGAATATCCAAACCTATCAGGTTGTTTCCTTTCTCTGGTAGACCTCCTATATTGTTGAGGTTGAGGTTATTCTTCTTCTCAAAAATTTCAGAGCTTCTCAAACTCTCCTCATCACCAGGTTCAACAACAGTATGTAGTTCTTCTTTCATCGAAGTAAGTGGAACTTGAACTGCCTCCTTTTATTTCTCCTCTTTCTCTGGTTGTAGCTCAACTATGGAAGGTTTCATGTCTCAAAAACTCACACTTCTACTATAGATAGCCTTTCGAGCCACTGGATCCCAAATCTTGTACCCCTTCACATTGACACCATAGCTGATGAAGATACATTTAACTACTTTTTCTCAAACTTAGACCTCTTCTCAATTGAAACATGAGCATAAGCTTGACAACCAAATACTCTGAGATGTCTCATCAAAATATTTTTACCAGACCATGCCTCCATGGGTGTCTTATCAACAAGAGTTGATATAGGAGATATATTAATAAAATAACATGTAGTGGCTACTTGTTCAACCCAAAACTTTTGCTCAAGGCTAGCACCACTCAGCATACTCTTAGCCCTCTCCATCAACATCATGTTCATCCTCTCTACAACTCCATTTTGTTGTGGGGTGTATGGAGTTGTCTCATGTCTCTCAATCCCATGCTCTTTAAAGAACTTTTCTAACTCTACTGAACAAAACTCTCTACCATTGTCAGTCCTCAAACATTTAATCTTTTTACTAGTATAATTTTCTACCAAGGGTTTAAACTCCTTAAATGGACTAAAGGCTTCATCTTTTCTTCTAAGAAAATAAAAAATTGTCCTTCTACTGTAATCATCTATGAAAGAAATAAATATATAAATTTTGACAATGAAGGAACATTCACAAGACCAAACACATCTACATGAACATAGTCCAAAACCCTATAAGACTTATGAGAACTAGAGTGAAAAGTAACATGATGTTTTTTTCCATAAAAAACAATGTTCACAAAAGTTGAACTCGAGATTAGAATCATCAAGGCCTTCAACAAGGCTCTTATATTTTAGGGATCTAAGACCCTTCTCACTGATGTGACCAAGTCATTGATTCCATAACATTGTCTTCTCTACAAGAAGCTTCATTTCCAAGGAATGAGCAACCTTAGGTACCCAAAATGCAGGACCATCAAATGTATCTGCTACAGATTTCTTTGCTTGATCTGACGGTGAAGATGAAGAATCCTGAGATTTCTTCTTTGTTTTTCAAAGGGACTATTGCACTAAAAAGTGTATGCATCTAGCTTGAACAAGGTGCCAATCTGAACACCCTTAGCCAACACCATAGCTAGTCCTCTCATCATCTTGCATCCTCCACTCGATAAAACAACTTGCACTCCCACATCATTTAATTTACTTACAGAAAGTAGGTTTCATGCCAAACTTGGGATATCCAAGACACCATCAATCCCCTTCATTCTTCCATCAGGGAATCTGATTTTTACTCTTCCACAACCAATGATCTTCAGGTGAGATTCATCACCCAGATACACCTTCCCACCATCATATTCTTCATACTTCAAAAACCAACCTCTGTGAGAGGTCATTTGGAAAGAAGCACTGGAGCCTATAAACCACACATATTTTGATGCATGCATTGCCAAAGCTATGACAAATGCATTTGTGTCATTTTGAGAATATTTATCATATTCGAAATCTAAGAAACTTTATCTTTTTTTCTTTTTCTTTTCCTTGCACTCCTTTTTGTAATGACCAGATTTTTCGCAATTCCAACACTCGAAGTTTTCACCATTAAACTTCTCCATTTTGGTTCTACTAGATGTGCTTTCCATCTTTTGCTACAATAAGGTCACAAAATATTCTTCTGTAAAACTCCCACTAAAACAAAGATCAATTCAAAAATTCCTTCAAACCCAACAGAATCAAAGTTGTCCAGGCTCTGATACTAACTGAAAGGAATCCAGGTAAAATGAAGAGCTTCCTACACTAATCTAAGTAGAAGAGAGTTGCAAAATTTTCTTAAAAACCTTTACGATTACAAATTTAGATGTGCATACATACCATAAACAGATAAACAATGAGACCATAACACATAATTTTATTTGGATAAAACCCTTTCGAGAGAAAAACCCCACTCCAAAACACAGCCCAATTATATTATTCAACAACAATTAATTAGTTATAATATAATCACATAGCCATGCTCTTGCAGAAGTCCTCACACTTCTTCACGATTCTGGAGTAATTTTGACAACATAACAGTACTTCAATAAAAAAACAACATACAACTCCAAAATACAAGTTCTCAATATATAAGAGCTTACAATGCATAAATTAGACATTTATAAAACAACTATCAAAGGTTGAATGTACAACATGGAAAGTGCCAAAAACACTGTAGACGCACAATGGTAAGTTTCCAATTGTCACCACATGCCAAGCTCCAAAATATGCACTTGCCAAAATAACTACACTTCAAAAACTCACATTCCGTGTAAACTCAACACGAAAATAGAAAAATATTTTATGCATAGCTCCACCTATAAAATTAACTTTCCAACTTGACTCCTCATCTGAATAGAAATTGCAAATTGTAATTGTAGACACTGAAAAAATGTCCTAAGTCTTTGAGTGACATTTTTCCTAGTCGTCATTTTTCAATAATTGAATAATGTTCGATCATATTCCTCTATTAATTAAATAATTTTTAATTATTTAATTGATTCACCTTCTCATTTCTATCCCGGTCAATTAAAATTATTTAATTGCGTCGCTAATATATCATTTTCTCCAATAATTAAATAAATTATTTATTTGATTATTTGTCTTCCATCCATAGTCAAATAATAATTATTTGACCCTTTATTCTTCTATATAAAATAATTGATGAAATTATTTAATTATGTGTCATTCCTCCCATTTGAGTAAATAATTAAATAATTTAATTATCCATGTCTAATTTCTATCTCCTCCTTTAATTAAATTTATGAATTTAATTAAATCTCTCTTTTTATTTCCTCCAAATAAATAATTGAAATAAATTAGTTATTTACCACTTGTCCCTCTCTTCCATTTTCAAATAAATAATTTAAAACTAATTATTTATGCACCTCTTCTGATCAAAGATGCCTTGTCATTAATCCTCTTCATTTCCTTCATTGTTGTCATAGTCGTTGGCATCATGTTTTTTCCATGCATGGCATATTCTGGTTGCATCAATTTTCAACCATTGATCTGAGCATCTTTCTAGAATCTCGATCTCAACCATCCATTTTGTAACCTCCGTCTCATTCATTCTCATCCATTGATCTTGGAATCCTTCTAGAGGATTACTCTTAGCCATCCATTTGAAAGGTTGTCTATAAAAGCAACCTTTCTCCTCCATTTTCAATTCAACAGCTAATTGTCTCCAACTTTCTACTTACTATTTTGTAGGTATTTACACATGTGAAGCAACAAATCTGAGGGAAAATATTGTAAAAAGGATAAATAGGAGAGCAAGGGAAGTGATTCAAGATTCAAGCATGGGGAGTATTGTGATTTAATGTTATTTTTTTCTCATTCTTTCATTGTTTTCTCTTGTTTAGGTGTGGTTAATGGTCTAGAGGTGTTATCCGTCACTATTCTGGGCTAGGAACTCTCTAACCCCATCTTAAATTGGTGAACCCAACGTGAATCTTATAATTTTGCAAATAAATCTGTTTGTTTTCTTGTTTGCTTTTGTTGTTTTGCAGGTTATAGCCAAGAATTCGCACAAAATCCCGTCATATTCTTTTGAGAACAGAAAAATGGGCATATTAAATCTTAAAATATGATTTATCTAGGTCTTTTATGCCTCTCTTTTAGCTTTCCATAACTTCAAACCATTTAAAATTTTGATATGTTTTGAGAAAGTTATGGTTGTTTTAGTGCTTGCAGTTTTTTTAAGATTTAGTTGTTAAGACCTGAATTTTCTTTTGTTTATAACACTTTTGTTGTGAAAGATTTTTCCAAACTTTTTCTAAGTTTTGAAGGTCTATGTCTTAGCTTTCCATAGATTTTTACGATTTAAAATTCTGTTTAGTTTTGAGAAAGTTGTCACTATTTTAGTTTGTTGTTTTCATTCAAGTTTTTTTTGGTTTACTGATATTTTGTTTTCAGCGTGTGGATTTCATCAAGAAGATCTAACTTGTGGTTTTGCAGGATTTTGGCTTTTTTTAGATAAGAAATATTTTGTGTTTGTCAACACACTTTTTGAAGAGCTAAAATTGCATTTCATTCATTAGTTTTAAAATTTGCAAAAAATTGCATTTACACTCATGAGGATAAAATAAACCACAATTTGCATATGTCACTCATTTGGTCTTAAAATTTATAACAAATTGCATATTTCATTCATGGGCTTAAATGAACAAAAAATTGCATTTTTTATTCATGGGTTTAAAATGAACAACAAATTGCATCTTCCACATTCATAAGGTTTAAAAAGAACAACAATCTATATTTTTCACTCATGGGTGTTAAAATAAACTTACATTTCACGTCATTGATTTAAAATTTATAAAGTGTTTTCAAATAATAAGAAATTTTTAAAATCAGCTAACTGTCTTTTAGTGTAGATAACACTTCGTTTGGTACTCTAAAATGAACGATTGCCTTTCTCACATAGATTAAATTAGGGGGTAATGAACCACTGTTTTAGTGTTTGAATGATGGTAGGTATTATTCTCTCACCTTGTGCAAACTCGGTGATCAGAAAGCTAGACCCATCTATTTTTGTGTTCACCCATTAGAAGGGCCTTCCTTGGTGGGAAAAATCACTCACCCTAAGGGACGACTCTAAGCGGTAACAGGCTAAAGCCAAGTCCTTCCGAACCACTGTAGAAATTTGTGATTGCAAGGAAATTTTGCAATCAATGGGATGTGGTACGTGATAGCTCTCCCCCAATATCTTTATGATATGTAACCCCTTGTTCTAAGGGTAGGCAGACCTCATGAGGGATTTTATCATAGTACCCCCTGAACCGGATGCCCTTACTAGAAACCTCTTGTTTGTAGCAACCAAAATCCTTCTATTTGTTGGTGAGGGAGGTCAAACCTCTGAAGTCATTCCACATACTCGTTGTTGTTAGTAAAGATGAACAGTTCATCATGGGAGATTCATGAGAACCCAAAGCTTGGTTGATCAAGAGAAGTGAGTTTCGTGGAGGGGATCTAGTGTGTCCAACCTTCTAAGTCGTCCACTAAGAATAAGCACGGTTGGTTAATCCAAGTGGGAATTCAACGAATATTGTCCTTGCCAACCATAAGATTCATGTTTTTTATCTTGAAATCGAAAATTTTCACATCCAAAATCAGACCAAAAATAAGTGCTTGTGACTGTATTTTGTGTTTTCCAAGCAAAATTCATCAAAATCAGTCAAAATCCATTCAAAAATCAAGTCAAAACATCAAAATTGTAAACTCAACATTCTATGAACCACAACTACTTAAAACAGAGCCACAACTGCCTAATTGCCATGATTTCACAAAATCCTTGTCCAAAACTGAACCAATTCATCATAATAGTGATCTTGACTTCCAAACCAGAGACTTGCAGACCTTTCCCAATCCATTCCATCATCTTCATTTAGGTTTGCATTACATTTTAGATTGCACCTTAGGCACCTTTCCCTTGCATAATTAATCTTTAGGTCTTAGGTTGCACATACCTTCTAGATTTTCGACATAGGAAAATTATCAAGCCTTTGGACAGTCCTTGGTTACTTATCCGGCTTGTCATTAACCTTCATCTTTTAATTTATCAACCTTTGTCTTTATCATCTTGGTCAAAAATTTGGGTCTCAAACTTGTGTCCTACTTTAGACTCACCTTGTCAAATCCATCATCTTGTTCATCACAAAGGTCAATGACATTTGGGTTTGTTATCTTGGACCTACATTAGCTTGGTTTTCATCCTTTGTCTCAAATTTTAGAATTCATAATCTTAGTATTATCATTCATATCATACCCTTTGACCATAGCTTCATTATCATTTTATCAATCCTTAGTCTTGGACTTAAATTTCACTTTCACTTTGCATCATTATATCTCAAAAACACAAAAACATAGTTTCATTTCACCTTATCCTTAGTTGCATCACTACCCTTGATCACTAATTTGGCATCATTTAGTCTCCTTTTCATTATCCTTCATCATTAATTTTTCCACCTTTCATATCCTTTGCATCCATTAGTTTCATTTAGCTTCATCCTTTGGTCTCAAAGTCATCATTATCCTTGCATGATCATCTTGCATCCTCATATCCTTATAATCCAAAAAATCACAAAAACATAGCTTATTTTCATACCATCTTGCATCATAAGGTCATTATTATCCTTGCATTATCACTCAACATCCCTATATTATCCCAAAAAAAACATATCCTTTGGTCATATGTTTATTATCATTCCTTAATCTTGGTCTTAGGTACATTAGCACTTTGCATCCTTATATCCTTGAAAATCATTAAAAAATAGCATAGTTTCATATCCATTTTGCATTATCACCTTGCATTTTCATCCAAAGGTCACAAGTTTTGTATGGTCCTCACTAAGTTTTCCTTATCCATCCTAATCCAAATTCATGACCATGTCTTCACTTTACCTTGATCTTCTTCATAGTCAAGTTGAATACCAATCAATCTTGAATCGTCAATACCAACCACTCACATACCCTTCTTACCAACAATATATAAGCTCCAGTCCTTCATCCATCTACCCTCACTATCAAGAGTCACTTGACACAATCCATTCCATTAATACATAACAAATGTCCATTAATCATCCTTATCCCAACCTTGACAAGGGAAACCAACCTTCCACTAGTCCATTCAAATCGTCCACACATCATAATTCATCATCCTAGTCCATTCCAATCCTCCACCTCTTATCATAATCCATCATCCACTAACCCATTGCCATCCACTCCATCCCAAACTACAATACCATCCAATAAAATCACATTAATTAATGTTCTCCAAGGACAACTAGCAAAGGAACTTGTTCGACTCCTAAATAAAAAAAACTTAGGAAATCCAATCACATTGTTGATCCTACACCATCCAACCATTTGGCACCATCATGTCCCCCATTTCCTACTAATACCAAAAATATCTTGCTATTGAAACTCCATTATTGCCATGTCAAAATCTTGGGTCTATCAAATAAAATCATATCCTTGTGAAAAATCAAATTCCATTGCCTAAACTTGAGGACACATGTCAAAAAGAAAGTCCAAAGCATGACATCATAACTTTACCTTCATTTCAAGACCAAAGTATTCCATCTCATGACCCCATCCTTAAGTCCATCCAAGAAGTCCTTCTAGCTAATCATGGCATCCAAAATACACCTATCCTTGCTCAAGAGTCTATTCACAACCATGTTGTCCAAGATACACCTATTTTTTACCAAGGTTCTACCATTGAACAAGAAATCCAAAATGATCTTGTCATCGACCTTTATGCCATCCATGATCAAACATTTGAAGTTGGTCTTCTCCAAACTCCAAACACCTCCATTTCCCAAGATAAGACACTTGCCTCCTTTCAAAATATAGATAATCAAATGAATGATATGGATAACATCAAAGAGCATCATAAAGAAGATACTATTGATCAAGTCAAAGAAGAACATATAAAATTTACTATGGATTAAAGAAAACATAAAGAAGCTACAATTGATCATGTCAAAGAAGAAGACACAAAATCTAGCATGGAAATCCAAAATGATCAAGAAGAAACAAGCATGGTGAATGAAAACACCAAAATATCCTATCAAATAGGATCATCCACCTTTGTCAAAGCAAGCTCTCTTGTAGATGAGAAAAATTCGAGTAATGGTTTCTAGCTAAATAATGATGGGTTCACATCTTGCTTTCAAAGTAAAAAATACCTGATCGCAAATAGAATATTTCAAGGGATGCAATATCAAGGAAGAGGACTAGGCCTACATGAGCAAGGCATTCGAGAACCAATACAGTTTTATGAAAATCCTAGACATCAAGGTCTTAGTTATTCTTCAATCAGATAATCAAATGGTGTTAGTGATACCTCCTCGATATTGGGGGCAACTTTATCTGATACAAGCATCAAAATGGGGGTCATGAGTAGCCCTTGTCATAAGGTTGTTGTCAACACTCCTTCCATCCATACCATAAACCATCATTCCAACATGAATAAATCTTCCATTTGGAACCAACAAAAAGAAAATTATTACAAATCCAAAGTTCAAAATCAAATGTCAAAGGCCATCGAATCAAACAAAAATTCGAGTGGACAAATGAAATTAAAATGGATCAAGCAAATAAAATAGTTCAAAAGTAAAAGTCAACCAAAATGTGGAGCCACAAGAAAAAAGGTCTCCTACATGTAATAAATGTCCACCTCCTTCAAAATGGTCATCAAGCAAGGCATATAAAAGTGTTGGTTCCAAACACTATCACAATCAAAATTCCAAACTCCATCATCCACCATCCCAAGTTTGGAAAATAAAAATTGCTACATCCAAAACACCAAATAGTCCATCCACGCCTACTATCATCCATCATAATCCTACATCTCGCCTAAAGCCTAAAAATTCCATATCAAAAATCCGTCGCATCTTAGAAGTGACTCTTTATCACAGACTCCCATGGTACTCTATTGCGATGTGTGTATTCTAATAAGGCCAACTCTAGTATCAACAAGGATCACAATGACATCGATCATTTATATGCAAGCACTATGATCCTGATCAGAAAATTACTCCATAAAGGTCACTATTGGCATATCATGACACCAGTATCTACATAAACATCATCAAAAGATTCAAAACAATCAACAATCATCCAGAACATCAAGTCGATATAAAAAAATTAAAAAAATTGTCACCTTGATGAAAACCTGGAAAATAGGAATCTTGTGTGACATCATAAAAAAAAAAGAGATAAAAAGAAAAATTAAATTAAAATTTAAAAAAAATTAAAGAGAAAAATTCATCCAATAGTGAAAACCATTTTTTATGGCGCTTTGGATGAGTACCATGATGAAAAAACCTGGCAAACAGGTGTCATGTGTAAGAGAAATTACCTATATGGATCATTACACTTGGGGGCAAGTTGTCTCATCTCCCATGCCTTTCTCATGACATTTCCATCTATCCATCCAATCCATATTGTTTCCATCTATTTTCCCACCTACCTTGATCTTGATAAGAAATGGGGTACAAACATAAATCATCTTTAGGAAAATTATTGACATGTCTATTCTTTGGTCATACATTACCCATGAAATATCATGTCACTATCTTCATATAATTTATCCAAACCCATATCTTGGAAAAAATAAATTATTCCTATGTGAAATAGTCCTTGGAGATCATATCCTAATTCTTCCATCCAATAATACTCATGTCTCTTATCCTTTTCCAAAATCAATTCATTATCCTTTCATACCTATATTTGGACTTGGTTTCCCTTGTCATTGGTTTAAGGATTCTAATCCACTTATCCAAGTTCCATCCATAAACCCATCTTGTCCTAAGGTAAATCATTTCAAATGCAACAAGCCTAATCCATACAATCTTTCTATGCACTTCATCCAAAACATTCATTGGATTTTTTCCCATCCTTGCTGCAAACCTTGATCCTTTAGTTACATTATCATCCACGGGATGTCTTTCCCAATCCTCATTTTGTTTTGGGATGTGTCCTTCTGATATCAAACAATGTTGTCATCATCATCACCTATCAATTGGTTTTTAGCTTGACTAGGGGCAAGATCATGTTTGTCCTTGGATCCTTGTGCATGCCTACCTGGTTGATTGTGGGTATCTTTCACATGCATTTTTCATGATCCCTATAGTTATCATCCATAATAAAGATTCGTCATCCTTCCCATGGCTTGAAGACCACCAACATTTAGCAGCCTTTGCTTTCATATCCACCTATCACATTCGCTGCTTCCCCACACACATAGTAAATTGGTCCTATATCTGACTAGGGGAAATTACTTGACTTACATCTTCATGAGAAATAATGCATGGTATCAGCCCTTTAAAACCTTCAAAATCCATGAAAATCATAAAATGTCCTGAAAAAATCCAAAAAAAATTAAAATATTTCAAAATCCAAAAACATCGAAAAGCCTAAAAATAGAGTTTGAGTCTGAGTCTAAGTCAATTTTGTTAGAGTGGTTGAACTACATTGTCTCTGTGCATCTGCTACGTAGGAAAGGTTCACCTTAAATGGTCCCTGAGACATTAGGTCCATCCTTTAGGTTGTCCAAATAAAATCATGACCTAGTCTTTTGCCGAATAAGGCAAAGTCAAGTTATGTCAAACTATGAGGTCTGTGTGTGTATAACATAGGCAAGGTCATCTGTCGATGAGCTCCCGAGGCCCCCTAGGTCAAGTCCTTTAGGGTTCTTCGAGTTGGGTCATTTCCTTGGTTCGAAAGCAATCATCATTCAAACTAAATCACAAAACAAAAAATGAATGAAATCCTCCATCACTCAATTATCTTATCATCCATCAATATGGTCATTCAACTAGAATGGAGCATTATATCATTTGTCTCATTCAATCTTATCTCTAATCTCTTATCAGGATGTGTTCTTCTTGAGATTAGACTTTTTCAATTTGGTCATTCACCTTATGCAGGATATATCTTTCTTGTGGATAGGTGTCTTGTCAACACTTGTCACTTGGTCAACTTTATCAAATGTGTTCCTTGCCTTAAATAGGATATGTCTTTCTTGAAATTGGGTATCGTCACGTCACTTGATCATATAAATCAACCTTTGTCAAACAATCAATTAGTCTTATCAACCTTGTCAATCAATCTTGCCTTAATCAAGATGTGTCTTTCTTGAAATCAGGTGTATTCAATCAACTTTGTCCACTTTTTCAATCAATCTTTGTCCATCAATCTTGTCATCTTGTTCAATCAGTCTTGCCTTCATCAAGATGTGTCCTTCCTGAGGCTAGGCATGGTCAATCAAATCAAATTGGTTAACCTTTATCCACTTATAAATTAATTCTTTTCAAACTTATCAAATCAAATCTTGTTCAACCTAATCTATCATATCAAACAATCTTATCAAAACTATTGGCACACTGTCTCTTTGGTAAACACTTTGTTGGTCTAGATTTGTCTTACCTTTTTTATTGGTTCTGGTTCATGTTACTAATATCCTCAAGGATTTCCTATTAACAGATTTAGAGGGACGATGATAGATCATGGCCTCTTTTCTTTGTTTGTTGTATGTGGTTTGTCTTTGAAAAAAGACTAGATAATTGGATCCTTAGTATGAGTTGGGGCATTCCTTGTCTATTGGCTCTGTCTTTTGAACTACTTGTCTCTCATAAATGGTCACCTTTCACACCTTGGTTTATGTCATACCATGGTGTGTGTGGTCCATTTGTGACATTTTTTACGCCCAATGATGATAAATATAAAAATTTAAGCATGAAAGTTGGTTCCCTTATCATTTCCTATCTATCTTCTTTCCCCTTTTCGCACTAACATCCCATCTCCCTTATCTTTTCCATGCTAACATTTCTTCTATCCTTCATCCTTTATTCTTATCTTCCATTTCAAGAGCACATTCGTATTCTTTGAACCCACTTGTCCTCTCAAGGGGGCATACCACAACCCTCCCGGTCATCCTTCCCCTTTCTCTTTACACTAGGGCATATTTCAGAATTAAATTTCTTTGACACAACACGATGAACTGCATTATGACAAAGAGGGGAAACATATAGACATTGAAAAATGTCTTAAGTCTATGAGCATCATTTTTCTTGGTCATCTTTCAATAATTGAATAATGTTCGATCATATTATTCTATTAATTAAATATATTATAATTATTTAATTGATTCACCTTTTCATTTCTATCCTGATCAATTAAAATTATTTAATTGTGTCACTAATATATCCCTTTCTCCAATAATTAAATAAATTATTTATTTGATTATTTGTCTTGCATCCATAGTCAGATAATAATTATTTGACCCTTTATTCTTCTATTATAAAATTATTTATGAAATTATTTAATTATGTGTCATTCCTCCCTTTTGAATAAATTATTTAATTATCCATGTCTAATTTCTATCTCCTTATTTAATTAAATTTATGAATTTAATTAAATCTCCTTTTTCATTTCCTCCAAATAAATTATTTATTTTCCACTTGTCCCTCTCTTCCATTTTCGAATAAATAATTTAAAACTAATTATTTATGCACCTCTTCTGGTCAAAGATGTATTTTCATTAATCCCTGTCATTGCCTTCAATGATGTCATAGTCGCTAGGTGTCATAGTCATTGGCATCGTATCTTTTCCATGCATGACATATTCTAGTTGCATAAATTTTCAACCTTTGATCTAAGCATCTTTCTAGAATCTTGATCTCAACCATCCATTTTGTAAACTCTGTCTCATTCATTCTCATCCATTGATCTTGGAATCCTTCTAGAGGATTAATCTCATCCATCCATTTGAAAGGTTGTCTATAAAAGCAACCTTTCTCCTCCATTTTCAATTTAATAGCTAATTGTCTCCAACTTTATACTTACCATTTTGCAAGTATTTGCACATGTGAAGCAACAAATCTGAGGGCAAAGATTGCAAAAAGGAGAAATAGGAGAGCAAGGATAGTGATTCAAGATTCAAAATTGGGGAGTATTGTGATTTAATGTTATTGTTTTCTCATGCTTTCATTGTTTTCTCTTTTTTAGGTGTGGTTAATGGTCTAGAGGTGTTAGTTGTCACTATTCTAGACTAGGAACTCTCTAACCCCATCTTACAATAACTCACAAAACAAAGTGAGAAAATTAGCAACATTTAATATTATGGAAAAATCAATTCTTATGGAAAAAGCAAAGGTTGAGACACCTTCTTTTTCCAACACAATTCCATATATATTCAAAATCGAAATTGGCATAGATTATGAAATATTTTGAACGAAGTAGACATAAATGTCAAAATGATTGAGTTTAGAAGAAATTATATCTAGAATTCGATGCCAGTTTTTGCAAACATTGACAAAAGGATCATCATGCCAAGAGCTAAGGAGTTCGAGGAAGAAAATATTTACAACTAATATATCATTGGGTAAGTGTGTGAACACTCTTCTTAATCAATTCTAAAGAATTTCGTCAACTAGGATCTGCAATTAAGGGTTTAGAAAATTCAAAAGGAAGTCAAAATTTTACACCATACCACCTAAGAAGACTGAACCTATGAGTAAGAAGGAAGAACCCAAGGTGAAGAAAATTCCTTTGCAACAATCCATACTAGACATTTTACCTGATTCAATAGACATAGCTCGAAGATGTCGGGATGCAATCATTCCCATCTCTGGGTGGGATTTGTTTTGGTATTTTTATGATAAAAGATATGGAAAAATCCTAGTGTCAAACCCTTGAACTCTAGACCTATCCAAGATGGTAGTCCTTAATGTCTTTATAGATGTTCAATTCATTAGAGTATTGGCACAAAACTATCATCTAGCCACCAAAACTATAAGGATGACAGATGGTTCACCACTCATGGTATTAACCAAGTCTACGATTGTAGTGTTTCAACTTGAATAAACAAGCCCTTGCTAAAATTGACTTATAGAAAAGTAAGGAGAGTACAATAAGTTGAGGAAAACTTATAGGAGTGATGAACTTCCTATGCACATGAGGAAAGGTGAAAATAATAGAATAATAACTATATCCTCTTCTTGCATTGAGTCATTTCTTGTAGAAGATTTTCAAATATATTTTAAGAGAACCTATTTTTCCTTGTATTAAATTCTTGGAATGGATGCTCAAGAGAATATGCCAATTGGCCTAATTATGATGAACCTTGTTGAGTTCTTTGGGACCCTTTCTAGAGAGTTGTAATTGGAGTGCATGAAATATCTCCTTGTCAACCTAAGGGGAAATCTCCAAATAAATGTCCAGGTAAAAATTGTGCACCTTTTATTTATTTCAAATTGATAATGCTGGCTCTAGATGACATTGGCAATTGCTCTCTTATTTTTTATGTTAACTTCATTCATGTCACCCAAGATGCCAAGGAATATTCTGAACAATTGGGTGTAGATTCATGCATCAAGTTGTTTGAACATTTCAAGTCTTATGAAGGGATATATTTCTTCTTGGGTGCATATTTGAGCTCTAAGTGATTTCACTTTAGATTGTCACTTGTATCATTTTGTCACTGATATTCATTGATCTATTTGAGGAGTTAATTTTGTAGTAGCTTGGGAACCTTGTACTTATATGGTAAATTGTATTTTCAATTTCATTGATAGAGGATCTCGATATTCACTTCAAATACATTGAAGCAATAGCCAAAATTGGAAAAATCAAGGAGGTGGAATGTGTAACTAGAGATTCAAACTTCTATGATGTTGAAAATACAAAGAAATTTCTTATGGAGGTACAACTTCTAGATGCTCGTCCACTGATCAATGTTCATATGATCATGATGTAACAAGCTTTTAAATTTTCTTAGACCTAGTTTAGAACATTCTTTCTTGCAAAGTCTGGCAAGAGTAAAAATGAACTATTTATACATTGTTGATTGTAGAAATTACTATGATTTTAGCTTTATTGATTTTATTTGTTCTTCAGGTTCTTGAGATTAATTTGGTCACTTCCCCAATGTTACCAATGCAATCTTGGAAAATGGAATTTTCAGCCACTATGATCGTCCTCATATTGTACAATTGCGCGAGAAAGTTGGTTTATATATGTGTGTGCTTCAGGTAGGTGATTCATTGGGATGCATTTAGTCTTTAACTTAAATCTGTTGTTGAGTATGAAGCATTTTCTATGCTAATTGTTGTATAAATATTTAAATTTTCTACATATTTCCTTAGGTCAAATGGTTTCTTGAGAAATAATTTTTTCATCACTAATATTGTAAATTTTTGGTACAACACTGTACAGAATTGCCCAATATTAAACGTGTCATTGTCAACACCCATGCTATCGAGCCACAAGTCTGTGAAAAATGATGTGCTCTTGAAATTGAATACAAACTACCAATTCCCCTAATTATTATATTATTTCTCAGGCCCTTGTTGAGTTCTTTCAGACCCTTTCTAGAGGGTGGGCGTTGGAGTGCAAGAAAGATCTCCTTCTTGTCAATGTGAGGGGAAATCTTCAAATAATTGTCCAGGTAAATATTGTGCACCTTTTATTTATTTCAAATTAATAATGTTGGCTCTAGATGACATTGACAACTGCTCTCTTAATTTTTATGTGTAACTTATTTCATGTCACATAGGTTTCCATGGAATATTATGAACAATTGGGTGTAGATTCATGCATCAAGTTGTTTGAATAGTTCAAGTCTTATGGAGGGCTATATTTCTTCTTGGGTACATATTTGAGCTCCAGGTGATTTGACTTTGGATTGTCACTTGTATCATTTTTTCATTGATATTAATTTATCTATTTGAGGAGGTAATTTTGTAGTAGATTGGGAACCTTGTATTTATATGGTAAACTATATTTTCAATGTCATTGATAGTGAGGATCTCAACATTCACTTCAAATACATTGAAGCAGCAGTTAACACTGGACAAATCAAGGAGGTGTAATGTGTAACCAAAGATTCAAACTTCTATTATGAGGAGTATCAAAGGATGATAGTGGTTTTAGTTGCACAAGCTAGAAATACTCACAACTTGAGGAATACAATTGTAAATTGTGACCAAGGCAAGCCAGGAAGTATGTTCATCAAAGAGAAAAATGCAAGAAAGGAGGGAACTGAGGATGGTGGTAAAGAAGGAGAAATCAAATACAAGGTGATTAAAGGACCTAAGATTTGGGACCCTTTATAGAGAGTAGGCATTGGATTGCATGAAATATCTCCTTCTTGTCAACTTGAGGGGAAATCTCCAAATAATTGTCCAGGTAAAAATTGTGCACCTTTGTCTAGATGACTTTGACAATTTCTCTCTTATTTTTGATGTTAACTTCTTGCATGTCACATAGACTGCCAAGGAATATTCTGAACGATTGGGTGTAAGCTCATGCATCAAGTTATTTGAACAGTTCAAGTCTTATGAAGGGTTATATTTATTCTTGGGTGCATATTTGAGCTCCAAGTGATTTGACATTGGATTGTCACTTGTATCATTTTGTTACTGATATTCATTGATTTATTTGAGGAGGTAATTTTGTAGTAGCTTGGTAACCTTGTACTTATATGGTAAACTATATTTTCAATGTCATTGGCAGTGAGGATCCCGACATTCACTTCAAAGACATTGAAGTAGCAACCAAAACTGGACAAATCAAGGAGGTAGAACGTGTAACTAGAAAGTCAAACTTCTATGATGAGGAGTATCAAAGGATGACAATAGCATTAGTTGCACAAGATAGAAATACTTACAATTTGAGGAATAAAATTAAAATTGTGATCAAGGCAAGTTGGGTAGTATGTTCATCAAAGAGAAAAATGCAAGAAAGAAAGGAACTAAGGTTGATGGTAAAGAAGGAGAAATCAAAGTGAAGGAGAGTAAAGGACCTAAGATTTGGGACCCTTTTTAAAGAGTGGGCATTGGAGTGTATAAAATATCTCCTTCTTATCAACCTAAGGGGAAATCTCCAAATAATTGTCCAGGTAAAAATTGTACATATTTTATTTATTTCAAATTTGTAATGTTGGCTCTAGATAACATTGACAATTTCTCTCTTATTTTTTATGTTAACTTCTTTCATGTCACAAAGTCTTCCAAGGAATATTATGAACAATTGTGTGTAGATTCATGCATCAAGGTGTTTGAATAGTTCAAGTCTTATTAAGGGCTATATTTCTTCTTGGGTGCATATTTGAGCTCTAGGTAATTTGGCTTTGGATTGTCACGTGTATCATTTTGGCATTGATATTCATTGATATATTTGAGGAGGTAATTTGGTAGTAGCTTGGGAACCTTGTACTTATATGGTAAATAGTATTTTCAATGTCATTGGCAATGAGGATCCCAAAATTCACTTCAAATACACTGAAGCAATAGAAAAAATTTGACAAATCAAGGAGGTGGAACATGTAACTAGAGAGTCAAAATTCTATGATTCTGAAAAGACAAAGAATAACTATCTCCTGTTCCTGCACTAAGCCATTTCCTGTAAAATATTTTCAAATATATTTTAAGAGAACCTATTTTCCCTTGTGTCAAATTCTTGGAATGGACACTCAAGAGAAGATGCCAATTAGCCTAATGATGATGGACCTTGTTGAGTTCTTTGAGACCATTTATCGAGAGTGGGCATTGGAGTGCATGAAAGATCTCCTTCTTGTCAACCTAAGGGGAAATCTCCAAATAATTATCTAGATAAAAAAATTGTACCTTTTATTTATTTCAAATTAATAATGTTGGCTCTAGATGGCATTGAAAATTTATCTCTTACTTTTAATGTTAACTTATTTCATGTCACATAGGTTGCCAAGGAATATTCTAAACAATTGGGTGTAGATTCATGCATCAAGTTGTTTGAAAAGTTCAAGTCTTATGAAGGGCCATATTTCCTCTTGGGTGCATATTTGAGCTCCAAGCGATTTGACTTTGGATTGTCACTTGTATCATTTTGTCACTGATATTCATTGATCTATTTGAGGAGGTAATTTTGTAGTAACTTGGGAACCTTGTACTTATATGGTAAACTATATTTTCAATGTCATTGGTAGTGAGGATCTTGAAATTCACTTCAAATACATTTAAGCAGCAGCCAAAACTAGACAAATCAAGGAGGTGGAACATGTAACCAGAGATTCAAACTTCTATGATATTGAAAAGACAAAGAGCTTTCTTATGGAAGAAAGACTTCCAGATGCTCATCCACTGATAAATGTTTGTTATTGGTTTGGATTTGTACTAGATCTTACCCATTACTTATATAAAAAAAATATGTTGCAATACATTGAAGGCTATGTCCAAAAGGTAGGTCCTCATATTGAACACTTTTGTTTTCCTCCATGTTTTGTGCCAAATAAAACCTTATATATCTTCAAGTCACAGGTCACTTATTTCAAAAAAAATTAGTTTCTAAAAAGAGTTCTATAAATAGACCATATTTATCATGTTACTAATAATGTCTGAAAGACTCTCATGTGTACCAAAATATTTTATGCATGCTAGGTGAAATTTATTGTTGGTACCATATCTTTTTAATAGTGGAGAACTAATATAAGCTAAAAGGAAATTCTTATTTATTGGAAAATGGCTAATGTAATTGTTATCTAATTTAGCTTCCAAATCAATCAGGTAGAGCTGAGATAGATTTTACAAAATAAAGATAAAGGTACACATTCAATTCTGCTAAGTTCCATTCATATGCACAAAAGTAGTTATCAAATAAATTGCATTTTATTATGCAAATGTATACAAGAGAAATATTGCACAAGTTTTGTGTAAATGTTGTCTTTTATTGATAATCACAAATGTATGGTGTCTCACACAAGTCATGGGAATAACTATTTCAATACAATATAAGACATAAATTATACATTTCAAGAAATAGAAAAGAAACAACATATGGAAAGAGTAGGGATCTATCATTGCCTAAATGATGAACCCCAAGTTGAACTATCGCATCTTTGCTTTAGTCCCTCTCACTTGGTTGCTCTAGAAGTTGACTTGTTGCTACTTGAAATGCCTGTGAGGGATGAGAAAAGTTGTGTTAGAGCTCGGGACCCATATTCTTTGCATATACTACATCAGCAAACATATAATTTACTCGCATAAGGCATTAAAATAGTTTTGCAGCATCACAAATATCAAGGAAAAGTAGAAGATCATCATCAATATCCATCAAATTTTGAGCTTCATTATTTTATCTAACATGTTTGTTCACTGTGCAGGTATAGGTGAAATTTTCATTGCTGGATTATTTTCATTTGACATCATAGCATGTGGAGTAAGATGGGCACCCACAAGGGTTGATCCCAGCATGTTTCCCTCTTGTGTTTTAAGAGGGATTAGAATGTTACTCATCTCACTTGTCTGCATTGAGTAGGTATTCATCACTCATGAGAGTGAGTTGGTAGATCACTATCCTAATCGAAAAATATTAGCTTAATTGATTCACCATGAGTAAGGAAGCAGTGATTTCAATTATGGAGATAGTCACATAATGGCATAGAGTGCACCTTGCATAGCAGTCACACAAAGAATATTCAAAGGATAGTCATTCTCATGGAAAACATTTAGTAACACAACACACCTATCAAGGGTGAAAATGTTAGTCTACAATGAAAGGACACACTTCAACAAGCATACTTCATGAGGTAATACATAGTGCTTAACATCACATGACAGTGGTAGCCATTACTTGCATCAAAAGGACAACAAATAGTGAAATAACAATCATCTTTGACTATCAAGTAAGAGAATCAACAAACTCTACTCAAAGACCATATGCATGTGTAATCACTATTCCATCTGGTGGAATGTACAGTGTTGCTTTAATAGCCCTCATATAGTATGAAAAGGTGAAAAATGTAGTGATAGGGGTTTCTACTTACTTGTTTAGGAGTGAGAGGGTTTCAAAGCTTAACCCTCATCTATGCATCATGATAGTATCCAAAATGTAACAGGAGGGAGATCGAGTTTCAAATAAAGTACAAACCCTCATTTGTGCAAATAAATGAAACCCAGTACAAATTCAAAGTCGTGGCCATAGAAACATGGAGAAGCTTCTATATTTGTAAAAATATGAACCCAGAATGCTTCTACACAAATAAAAATACATAGAAAAGAGAAAGCAATTTCATTTTCTACAGAGGAAAGAAGCTTCTCTACCATTTTCTTCAAAAGGCTGAGATCTCAAGTAAAATAAACAAGCCCAACAAAGGGTGTTGGAAATTTGTTTCACCAAAGCATTAATAGTCGTGGCTAGGAAGATGTGAGGTTGAGCAAGGAAAAATGAAACACAAAATTCAATAAAGGTAAGCCTTGACCATAGTGAGGAATGTAACCCTTGAGCTACCTACAATAAGTAATGTTCTAGTTTTTTAGAGAGAAGAGAAACAAAATGCTCTTAATCCAATCAGAGACACAATGCAGAATGAAGCCCTTAAGTGTATGCAGGAGTGAGCCCAAGACAAGAAAAAGTAAAGTCATTCCAGAATAATGAAGTTGGAAATTTCAACAAAATAGAGTACAAAAACTTCCATTATTTCTTTCATAGGCTAAGCATATGGAAAATGCACAAGAAACAAAACATATTCATCTTTTTTCTGGATTTAAAAGCTTGAGATAGGTTTTCATTCACAGAAGATGAAAGAATGGCCAATGTTTCTACAAAAAATGGCTTACCTAGGCTTGGTCTCAAGAATTTCCAGCATAAAATCTTTATGAGAGCTTCAAGTTTTCCAGAAGAACCTCCATTGAAACCCTCTGTTGGTGCCCTCGTAGTTTCCATAAGTTGCTAAGTGAGAAATGAAAAATGTGGAGTGAATTTTTTCCACGGTTTTGTCATTTGGGTTTCAAAAACCTAAGTGTGCCAACATCCTAAGGTAATTTTGCATTTCTTTTTAACATTTTTAACATAAAATTAATTCCCCTTTGCATTATGCTAGGTGTCTAAGGTGTCCCTTCAAGATTTATGTTTTTTCAATTGACTCACCAAGGCATGTTCAAGTCAACCTTTATTTTTGCACCAAAGGTATAATGTAAAGCAATGTTGAAATGGTAGCTGATAAACCATTTTAATTAATGTTATTTATTTGTGCAAAAAGGAGATAAAGGAATTTGTTTCTAAGTATGAGTCAAGGGGGGATAGTTGAAGATTGATGAGTTGTTCCAAGCATATAGGGGAGGTTGGAGGAAGTTGAAAAACAAGTGGAGAGAATCTATGGGAATTTTTTGATGTCTTTATGATAGGTGAGGTCAAGGTTTGACCTTTTTTTCACCTTTGAGCCTTTTTGGAGTGGGTTTAGGGGCTAGATTTTAGGCTTTTTGGTTATGCATGACCAAGGGAGTTTGTAGTCCCTACTTTTGTGCAACTGTTGGGGAAAGACTATAGTAACTTCAATTATCATTTTGAAGTTAGTTCTTATTATATTTTTGTTGCATTGTGATTTTAGAGGTCCTTTTTAGTAGAAGGCAGTATTTGTAACTCTCTTTTACAGACATGTATAGCAATTTACACCTTGGAAATCAATGAAGATAAGAAATTTTTTCCTTCTTAGTTTATGTTTTATTGTGTGCATTTGAATGATTGATGCAATAACATATGAATTTTTTTGATTCCTTGTTATTATGTCTCATTAGTAGCACCTTTGTGCATAAAGTATATGTATTTTGAAGGTTGTGAGTTGTGTTGGAATGAAAATAATTCGAGTTGTGAAAATTATCTTTCCTTCTAGGATTGTGTGTATTGTATCCTCCTTATAAAATATTGATTCAAAAGCATATGAGTATTGAGTTGTGCATGTCAAGCTTTGTTGTTGATTAAAACTATGTGTAAAAGCAGTTGTGCAAGTTTGAAGATAATCATTTGGTGCATCACCTTAGAAAGTAGGTTCATTTTCATGTTTTCCCTTTACCCTTTCCTCTGCAAAACATTAGTTTAGTTAGTTTTAGGTTAGTACCATAAGAGATAGCTTACTCTGGAGGTTCTTTTCCACTTTAGTACACCCACAACCCAAAAAAGTTCCCATGTTTCACCAATATGCTAATTTTTGCAACTTAGGAGGGGCGCAATATTAAGTGACAACAGTAACAAATATTAGTTACAATATTGGCCTTTATCATTTTTATCATCTGAGTTCTCCACACGCATGTAAAGGACTAAATTGTTTACTCTTTTTTGATTGTTGATCAAGTAAATCCAAGCAATGCTCCTTTATTTGCTGGTCAACTGCTTGATGATGATTATCCCGAAGAATTCATAAAAGGTCTTATTATTTTTATTCATTCTCTCCTTCTTGTTGAACCACTTATTGAGGAATGCAAGAAAAAGGTAATTTATAAAATATCCAAATCTATTTTTCAATTTCCATAAGGTTTATAGTAAGCTAACAGTTCTTGTTTTGTCTTTGTTTATTTTAGGAACCGGCTTCAATTGTTGTCACAATTTTAAGAGCATCTTGTGAGTGAAGGAAGTCAGGATGTACATAGGACCCTTAAGCTTCATGTATGGGATGAGATATAGGACCCTTAGGATTCATTTTTAAAGTAGTTCTTTCATGTTTTGGAGCTATATAAGCAAAATATAGAGCATTGTAACTCGGTTTTCTCAGTCACAACATTGAGAAACACACTTTGTAACACATTTTTCAAAGTAAAGACACATATATAAGTCTTGTATCTGCTGTAAGAACACATTTTTCTCAATAAAATTTCAATATTTTTCCTTCTTAAAGTTGTTTCATTATGTGCAAATGAATGCTTGATTATGTTTTTCTATGTTTTATGTTTAAACCTCAAAAACATTGTCTCATTTCCACCACTTTTAGGTAGAAACCAGTGAAAAATTAAATAAACTACCAATTGACAAAAATAAATGAATAGATATGACTAAACATATGCCTAAATATACTACCAGTTGATAGAAATCAATGAATAAATATTACCAATTGGCGAAAATTAGTGAATAAATATGACTAAATCAATGACTAAAAATATACTACCAAATTGATCAATCGAAACAACCAATAAATGACTAAAATGGTTTAGTCATAAATTTGGTCGCGTTACAAATGATTGGCAATAAACTACTAATGGCCACGTGACCAAGCTCAGTGAATAAATATGACTAAATAAATAACTAAATTAAAGAATAAATATACTACCAAATTGATCAATCAAAATGACCAAATAAATGACTAAAAATGTTTTATTCATAAATTTGGTTGCATTAAAAATGATTGGAAATAAACTACTAATGGTCACATGACCAATTAATTTCATTTATATGCAATTTTTAGTATTTTTTAGTCATTTATTATTATTTTTCTACTAGTGCAGGTTCATGGTATTATTTGCCCCTAAAGGATTACTTAAGGAGTATAACTCCCTTGCTAGGAAATTTTTATGGGCCAAAAAACCTTGAGCATAAAAAGTGGAGTATGGTGAGTTGGGACCAGGTTTGTAAATCGAAGGAGTATGGTGGCTTAGGTATTAGGAATTCTACGTAATTTTATGCCTTGTATAACCACCCCATCTTTTAATTTGGTCAAAATGGGTCCCCCTTGTTTCTTGTCCTTCTTTGCTTTTGTTTGGGACTCAGGAGTTGTTATTTTCTCCTAAGTCTTTGTCTTTTTTCTTGTGTTCTGGCGAAACCAGAACCAGAACTGAACCTTGACTTAGAACTTACTTAGGTTCCATCTCTTAACTTAGTTTTGATCCTACTCTCACTTGTTTCCTTTTGTTTTTATTTTTGGTCGGTGTTGTTTTCCTTTTGGAGAGTCGGATCCAGAACAGTTCTTGAACTCGGAAGTTACAAGTTCCAAGTTTGGTTCTCATCCCACCTCCGCCTCCACCTTTGTCTTTTGTTTGTTTTGTTTTGGGTTCAGTCCTTCCGATCTCATCTCCACCTTGTTGTCTTTCTTTCATTATTTTTTCGTGTTTTCTTCATCTTTGGCAGAAACGGAACTGAAACTGGAACCAAACCGAGAACTTTGTAAAAGTTCCTTGGCCGATCCCGATCATGATCACATCTTCGCTTTCTTATTTTTCTCCACTCTACATCAGTTACACGATAGTTGTGTGCTCATTCCCTCCGTGATCTCGCACCCGACCTACCACATTATTGTCATTAATTGTAGGCCCTCCACACATGTTAAATTGAATTTAACCTTAATTAAGGTTAATTTGCTTGTTATTATTATTGTTTTAAATGCCGATATCGAACGAGAGCCGAGAAAGAAAATGAGGATCACGATTTAGTTAAGAAGTCAGCATTTGTGCGTGGATTGGATCAGGTTTCAACTTATTGGATAGTGTTTGAGGTAGGTGGACTTTTTTGCCTCCTTTCCCTTCTCGTTTTTCATTTCTTTTGTTTCTTCCTTGTGTTCTTCACGTGTTCATGAGATTGCTCGTGAATCTTCATTTTTTTTTGCGGTGTTTCTTTTGTTCTTTGTTTTGTTTTTTTCTCTCTTTGTCTTTCTCGCTTTCTTTTATGTCTTTTCTAGTTTGTTTTGCTCACCGCAGTTGTTTTTTTGTTTGTTCGTGTCCGTACTGTCTTCCCCTAGCTTTGTTTGGGGTGTCATTTTTGAAGAGATTTGAGGGTTCTTAAAGGTATTTGATCTGTTAGCCGACCCGTCCAATATTTTTTATTTGTTGGCTCGATGATTTTTGCGTAGGGTTTTGATGCCCTAAATTCCTAATTCAACTGGTTGTAAAAGCTAGGTTTGTGATGAGATTTCAATTTAAATGTCATGCCTTAGCTGATGGTTTCACCTCGGTCATATGAGGGATGGATTTGTGATGTTACTTTAATCCTCCTCGGATCATCATATGACCTTGTTTCAAAATAATGAGTGCTCAAGTAGGATGGTGTCATGCTTAATAATAATGCGCAAAAGTGGATCCAGGAATGATTCAATCCATAAATATTGTTGGTAATGTTATGAATCCGGTTCCAAACCCACTCCTGATGATTCTTTGACTCTTTCTCACATCCTTTATACCTGTGGAAACAGAATCGGAATGAAGGGAGGACTTGAAACTAGTGATGGTCTTGTGTCTAGTTTTCATTCCAATCTCACTTTTGTCTTTGATGATGGTCCTGACCCCGATCCGGCCAACAATAAAAGCTTGTCAATTCCAATTCCCTTCTTGGTTCTACCTCCAATGACCTTCAAACTATACTAAGTGTAAGAGGATACCTAAAGAAGGATAGGGTAATAGGGGAGGTAAACTTTCTAAGTATGACATTTCATGATTTTTATAGATCTAATCCAGGGTTGTCTTGTAGGAACCAACAATGTCAGGATCATCTGGAGAAGCTTTGAATATGGAAGACCAAGCAACAAAAAGTTCAAATCAATTAAAGCCCAAAAAGATAAAGGTGGAAAAATTGCCTTATACATTGAGATATAAACATTGAATGATCACTCCCACAGCTAGCAAGTTAGATTCGGGGTGGGCAGACATCACAGACACCAACTTGGGAACATTTGATTATGAAGAATTGACTAAAGAAACCTTTCCAAAGGAAGTTACTGGGAGGAAAGAAAGGATAGTTCAAGCTAGTATTGCTCATATCACACTCTTTCCTCTGTCAGTCTATTTCCCAAAGCTCATCTTAACTGCAGTGTCAACGCAATGCATGGATCAACAAGGGAATGTCATAATTGGCGTATCCCCACAAATGATGAGACTAATGTTTAATGCACCTACTCTGAATAATCCAAGGCAATTGATAGAGGCAGATGCATTGCAAATATTCAATGAGAACAAAGATGTCAACAGGAACCACATGAATATAAATGGTTAAGAACTGAAAATAAATCCCTAACTAAGATGTCTGACCAACCCAAAAGGGGATATTTCAAGAAGGAAGTGGGTGACCTAATCCTAATGCTCTCTAGAGTGTTCGGAAAAAGGGATTCTCTATGCTTCAAGGAGTGGATGTTCCCATTCATTGAAGCTATCTTTGATGACAAAAATTTGATTGGTGTATGATCTTGTCTGAAATTTTGCACAATCAGATGGTAAATGTAAGGGAAACAAAGACCTTCTATATGACTTCTTATGTCATATATGCAGCTGCAAGGATGGGTATCTTCTCGGGGTTGAATGCAATAGGACTGTTGGGAGAAGCTCCTAGACAACAAAAAGTATGGAACCATTATGACCAACTAACTTTGCAAACATCAGAAGAACACTATAGGAGATTCAATTATGCATTTATGTACGTCATTATCAATCAATTGACTGGTGATGTTGGTTTAAGATTAAGTAGGGATGTCATGGCATTCATTGCTTAATGGGGACATTAGTATATCCAATATCCCAAGTTCTCCTACTTCAAGTTAGTAGGGTTTGATGGACATCCTCACCTACTGCCAAGGTGTTGCACTGATAGAATGGTCCTCATGGAGTTTATATATCAAGCCTTGGGAGTTAATTCAAAGTTCAACAACAATCACAAAATTGGGTGCCATAAGTTTCCCATGAAGTTGAGAGAATACTGTTGTCTTCACAATGTGGCTACAAAAGCAGTATGTGAAGAGTTGAGCTACTTCAAGTTGGGACTCTACACATCTCAGAATAATTTTGACCCAAACAATAGGATGAATAAGCTGCTTCCCACTATTTTTTAGAAGCACTACAATTTGCTAGAAGATTTTTGGTGGGATCTGCAGGATGAGTATGATGTGAGGAGGAGGAATTATGAAAGACTTCTTATTCCTTGGATGATTGAATTTGGAATAAAGGAAGATATTCCTAACACATTGTCAGATGATGGTGTGACTTTGAATCCAGGATATGAGGCTGAAAATATTGGCACCAGGGACTTAGCCCCCATCAATTGGGAGGAAGAAGAATCCATTGAAATCAAGCAGATTTCTAGGACCGTATTGGATAGAAGTATCCAATGCATGATCCTAAGAATAAAGAAACCAGAAGCTCAAGGCTAAAAGAAAAGGAAAGCAGGGGCGACTAAGGGTTATCAAATATCCAAAAGGAGAGCAGCCCCCAAAGAACAATTGGAGTATCCTCCTCCTATTTCTGTAGGGGATACTATTCCCAAAATACTTGTAGAAGAAGCTCCTAAAGCACAAGGTATGGAGACTGCAACACTTGGGGAAGGCTCCTCTTTTCAACCTCCCCTCATCAGGAACCTAGCAAAGAAGCACCCACAAGTAGTCTTCATGAGGAAGCAAAAACTATGAAGGGAAAGGAGAGGGATATTAAAGTCCATGATATTGACACTGAATTAGAGGCCACCCAGTCTGATAATGTGCCTCTTGTACCTAAATCTGTTGATAATACTGAAGAGGCTGACACTGAGCACGTTCTAACTCTTGAATATCAGCGGAAGTTGTTCGAAGATGCAAAGAAGGAAGTTGATGCTAAGGGACAAGCTGAAGAAATTGCAAAATAGCTGGAAGAAGAAGCTAAAGCAAAGGCAAATGCACTTGCTAAACAGAAAGAATTGGAAATCAAGGCCAAAGCTAATATGCTTATCGAGCAACGAGAGTTAGAAGCTTTAGCAAAAGCTAGAGAATTGGCAAGGCAACAAAAGGAGAAAGAAGATCTTATGTTGTAGCAAAAGGAGACAGAGCAAAAGGCTAAGGAAGAGAGAGATAAGCTAGCTTTGTAACAGAAGATCCATGAGCTAGAAGAAGAGAAGGCATAGTAAAGAAGGGAAAGAGAATCCCTTGAGGTTAAGTTTAAAGTAGTAGATAAGGGTCAGAGGAAGAAAGACGAGGAAGAATTGGAGTTAAAAAGAATGGAAACAGAGGAACAAGCTAAAATTGATCGAGAGGCAGATAAGATATGGGAAAGGGTAAAGGAGTTAGAGAAATAAAGAGATCATCTATTGGAGCAAAGGATACTGCAAGAGGAACAATTGGCTAAGATAGAACAAGAAAGAAAAAAAAAGGCTGAAGCTAATAAATTGGCTAAAGAGAAAGCAGAAAAGGAGAAACAATAAGAGGTTGACTCTCAACCCAAGGTAGCAATTTGGCAACCTCTCTCTCTTGCCACATCTTCTTCTACATAGGTGGTGATTTCCCCTACTGCTCCTACATGGCTAAATCTCAATCCTGAGAAGAAGCAGATAGTACAACCACGACCCCTTAATTGGGATAATGTCAGAAAGGAAAAATAAAAGGAGAGGCCAAAGAAGAGAGCCAAGGTTCTTCATTCCACAAGGCTAACAGATACTGGAGAAATTGTTGTTGAATTTTCCATTCCTATGATTGAAAAAGATAAACAAAATATGCAATTAAGTGATTACCAATTGGGCACTGTTAATCTAGGAAAGCCCACAAGAAATCAAAAAATATACTTAATTGATATTGTGGCTTCTTCTACCAAGTCAAGAATGATCGAGGACAAGAAAAAGAAAGATGAGCTTAAATCACAAGTGGATCAATTACATAAGTTTCTGAAAGATCTCTCTTCTCCTATTTCTTCACAGTCAGCTGCTCCAGAGACACCTATTCTGTTGAGAAAGAAATATGTTGATAATTTAATTGAAATGAGAAATAAGGTAGGAATGATGGATAGGTGGATTAATAGGTTGAACCAAGAAATATAATATTTTCTTGTTGAAGGTTGCAGGGTTCATAACAAAGCATTGGAACTGGTTAATGACATGGTTATTCATTTTGAAACTCTTGAGAAAAAAGAGGAAGAATATGTAGGGCATGCGAGGAAATTGAATGATATTCATAAGTTGCCCAAGAAAACTTTACTGGAACAATCCATCCTGGAAGAAGACAATGCAGACTTTGTGGAAAAGACCATCAGCATCATCAAATTTAGGTCTTCATTCATTTTCACTCACAAGAATGAGGTGCAACAGGCCAGGAAAGATCTTAATGAACAAATTGAATAATTAGGAGTAGGTATTACTATACTTGTCAATGAGGATATTCCTGAAACATATGGCCTCCTCCTTGGTAAACTCAAGGAAAAATGGAGTGGTAGATTTGAATAAATGATACAAAAATGGGATGATGATGATGATATTTTAATGAATAAGCTCATGGATGTTAACCAAGAAGTCAAGGCTGCCAGGAGGGAACTCATCAAACTTAAGGATTTGAAAGAATTTTCCTCTTCTGAGCTAGCAAGAATAAAATTTGAAGATAACTGGGTGGATGGTCTTAATAAAGATATGCTTCAACAAATTATCACCAGTTATGATGAGTGTATGTTGGAGTAGAAAATACAAGGTTAAGGCACCCATACATCTATTCCTTGGCGAGATCAGGATCAACAAGGCATGGTTTGTTGGGATATCAATTTCCTATTTTGTAGGAAGGTGACATAGGATCAATTGGAGACCTCAACCATTCCACCTTTCTTCCTTTGGACACAGGTTTTGACAAAGAGTTTTTAATCAGCATTTGAAGATCAAAATGGAGACTCATCCTACATTGCCTCAGTCGCCGCATAATTTGTGGATCTAGATTTTGATTAGAGGAATTAGTGAGCTAAATAGGACTATATATACAATTTCTCTCCACTTTGTAAAGGTTGGCTCATTGAAGCAAGATTAGCCAGCTAGAGGAGACTTAAGAAATAGTTTTACAGTTTTAGAAGTTTTTACATTTTATGCAAAATACACTTGGATACATTTTCTTTACAAAGTTTTCAATACAAGTTATGTTATTTCTATAATATTGTTCAATGATCATTTTGATGAACCATAGCATTTCATATTCCAGTGACTATTGTGCATAAGTGTTTCTTACTTGATGCAAATCAATAGAAGATTCTAAATTTAAAGCTATTTCATTAAATTATCTGTAAATGGGATTCTTTTATGTTTGTTGATCTGTGAATTAATGATGAGATAGTAATGTGTTCTTGTCTGATTGTTGAGGTTTGATGGTTGTACATTTTGAATTAGCACTTTGAATGAATATAATGGTGCAAAATAGTTTGTGGATTGTATGATTTTATAGTTTCTTAGTTACTTAAAAGGCTCACTGTGAAATTTATATGTCTGAATTGAAACGAGTTTACGTTTATGATTTTTTGTTCTATGCTTTGATCTATCTTTTTTTATTTATTTTATACCCCCAAATGTTAGATTAGTTCACATCATGCAATTTGTGTCATTTTTACCAATAGGCCCCTTGAATATTATGGTTGCATGGACTACTAAATGAAACAACACAATTGAGAACCAACTACAAAGATCTTGGGAGATAGGTGGTTTTAGATCAGTTATATTTTTCAAGAGAAATAGAATAGAAATATTATGTTTAACATTGTTGTGCTATTTTGACCATCAACAAAATTGGTGCTAGAAGGAGGGCTTGAAGGAACAAACTGGAGCGAATCGGGTCATTTTCACCTGAAAGGTTCGGAAGAATTCTAAGATCTTATACAAACCCAAATCCATTTGTCGAACTTTGAACACCCACTAAGCCCAAAACTCGTAGGGATTTAACCCCACCACCCACTGCACCTAGGTTTCAACCAATATCACTGCTGGCACAAACACCTCCACTGCCACCCATGGAATTCTTTGCCAATAACCCTTCGCCATTGGGAACTAATCCTGGTGGTATCCATGAGATGCCTAAGAATCCTGAAAAATTCTACCCTAGGTACTCTCATGGGGAGTCTAGAAGTACTGAAGAGCATATATAGGCATTCAAAGATGCTTGTACATGGGCTCAAATCACCCACCATGATGTCGCATGCAAATTGTTTCCATATTCCCTAGGGGATATGACATACAATTGGTATATGCCTAAGAATCCTAAAAAATTCTACCCTAGGTACTTCCATGGGGAGTCTAGAAGTATTGAAGAGCATATATAGGCATTCAAAGATGCTTGTACATGGGCTCTAATCGCCCACCATGATGTTGCATGCAAATTGTTTCCATATTCCCTAGGGGATATGACATATAATTGGTATCTAAACCTACCCACTAGATCTATTTTGAGTTGGGAAAACCTAGAGGATGCCTTTATTAACCAATTCCAATTTTATGTAGATCCAACTATCCAATATCATCAATTTTCCACAATCAGGAAGGAGCCTCATGATCCATTGCCCCTCTTCAACACTCGCTTTCAAATAATGCATCGACAATTACAAGATCCTTACTTGGTAGCCGAAAACATCACTATCCAAGCTTACCTTAAGGCCATAGATCCCTTTATTGGCCTATTTTGGAGAGAACATACCGTGAAGTTGACGTTGATTCTTTTTCTAAAGTTTACCACTTAGCCATTAAGCTACAACAGTAGATCAGTTCACAAGCAGGAAGTTTAGGAGGGGTTTTTCCTCCTATAGGATATCCTCAAATACCTAATCCCACCCCACTATTTAATATAGTCTCAGGGATGTCACATTCTTTATATGGTACCTTGGCCAAGTTACAATCCCCATCACAACAAAATTTATTTAATAGCCAGGCCCCTAACCCTTCATAGCAAGCTCAACACTCGCATAATTTTGTCAGAGGATCCAATCCTCCAAATCTCTTACGTATCGTGAATTCGGCATAAAGTGGACACACTACCCAGCTGACCTCTGAGGTAGAGACTTTGAAGAAAACCATATCACAGGTGACAAACGAAATGGCCCAACTTAAGTTGAACCCTTCCCAAGGACAAAACCAAAACCAGGGTTACCAAAATTGGGGAGGGTTTTCAAATCAAAATAATTATTTGAATCAAAATTCCAACCAGAACCAAAGGAATTACCAAGGCCAAAACTTCCCTAATCAGAATTACCAAAATTAGAATAGGGGATACAACTAAAGGTCAAATAACAATAGATAGTGGAATACAGGACTGAATAATGGGGGAGTATCTCATAACTATCAGGCCAATGAGGACAAGCCTCACACTGCAAACATTGTAGATCTAAACCTAATGACAAATTGGTGTAGGTTGCATGATACGGCCTCACATTTTGAAGTTAACTGCCTAGAGATGGAGAAAGTGGTCAAAATCGCACAAGTTGACTCTTACCCGCCACAAGGGAATCCTAACCCAAGTGGTGGGTCAGTAGATACATCCATGACATTTGAAACTGTTGACAAACAATACCAATTCCCCATGTAGGGAGAAAACGAACCAGAAGAGGATACTTATGACGCTCAGGCCTTCCAGACCAAGGGAGGCCATTTCTTGAGAAATCATAATAAAGGCCCATTCACCACATTTTCTCCTCCAAATACAATAGTTCCACCTAATCAAAATGCAAATAACAACCCGCCTCCACCCAAAGGTCTACCTGAAACCCAAAATAAAGGTAATTCATCTTTTGTTCCTAAATATCAGATGAAAAATGATATGGAATTTGATTTTGTTTCAGAGATGCAAAAGAAAGGACCTCATTTTCATTATTTGACATCTTGAAGTGGTGCCCTACCCAATGCAACATCGTGTTGAGAGCTTTGGAAGAAGAAGATCAATCGAAAGGAAAAAGAAAGACAACTCCAACCAATGAGATGAACACAACCCTATGAAAAGGAAAGGTAGGAACTCCACCATTCCTATTAAATCTGAGGACGTTCGAGAAGAATCTACATAATTTCCTTTTGGATTATGGAGCCTTAGGTAACATCATGCCCTTTTCCATTTGTAAAAAGTTGGGGTTAAGTCCATTTCAAACTCATAAGAAGGTAATACAACTAGAAAAAATTGAGGTAAACATAGAAGGGGAATTAAAAAATATTCATGTACAGGTTGGGTCAGACCCAAGGATATAAACCTACATGGGCATCCATGTTGTTGATATTCCTGAGACATATGGCATTCTTTTAAGCTGAGATCTAATGAAGAGTATTGAGGGTTACTTATCCCTAGATTTTTCACATATGTGGCTGCCATGGAAGGGAGTAGTGAAACAAATTAGGATTGAAAGTGAGCCTCATCTTAAACACATGATCACTGAATACGACTGTCCTAACGAGGTAGCCTATTTTGAGACAGAGATAGGAATATATAAGAAAGAGGAATGCATGACCTTTTTAATATTCAACCCTGATTCCCTGGAAATTTTAGAACATGGGGACCCAATGAACACTGTTAACCAGCAGGTTTTGATTAGAAGGTTACAACATGATAGGTTGGTTTTGGGAGAAGAGGTTGATCTATGGAGTTTGTTGCTCCCAAATTGGTGCAAAGTCCACTATGAAGGCCATTCAGAGTGGACATGCCAACCTTGTGTGGATATTCTAAATTACGTTTATGAGTCAGAAGAGACTTGTGAACCTCAATCAATAACACCTCCAAACCAGTTCCCTTTCCAGGCCAAGGATGCAACTATCCTGAAAAGAACTAATATCGCCCAAGGGGAAGACTCTTCCCAAGATAAGAAGGCTCTAGTTTTGTGCTCTAATTTTTAGAAAAAAATAGATAAATTTCAATAATTGTACATTGCACATGCCCCCAATAATCTCCTTATGCCTAAGGGGATGCTTGAAAAGATACCCGATTCACATCATGAATGATTGTCTCTGAATCTGGATAGCCTAAACCAGTCTGAGTTGCCACCCATTCCTTGTAAACAACCACCTGTAGTATCCAAAAAGAAAGAAATCCCAGCTCCAGATCAGTTGTGGACTCTTAAATTCGACGGTTCTAAGTCCAAAATAGGGAGTGTAGTAGGAATTGAACTAACCAACCCGAAAGGGAAGACATACTTTGCATCTTATAGGTTACAGTTTGGTTATACAAAAAATTTAGCAGAGTATGAAGTTCTCGCTAGAGGTATGATGTTGGAACATTAGAAGAAGGTGACAACCATCATGGTTATGGGAGATTCAAAATTTATTGTCAAACAGGTTCGTAGTCAATACACTTGTCACAATAAGAGATTGGTTGCATATCGGAATTGGATATGGAATTTAATAGAAGACTTTGATGCTTTTTGCATCAATTTGATCCCTAGAGAGAGAAATCAGATTGCAGATGCTCTAGTTGTTGCTGCAAGCACCTTGGAACCTATGCAGGATTCCAAACTCAAGAGATTCCAAGTAGAGTTAGTCTCGATTCCAACCATCCCTGAAAATGTCAGGAATTTTCAGGTCTTTGATGATGACCAACATATACTTTCCTTTCTAGAAAGCTCAGATGTCTTTGAGGGACAAATAATTGATGAATTAGAAAGAGACCAAGGAGACTAGGACCCAGAAATATGTGATGAAGAAGGGATCATGAATCTTAGAAAAAACAACATTCCTAAGGGAATGGTAGCATTAGAGAGGATATTTGACTTAGATCCTTGTGCTCATGAAAAATTACCCACAACTACTAATGGAGGGAAGTATGAATCAGTCAATTTGGTTGATTTAGGCATAGAAAAGACTGTATTTATTGGTAAGGATTGCTCAAAACACATCCGTGACAAAATCATAAAAACGTTGAAGGCAGATATTGCAATGATTGATTGGGACTACGAGGACTTGAAAACCTTTAACACCTCAGTAATAACTCATACTATTCCCTTGAAGCCTAACGTGAAGCCTTTCCATCAAAAGAAACACCCAGTTAATGCCCTGATTCGACCATTAATTCAAAAAGACGTGCAAAAGCTTCTTTCATCCAAAATAATATTTCTAGTAAGGCATTCCACTTGGGTCGCTAATTTAGTCCCTATACACAAGAAGAGTGGTGAGATCAGGCTATGTGTTGACTTCTGGAACCTCAACAAAGCATCAAAAAAGGATAACTACCCATTGCCTTCTCTTGACGAGGTACTACATATTGTCAATGGTTCTCAAATGATGTCATTCCTTGATGGTTACTCAAGGTATAACCAAGTCCTAGTTAACTATGAGGACATGATGAAAACTACCTTCACTACCAAGTGGGGGACATTTTCCTACTGAAGGATGTCATTTGGCCTCATCAATGATGGAGCTACCTTTCAGAGTGCAATGGATGTCACATTTAAAGACTTGGTTGGTAAGTGTATAATCATATACATGGATGATTTAACTACTTTTTCTAAAGATAGGGAAAATCACGATGTGGATTTATCAAAAGTTCTCAAGAAATGTGTAAGTTATGGTGTATCCTTGAATCTGAAGAAGTATGTTTGGGGTTTCTGAAGGGAAATTGCTAGGACACATAATATCAGGAAGGGGAATTTCAATTGACCTAGATAGAGTCGAATCCATTCTAAAATTGACTATGCTAGGTAGCAAAAAGGAGATGAGGTCCTTTTTTTGGAAAATAAACTTTGTACAGAAATTCATAACTAGATTTGCAGAGATTGTTAAGCCTCTCAACGAAATGATGAAGAAAGAGGCTAAGATTTAATAGAGTAATGAGGCTAAGTCTGCCTTTTCATAGATCAAACAATCTATATCATAGGCACTGGTTTTGAACAGCCTTGATTATCCAAAGCCTTTTTATATTTACTCTTTTGTATATGATCACTATTGTGTTGTTGTCTTGACATAGAGAAAAGGTGAAGGAGATGAAAGGCCCATTTATTTTATGAGTACCCCAATCAAGAACGCTGAAGTTAGATATCCATCATTGGAAAAGCAGGCTTTTCCACTAGTGCGGGGAATTAAGAAATTTCATCATTATATTCTCCGCAGTCAAATCACTGCAATAGTTCTAGACCCTTCAATCAAGTCCCTTCTCATGCAAAGTGAACTGGGGGAGAGATGAGGGAAATGGATGGCCATCTTGTAGGAATATGATCTTGAAATTCATCCAATGAAGCTAGTTCAAGGACAAGGCATATCTAAAGAAATGGAAAATGTTGATACCAAGATTACTTGTCAACAATACACTGTGCAGTCATTTAAAGGTGATCCTTGCTATTTCAATTTGATCTTTTTATTGCTAAATAACAAGTGTCCAGATGGTATGAATTCCACTCAGAGGAGAGCACTGAGACTGAGGAGTTCTCATTACATGCTCAAAGGAGGAGTTATCTATTGAAGGAACTTTGAAGGTGTTTACATGTGTTGCCTTGATTAGCAGCAAGCAAAGCATGCCATTATAGAATTCCATGATAGACACGGTACTGGACATGGGACAGTTGATTCCATGGCACACCAAATCTTGAGATCAGGCTATTATTGGCCCCATGTGTTTTCAAATGTACACCAACACATGAGGACATGTCATACATGTTATACTTTCGTATCCAGAGAACACAATCTAGCAATGCCCCTACAACCGGTATACAAGGTAAAACCATTTTCCCAATGGGCATTAGATTTTGTAGGGGTAATTAATCCAAATTCATCTACAGGTCATAAATTCATTTTGACAACAATCAAATATTGTACATGCTGGATTGAAGCCCAACCTTTTAAAAATAGCACCACTGAGGTGGTCATCAAATTTCTCAATGAATGCATTGTTACCAGGTTTGGAGTACCATTTGCTCTGGTATTTGACACTGGCCTTGCTTTTTCTTCCACATAATTCATTCAATGGGTATATGAGCATAAGATAGTGTTGAAATATTCTTCTAATTATTACCCACAGGGAAATGGAGTAGCAGAGTCTACTAACAAAAACCTATTAGAAGTAATTAAGAAGTTGTTAGAGAGTAACCCTAGGGACTAGCATACTCAACTTAGGTTTTCCTTATGGGTAGATAGAACTCATATTAAATCTGCCTTAGGGAATTCCCCATTTAAGTTGGTATATGGCCAAGACCCAGTCTTTCCTATGCACTGACATATACCAAATCTCAGGTTCATGCAAGAATTTTATTCAAACGATGATAGGATAGAGGTCAGGCTTAATAACCTACTAGGTTTGGAGGAAAAGAGGGATGTTGCCTCACAACCATTTTCCAAGCACCAAGTTGTTGTCAAACGTTGGTTTGACAAGAGAGAGAATATTAAAGCCTTTAGAATATTAGACTTAGTATTGTTGTGGGATAAGGCTAAGGAAAGGAAAGGTGATCACCAAAAATTTGACCGACTTTGGTTAGGTCCATATCAGATTGTTGAGATCCTTGGTGAAAACACTTTCTATTTAAGTACTTTAATGGGAGAACATGTTCTATTGCCCATCAACAAGCAATTTCTAAAACACTAATTTGTCCCATGAATGGGTCTGATGATCATTTTTGTTGTAAGTATGTAATTAATTGTTTTTCGCTTTTGGTTTGTGTGTTTGTTGTTGTCCTTTTTGTTTTCTTTCTTTGTTTGTTCTTTGTTTTGTCTATTTTTGGGGTTTTTATTTTTTATCCAATTCAAGGATGGGTGAAGTTATTTGAAGTATACTGAAGTTACTAGGGAAGAAGTTGGTTGAGTTATTTTTAGGTATGTCTGTTGAACTTTTTTCGTTTCATAACTTGTGACTTGTGTTCCTTTTGTACAATGGTCTAATAGGTTAAACACAAACATGTATATTGTAAGAGATCTCATCAACCACAGTTGAATCTGTCACAAAATAGATAAAAACATTTTTTCTACATAAAAGCTCATTTGTCTCTAGGTGGCTGTATTTTAGATTTGGGTAAAAAATTTGAACCTTAGCATTATCATGAAATCCAATGTAGTTCTCAACCCAAAATTTCAGGTTGATATATCTAAGTATTGAGAAAAGCTAATAAAGAATTCCTTCAAGAAATCTTATAAAAATGAGAAAGAAAAGAGAATCATTGAATGATGACAAACTCAATACGAGAAGGGTATTTCAAGTATCTCTACCGGGGCTATGGACGCCTGATCGACAGTAGAGCAATGCTTTGAGAGAACTAGAGGTATCTCCATCAAGGCTATAGATGCCTGACTGGCAATAGAGTAATGCCCAAGATTTCATTGCACGACAGTTAAGAGGATTCAACTCACGTAGCTTGAATCTTGAATATAGTTGTTTGGGAATGGAGGGAAGTTTTTGTTGCTGTAATTAATTATTTAATTACACTTTATTAAGTTTACTTAGTTTTTTCTTAGGTAATAATTAGTTTACTTAATCAGTAAGCTTTATTTAGTTGAGCTATTTTTAGGTCAACATTAGGGTTATGCATACATTGCTTTTATAAAGCAATTCATCTCATTGTAATTTCTCAATACTGAATAATATCAATTTGCACATCTTCATTCAAAGCTCTACTTTTTTATTGTTTTTCTCTTTTGTGGAAGGCCTTTTGGTTTGCATGTCTGATCTTGGTTTCTAACATGGTATCAAAGCCTTGATATGCAACCCCTTCTCAGATTTTGGAGAAAATCATTGCAGAGTTCATTTAGGGTTCCTCGAGGGTTTCTTGCCTTGAGTTTATTTATGCAGCATTTCGGATTAGATCGAGCATTTCCATTGGACTCATAGTGCTGGAAAAAGTCAGGATTGACTTTTATTTTACTGATTTTGGTCATTGTTGAAGAAATCTATGAAGGTTTCAAGCTTGGTGATTTTTTGCAAGCTCTAGGGGTAGTTGATTTTTTGGGGCAGTTTGGAAACAAAATAGAGAACACCATCGCATTCACAACAGCCAAAAACCCTAGGAACGCCTGTCAAATTGTTGATTTCTGAGCAGTTGATCCAGAAGGCAAAAAAAAATTGCCAAGGAGGCCATACGGCCTCTCCAACACGCATTCTGAGGTTCGAACTTTTTAAAAAAATTGAAAAATTGAAATTTTTGGAAAAAAATCTGTGCTTCCCGCATAGAAGAGACCCGCCACCAGGCAACCGCTGGTCCACCACCGTCACCGGCCTCCACCGCCAACCGACCACTCAGCCAATCAGCCCCCTCGAGCCCCTTTCTGTAGAGCCGCCGGTCACATGGGGGACCGGGCACTATGCGCCCAGCCCCCCACCAGTCTCCCAAGACCCACCCATGTCTATCCCAGCCCCCTGCTCACCAGCCCCTAGTTGTGCACAGGACCAGGGGCCGAAATGATTTTAGCCCCCTGAGCGCCTACAGGCCTTATTGGCCTTCCTAGGGCAACTTTCACTAAATCGGGCATAACTTTTGTGTACGATATCATTTTTTTCGCAAAAGAGAAACCATTGGAAAGCTAATTCCAACACCAATCCAATGGTGGAGGTAGTTTTTCCATATTTTACTCCAATTTTATTTTGTAGGTCTTTGAACTTAGATGTTGTTGTTTTCACTCTGAAGGGCATATCTTTTGACTCGGTTATCTTTTTTTCGCCATTCTCACAGAATTGGAAAGCTGGTTCAATCCTCTACACAAATCTGAGGTCCATTTTTATCAGGAAGGCAGATGTGAACTTTGTCTTGTCCATGCATTTTTTTTTTGTTTTCTTGCACTAGGTTTACTTTTTCTCTCTCATTTATGCATGTTTTGCATTCTCTCCTTTTGCAATCATTGGGTATTGTAATAAATGAACTGATATAAAGTTACATCAGGGGGTTTTCTTGCATAATAATCTAATTAGAGTGTCGTTTCACTTTGATCTCATCTTGATTTTGATGACAATTCTCATGGGTTGTATCTGGTTTCTTAGTTTCTTTTGGCCACATCTTTCTCTTGATTAACACATGTCAGATTCACATCGTTTCACACTTGATATTGAGAGCCTATGGTTATTGATTTGCATTGGGTCACATCTCAATTTGAGGGCCAAAAAATTTGTGGTTAATGTTCCAGAATCTTCATGGCACTTGCTCCTATGGATCAATTTTAGTCACAGTTTGGCATCAGCATCGAGATACATGGCTTCCATATTCTTTCATCATATCATTCCCTCTTATAGGGGGCATCATTTTATCTATTGTTGCTTCACAGATTCTAGGGTTGTTCTCGTTTGTGAGTTTTCCAGTGTTCTGTGGCATCGGGTATGTTGTTTCTTTTTCATGATTCCTTGATTCAATCAATGACTCTCATCTGGTTTTAGTAGTAAACAGAAGTATCTTTCCTTGCTTTCCAGATTCAGGTTCCAATGTTACTCCACAGTGTTCTTCCAGTGCTTCTTTGCAGCAGGTCATCTCATTGAGGGGGGGGGGGGTTGTCCCACTGTGTTTTCTCCTCTTTCTCTTACTCTTTCATTGCATTTGTACATGGGTACCTGATCAGGCCTTGTTGTCGGGACCCATTCATTCTTTCTTGCATTCATCTTAGTTTTAGGTGCATGCTCTTTTTTAGTCTCCCTAAGTTGCACTTAAGGGAGGGTGTTGGTGTAATTAATTATTTGATTACACTTTATTAAGTTTACTTAGGTTTTGCTTAGGTAATAATTAGTTTACTTAATAAGTAAGCTTTATTTAGTTGAGTTGTTTTTAGGTCAAAATTAGGGTTATGCATACATTGCTTTTATAAATCAATTCATCTCATTGTGATTTCTCAATTCTGAATAATATCAATTTGCACATCTTCATGCAAAGCTCTGCTTTTTTATTGTTTTTCTCTTATGTGGAAGGCATTTTGGTTTGCATGTCTGATCTTGGTTTCTAACAGTTTTTACCAAAAATAGATGCATCATACACGCACACTGAGATTCAAAGTTGTTAATGTTGATTTACATATGAGATTCCAGCTCAACCTTGTTTGCTATGACTAATCACACTTGAGTGTAATGCTTTCATAAACCAGAGGTTCTAGGTGATTGAATTCTTCACTGTCTTGAAAATGGATAAACCATTTTCCTAGCCGAGTCACCATTTTTTATGCCTTGCATAACCACCCCATCTTTTACTTTGGTCAAAATGGGTCCCCCTTGTTTCTTGTCCTTGTTTGTTTTCATTTGGGACTCAGGAGTTGTTCTTTTCTCCTAAGTCTTTGACTTTGTTCTTGTGCTCTGGCGGAACCGGAACCGAACCTTGACTTGGAACTTACTTAGGTTTCATCTCTTAAATTAGTTTTGATCCGGCTCTTGCTTGTTTCCTTGTGTTTTTCTTTTTGGTTGGTGTTGTTTTCCTTTCGCGGAGTCGGATTTGGAACAGATCTTGAACTCAGAACTTTACAAGTTCCATGTTTGGTTCTCGTCCCGCCTCTGCCTCTGCCTTTGCCTTTTGTTTGTTTTGTTTTGGGTTCAGTAATTTCAATCTCATCTTCGCCTTGTTGTCTTTCTTTCATTTTTTTTTCGTGTTTTCCTCTTCTTTGGCAAAAACGGAACCAGAATCGAAACCAAACCAGGAACTTTGTAAAATTTCCTTGGCTAGTCCCAATCCCAATCTTGTCCCTGCTTTCTTGTTTTTCTCCACTCTACTTCAATTACACGATAGTTGTGTGCTCATTCCCTCTATGATCCTGTGCCCAACCTACCACATTAATGGCATTAATTGTAGGCCCTCCACATCCGTGAAATCAAATTTAACCTTAATTAAGGTTAATTTTCTCATTATTATTATTGTTTTAAACGGTGATATCGAACCAGAGCCGAGAAAGAAAATGAGGATCACGATTTAGTTAATAATTTAGCTTTTGTGCATGGATTGGATCTAGTTTCAACTTATTGGATACCGTTTGAGGTCGATGGACTTTTTTGCCTCATTTCCCTTGTCATTTTTTCATTTCTTTTGTTTTTACCTTGTGTTCTTCATGAGATTGCTCGTGAATCTTCATTTTTTTTCATGGTGTTTCTTTTGTTCTTTGTTTATTTTTCTCTCTTTGTCTCTCACTTTCTTTTATGTCTTTTCTGGTTTGTTTTGCTCGCCATGGTTTTTTTCGCATTTGGTCGTTTCCATACTGTCGTGCCCTAGCTTTGTTTGGGGTGTCATTTTCAAAGAGATTCGAGGGTTCTTAAAGGTCTTTGATCTGTTAATCGACCCGTCCAATCTTTTTCCTTTGTTGGCTCTATGATTTTTGTGTAGAGTTTTGATGCCCTAAATTCCTAAGTCAACTGGTTGTAAAAGCTAGGGTTTGTGGCATGATTTCAATTTAAAATTTGTGCCTTAGTTGATGGTTTCCCCTTGGTCATATGAGGGATGGATTTGTGTTGTTACTTTAAGCCTCCTCGGCTTTTCATATGACCTTGTTTCAAACTACTGAGTGCTCAAGAAGGATGGCGTTATGCTTAATAATAATGGGTTGAAGCAGATCGAGGAATGGATTCAATCCATAAACATTGTTGGTAATGTTCTGAATCCGATTCCAAACATGCTCCTGATGAGTATTTGACTCTTTCTCACATCCTTTATACTAGTGGAAATGGAACTAGAATAAAGGGGGAACTTGAAACTAGTGATGGTCTTGTGTCTAGTTTTCATTCCAATCCCGATTTCGGCTTTGATGATGGTCCTAACCCCGATCTTGCCAACAATAAAAGTTTTTTGATGCCAATTCCTTTCTCAGTTTTGCCTCCAATGACCTTCAAATTGTACTAAGTGTAAGAGGCTACCTAAAGAAGGATAGGGTAATAGGGGAGGTAAACTTTCTAAGGATGACTTTTCATGCTTTTTATAGATCTAATCTCGGGTTGTCTTGTAGGAACCAACAATGTCAGGAGCATCTAGAGAAGCTTCGAAGATGGAAGACCAAGCAGTAGAAATTTCAAAGAAAGTAAAGCCCAAAAAGATAAAGGTGGAACAGTTGCCTTATACATTGAGATGTAAACATTGAATGATCACTCCCACAACCAGCAAGTTAGATTCGGGGTGGGAAAACATCACAGACACCAACTTGTGAACATTTGATTGTGAAGAGTTGACTGAAGAAACCTTTGTAGAGGAAGTTACTGGGAGGACAGAAAGAATAGTTCAAATTGGAATTGCTCATGTCACACTCTTTTCTTTGTTAGTCCAATGCCCAGAGCTCATCTTAACTGCAATAGGAGCCTACAATGCAGTGGCAAGGAAATGCATGTATCAGCAAGGGAATTTCATAATTGACTTATCCCCACAAATGATGAGACTGATGTTTAATGCACATACTCTGAAGAATCCAAGGCAATTGACAAAGGTAGATGCATTGCAAAGATTCAATGAGAACAAATATGTCAACATGAACCACATTAATAAGAAATGGTGAAGAACTGAAACAAAATCCCTAACTAAGATGTCTGACCAGCCCAAAAGGGGAGATTTCAAGATGGAAGTGGGTGACATAATCTTGATGCTCTCTAGAGTGTTTGGGAAAAGGGACTCTGCATGCTTCAAGGAGTGGATGTTCCCATTTATTGAAGCTATCTTTCATGGCAGACAAAAACTTGATTGGTGTATGATCTTGTCTAACAGTTTGCACAATTAGATGGTAAATGTAAGGGAAACAAAGACCTCCTATATGACTTCTTATGTCATAAATGCAACTTCAAGGATGGGTATCTTCCTGACGTTGAATGCAGTAGGAGTGTTGGGAGAAGCTCCTACACATCAAAAATTATGAAACCATTGTGACCAACTAACTTTGCAAACATCAGAAGAACACTATAGGAGAGTCAATGATGCATTTTTATACGTCATTATCAATCGATTGACTAGTGATTTTGGTTTCAGATTAAGTAGGGATGCCATAGAGTTCATTGTTGAATGGATACATTGGTATATCCAATACCCCAAGTTCTCCTACTTTAGGTTAGCATGGTTTGATGGAAATCCTCACCTACTGCCAAGGTGTTGCACTGATATAAATCTCCTCATGGAGTTTATATATCAAGTCTTGGGAATTATTGCAAATTTTAGCAACAAGCACAAAATTGGGTGCCATAAGTTTCCCATGAAGTTGAGAGAATGTTGTTGTCTTCATAATGTGGCTACAAAAGCAATATGTGAAGAGTTGAGCTACTTCAAGTTGGGACTCTGGACATCTCAGAAGCATTTTGACCCAAAGCATAGGATGAATAAGTTGCTTCCCACTATTTTTGAGAAGCACTATAATTTGCTAGAAGATTTTTGGTGGGATTTACAGGATGAGTATGATGTGAGGAGGAGGAATTATGAAAGACTTCTTATTCCTTGGATGATTGAATTTGGAATAAAGGAAGATATTCTTGACACATTGTCAGATGATGGTGTGACTTTGGATCCAGGATATGAGGCTAAAAAGATTGGCACCAAGGACTTAAACCCCATCAATTGGGAGGAAGAAGAATCCATTGACATCAACCAGATTTCTAGGACCGTATTCGATAGAAGTATCCAATGGGTGATCCTGAGAATAAAGGAACCAAAAGCTCAAGGTTCAAAGAAGAGGAAAGTAGGGGCAACTAAGGGTTATCAAAGAACCAAAAGGAGAGCAGCCCCCAAAGAACAATTGGAGTATCCTCCTCCCATTTTTGGAGGGGATACTGTTCCTGAAATACTTGCAGAAGAAGCTCTTGAAGCACAAGGTATGGAGAGCACAACACTTGGGGAAGGCTCCTTTTCTCAACCTCCCCTCACTCAAGAACCTAGCGAAGAAGTACCCATGGGTAGTCTTCGTGAGGAAGTAGAAACTATTAATGGAAAGGAGAAGGAGATTGAATTCCATGATATTGACACTAACTCAGAGGCCACCCAATCTGATAATGAGCCTCTTGTACCTAAATCTACTGATAATATTGAAGAGGCTGACACCGAGCACGTTCTAACTCCTAAAGATCACTAGAAGTTTTTCAAAGATGCAAAGAATGAAACTGATGCTAAGGCAAAAGCTGAAGCAATTGCAAAATAGCTAGAAGAAGAAGCTAAATCCAAGGTAGATACACTTGCTAAATAGAAAGAAGTGGAAATCAAGGCCAAATACGATATGCTTGTTGAGGAACGAGAGTTATAAGCTTTAGAAAAAGCTAAAGAATTGGCAAGGCAACAAAAGGAGAAAGAAGATCTTTTGTTGCAGCAAAAGGAGACAGTGCAAAAGGCTAAGGAAGAGAGAGATAAGTTGGCTTTGTTACAGAAGATCCATGAGTTGGAAGAAGAGAAGGCCCAACAAAGAAGAGAAAGAGAAGCTCGTGAGGCTAAGTTTAAAGCAATAGAGGAGGCTCGAAGGAAGAAAGACGAGGAAGAATTGGAGTTAAAAATAATGGAAGCGGAGGAACAAGCTAAAATTGATCGAGAGAAAGCTAAGACATGGGCAAGGGTAAAGGAGTTGGAGAAACAAATAGATCATCTATTGGAGAAGAGGAGACTAGAAGAGGAACAATTGGCTAAGATAGAAAAAGAAAGAAAAAGCAAGGTTGAAGCTGAAAAATTGGCTAAAGAGAAAGCAGAAAAGGAGAAACAGCAAGAGGTTGACTCTCCATCCAAGGCAGCAATTTGGAAACATCTCTCTCCTGCCACATATTCTTCTACATAGGTGGTGACTTCCCCTACTACTCCTACATGGCTAAAGCTCACTTTAGAAGAAGCAGATAGTACAACCATAGCCCCTTAATTGGGATGATGTCAGAAAGGAAATAGAAAAGGAGAGGTCGAAGAAGAGAGCCAAGGTTCTTCATTCCACAAGGCTAACAGATATTGGAGAAATTGATGCTAAATGTGCCATTCCTATTATTGAAAAATATAAACAAGATATGCAATTAAGTGATTACCAATTGGGCATTGTTAATCTAGGAAAGCCCACAAGAAATCAACAGATATACTTAATTGATATTGTAGCTTCTTCTATCAAGTCAAGAATGATCCAGGAAAAGAAAAAGAAAGATGGTTTTAAATCACAAGTGGATCAATTACATAAGTTTCTAAAAGATCTCTCTTCTCCTATTTCTTCACAGTCGACTACTCCAGAGACACTTATTCTGTTGAGAAAGAAAGATGTTGATAATTTAATTGAAATGAGAAATAAGGTAGGAATGATGGAAAAATGGATTAATAGGTTGAACCAAGAAATAGAATATTTTCTTGTTGAAGTTTGTAGGATTCATAAAGAAGCATTGGAAATGGTTAATGGCATGGTTACGCATGTTGAAACTCTTGAGAAACAAGAGGAAGAATATGCAAGGCGTGCGAGGAAATTGAAAGATATTAATAAGTTGCCCAAGAAAACTTTGTTAGAACAATCCATCCTGGAAGAAGACAATGCAGAATTTGTGGAAAATACCATCAGCATCATTAGATTTAGGTCTTCATTCATTTTCACTCACAGGAATGAGGTGCAACAGGCTGAGAAAGATCTTAATGAACAAATTGAAGAATTAGGAGAAAGTATTACTATACTTGTCAATGAGGATATTCCTGAAACATATGGCCTCCTCCTTGGTAAACTCAAGGAAAAATGGAGTGGTAGATTTGGAGAAATGATGCAGAAAGGGAATGATGATGATGATATTTTAATGGATAAGCTCATGGATGTTAAGCAAGAAGTCAAGGCTGCCAGGAGGGAACTCATCAAACTTAAGGATATGAAAGAATTTGCCTCTTCTGAGCTAGCAAGAATAAAATTGTAATTTAACTGGGTGGATGGGCCTGATATAGATATGCTTCAATAGGTTATCACCAGTTATGATGAGTATATGTTGGAGCAGAAAATGCAAGGTTAAGGCACCCATACATTTGTTCCTTGGCCAGATCAGGATCAACAAGGTGTGGTTTGTTGGGATATCAATTGCCTATTTTGTAGGAAGGTGACATAGGATCAACTGGAGACCTCAACTGTTCCACCTTTCTTCCTTTAGACGCAGGTTTTGACAAAGATTTTTCAATCAGCAACTAAATATCAAAATGGAGACTCATCCTGCATTGCCTCAGTCACCCCATAATTTGTAGATCTAGATTTTGATGAGAGAAATTAGTGCTAAATATGTTTATATATACACTTTCTCTCCACTTTGTAAAGGTCAGCTGATTGAAGCAAGAGTAGCCACCTAGAGGAGACTTAAGAAATAGTTTTACCGTTTTAGAAGTTTTTACAGTTTATGCAAAATACACTTGGATACATTTTTTGTACAAAGTTTTCAATACAAGTTATGTTATTTATGGAATATTGTTCAATGATAATGTTCATGAACCATAGCAATTCGTATGCTATTGAATGTTGTGCATAAGTGTTTCTTACTTGATTCCAATCAATAGAAGATTAATAATTTAAAGCTGTTTCATTAAATTATTTGTAAATGGGATTCTTTTATGTTTGTTGATCTGTGAATTAATGATGAGCTAGTAATGTGTTCTTGTTTGATTGTTGAGGTTTGATGGTTGTACGTTTTGAATTAGCATTGTGAATGAATATAATGGTGCAAAATAGTATGTGGATTGTATCATTTTATAGTTTCTTAGTTTCTTAAAAGGCTCATTGTGAAATTTATATGTCTGAATTGAAAGGATTTTACGTTTATGATTGTTGTTCTATGCTTTGATCTATCTTTTTCTATTTATTTTATACCCTCAAATGTTAGATTAGTTCACATCATGCAGTTTGTGTCCTTTTTACCAGCAAGCCCCTTGAATATTATGGTTGCATGGACTACTGAATGAAACAACACAGTTGAGAACCAACTACAAAGACCTTGGGAGATAGGTGGTTTTAGATCAATTATCATTTTTAGGAGAAATAGAATAGAAATATTTTGTTTAACATTTTTTTGCTATTTTGACCATCAACAAGTACAACAGTCATGCTCTTACTATAAAATTATATTGAAGGTGGTGCACACTCCCTAGTCAACCCTAGGTTTGCAACCTGAACTATAAATATTTAGACAATGTTGATAAGGAGGACATTCTGTGAATAGAATTAATAGGTAAGGGATATATGATCTAGAGTACTATGAGAAGGGGAGCCACCCTCATTAAGGATGGCCTTTTATGGATTATTCATAAAGGTGGTCGACCCCTTTTTTGGTCTTATTATTAGGATAGACACCTATCAATCCTTTCATCTGACCGTCATCTATGGGCATTAAGTGAAACTTTTGTTGAGGCTTGGTGGTCCAATGTGGAAAAATTTAAATGCTCTACTTCTTTGGGGAACTCTTTAGTGTATCATTAGTGACATTCACTAGATTGGCCCAGAGGAGGATCCTAAGAGGAGAGAATATTTTTGGCTTCTATTCTTGTTGAGTTCCCTTTCTGTTCTTCTAAGGATAGGGATGTTTTGGCTTGGGGTAATGAATCTAAAGGGAATTAAATAGTGGCATGAGGTTATACTACTATGCAGGGTCAACTTGGGGACTTGAGAGAGTGTAGTGAATTTGGGATAAAATTGGTTGGCCTAAGCGTAATTTGTTCATGTAGTTGTTAAGTTTGAATAAATGCCTCAATTGAGAGAATATTAGGAAAAGGGGATTTAGTGACCCCTCACTTTGCTTACTCTATGGTTGCAGTGAAGAAATTTCCAATCATCTTTTCTTTCAATGTTCTTTTTTGGAGAAAATTTGGATGCTTTTGGTGGAAGTTGTGGAGGAGGCCCTTAATGCAAGCTTCATCTCTACATGAATTTTGGGAGAATTTTGGCTCTCCTTTGGCTTCTACTTCCTTTCTGGTGGCAACTTGGGATTTAGGTTCCTCTCTTATAATTTAGCATATTTGGTTGGAGAGAAATTGATGGATTTTCCAAGAGTGTCAGTAGGTATTTCTCCAAGTTTGTTACAAGGTTAGAGTATGCTTAAAGAAACTAGAGAGGCTAAGTTTAATCTAGTGGGATCTTTATCCTTGATTGATTCTTGCACTACTACCCTCCTAAAACTTTCTTTTCCCACTACTTCTCAAGGTAGTCGGGGTTTTAGGAAGAAGCCTTCCAAGATGGTGAATTGGGTGGGAAAGTGTATTCTTCCTCCTGAAGGATTCTATAAAATTAACATGTATGGTTTGGCTTGAGGTAACCCATGGGCTCCTAGTATTGGCAGAGTAGGGTGTGATAGAGGGGGTTATGCTTAGTTGTTTTCTCTATTCATATGGGGGTACATTCTAATAATCAAATGAAGGAATGTACTATTCTTAAGGCTTTGGAGAAAGCTCGTGGGCTGGGTTGGAAGAAGGTGGTCTATGAAATGGACTCTATGATTTTAGTTTCTCTGCTAAATAAATGTTATTTTTATAATTTTTTATGGAGATTGGGTGTGCTTTCCAAAAAAATCCTCCATTTTGCATCAAATTCTGGGTGTCCTGTCTGGAACTGGAGTCAATTAGACCAGCAAAAAAGTCAGTTGCTAACTCAAATTCTTCATGAGAATCAAAATGATTAGTTGTGAGGGGTTGGTTTGGATCCCTAATTTTTGGTGTTGTGGGAATGGTTGGTTTGGTTGTTGTTTGGTCCCCTATGATTTCTTCTCACAGGGGCCTAACTCTGACATTATTTTGATGGCTTTGTTCTTTTGGCTCTCCTACTATAATTGATAGCTTTCCTTTGTACAAAATTTTCACCCCTTTTTAAAAAAAATTATATTATTTAAGTGTACATATTTTATTTGTAAAGTATGGTTTCTATATGGTTTTTTTTTTTTATTACTATTAGTATTTTTCTTATATAAAACATATTATGATATTATAATGAATAAACTTCAATCAATAAGAATTAAATTATATTTCTAATAAATTAAAATATTATGTAATTATTATAATTATAAAATACTGATAAAAACATAAAAAGATATTAATATAATTTAAATATTAAATTATGAGAAATTCTTAATGATAAATAACATAAAGTTAGAATTAAAATGAAAATATGATGTTAAAATTAAAATTTAAAATATAAAGTTAGAATTGTAATATTATATTATAAGAATATTAAAAATCTTAATAATTCACAATCAATTAACCACAAAACCGATACCTTCAATTAATAGACAATACCAAAATTATTTTAAAATAAAATAAATCACAACAAAAAGTAAACCAACCATTTACAGATTCCCAATTAAAAACTCGTTGAAACCATAATAAGTGATTTGCCTTAAGATTTTGCACATATCGTGTCTAGTTGACAACCATGCCAACAAGCCCTTGGAAAATGGGCAAAATTTGCAAGAAATATATTACCAAATATTTTTTATAAAAATGAGACAAACCAATACCAATCTCCCTACAACTATTGCTTCAATCTATTCACAATAAACAAAAGTAGATCAAACTTGTTTATACTGCTTGTCTCTTAGCTTATAAATTGTAACTTTTAAATTAATTATGAGTATTAATGCATATTGCTCGGCAAAATTTGCAGATGTTGGCCATGTTTTTTACCTTGCCCATTTTAAACTTCCAATGCACCCCCACACACCTTAGCCCGCCAAATCACATAAACAATTAATTTTAAAATTCTATAAAATCTAGTGTAAGATCAATCCTAACCTCATTTTACCTCATGTGACCAATTTTGATGCCAAGATGCCTTACCTTTTGAGATATTTTAAAGTTCTAAGTTCCTAGTCAGCCTTTCACAAATAATGTCAAATTTTGGGTTTTGTGCATCCAGAGCAAAAACAATTTATGGGTTTTGTTCTAAGGGGTCTACAAATCATTGTGTCAAAATTTTGTGAAAAAAAGAAGTTTCCAATTGAAAGTTATGAAGTTTTTCTTTGGGCTAGGAATGTCGATTGCAAAATTTCATGGTTTAAAATTTTATTAAGTGTGTTTCAGAATTTGAAAAGGTTATGATAACCTTTTCGGAGCCCAACGAGGTTGTCATAACCTCCCAAAATCCTAAAATTGGTTTTTAGAGTGAAAAGAAAGAGTAAAAATTGAATCTTTTATGGACCACACAACCTCAATAGCTCCAAAAGTGGTTATCTTAACTACCTAAAAGGCCAAAAGACCATGCAAAAGAAAGAAGTGAATGTTTTAGAAAGACAATGACATATGTCATAGGTTCCAAAACTATTGGCAGCATCTGAAGTGATTGTCACAACCACTAAATCTTCTGATAGAAGCTTCTCAAGGCAAACAATGAAATAAAATGAAAGATTTTAATGACGTCCATGAGACTAAACATTCTATGGGACCGAAAAAACAACTTAATTTGTCTTCATTCTCTTTTCCAAGTCATATCTCATGTTATTAATCTTGACTAGAAGGTTGGTCGTCTAGTTAATTTTATCCTCCTCAAATACCTATTGCATATTGTCCATAACCAAACTATTTCCATGTTGAGTATGGATATCTTCATATGTTTTGCATTCCATGATGAAGTGTCATTATGTTTCCACCGCCCCCTTATTGAAAAATATGCAAGTTCTTTCTTCCCAAGTTCCCTTAGGTATCTTCCACCTACTAGCCTTACAGCTAAGATGATGTGATCATGTCTTCAACTGTGCAACTAACATCCCCACTTTCCCTTTAATAGTTGCACCTAGATAAGTTTTTTCACCACGATCCTTTGTCGAGTTAAACTCTTTGATGTAGTATGCCTTTTTATGCCCAATCTAATTTGACCACATGGCAGCCCTAAATTTTTCCATCACGTAGTTTTTTATTTCATTATTAGTGCTAGGACACTCTTGTAATTTGTTGTCCCACTTGTTCAGCCATTTGTTATTATGCTTCATCCAAGTTTTATTTCTACGATCTAGCGTCTCCTCCATAACTATTTTGGGCCAATAGTGATTGTTCATGTTTTCAACCTTCTTTAAATAACTTATCAACTAGGTTATTGTCAATGCTTCCAAAGAAAAACCCCTACTTCAGCTAAAATAATTTCATATGGGACTGTGGTTTTAACTTTGAGGTTATTTATTATTAGGTGTTTTTGGATCCTTTCTATTTGTCTCCAACTACACTTTGACATATTGTTGCCCCACACTTCACACCCGTAAAGTACAACCGGTGTGACAAGTAAACCAAAAAGGGTTTTCTTGGTTTTCCAATCCCAAAGACCTATTTTGAAGTAGGTAAGAGGCTTTCCAACTTCCTTGTATCATTTTTGTTCTACAAGTCTCCCAACTGAACTTATAGTGAAAGTCAATCCAAATGTATTTGTATTCTTTCACTATATCAAGTGGGTTGCATTCAAAAAGAAAGGTATGATGTTTATCATTTCTATTCAATGAGAAAATCATGATTTTGGTTTTGGTGATGTTCACTTGCATCCCAACCTCCTGACAAAAGTGTTCTAGAGCTTTCAAATGTTCTTTTAACCCATGAGTTGTTTTTGAAATTAAAATTAGATTGTCATGATATAGAAGTAATTTCACCACATAACCTACCAATTGAATACCATCCCCATCGGTCTTGCTTAGCCAAGCTTCCAACTTATCAATGTATAACCCAAAAAGTGTGGGAGATAAAGGTCAGCCCTGCTTAACCCCAATGTCACTACCAAAACACTCTGACATGCCTTCACTTGTTCTGATTTTAGCTTTAACCTTCTAATACGACCTGTGGACAACCGCTCTATACACATTTGGGATGCCTAATTCTTCTATTATATTCCATAGTTTTTCTCTAGGTATCGTATTGAAAGCTTTTTTAAAGTCTACAAAAGAACAATAAGCTTCCTTCCCTTGAGTGTCCCATTTTTTTTCAATCAAATGCCTAAGAGTGATGCAATGATCAATGATAATATTTGGACCTAAAGAATACTTGAAGTCCGATTTTGGGGTGGACTTACACAATGTTCTTGGCTTTGAAACTTGCTATTGACTTCATATGGAAGATTGATCCTCTGAAATTAGAAGCTTCCGATTACCAATCTCTTCAACGGAGTTCTTTCTTAAGGGCGTTAAGTTCTATTCTTGCCAAGAAGACACCTCTCAGTAATAAAGACATTTCTCACCGCACAATCATTATTGATTGGCTTTCCTATTTTGGCATCACTATCGATCGTGCAACCATCTCCAATTCAATAGTTCCACATGGGATTTTAGAGATAGATGAGTTTGTTTCATCCATTCAATTTATACATATTTATTCAGAAAGGTTTGCTCAAATACCACATTGTTATTTTGTCAGTGATTTACAAGCAGAAAAATTGTGATGCCTTGGACCTTAATTGCCAACACAAGCATACAGATTTTGGTCCTCACACTATACATTAACAATGAACATATTGATTATGGACTTTTTTGCTTCTTACAATAGCGACAGCATGAATGAAGTGCATTAAAGCAAAGAGAGATGCCGCCATCATCTAAGGCGCACAAGTCACATGGCCTGTGAGAGCATAGGCGAGGTGTGTAAAGTTTGCACAACAAATGTTTGAAAAAATGTTTACAATATAGAGGACTACTAGGGATCTCTTTCCATAAAGATTCTCAGGAAGGAAGACTCAGACCTGAAACATAACCAATTTATATATCATATTATGATTTCTTTTCAAGCATGCCTTACACGGGTCTTCAATCCATAAAAACAAATGAGAATTATCATAGATGTGAATGTTTCTCCTCAGCAAGGTCCACAATCTGAAACAGTAGCTCTGAGATATCATGCTTATATATCTACCGATGGCACAATTTTTGACTTTACAAATGAAGACGTGTGACCTGTGAATTTTCAAAAAAATCAGCCATGATTACTAATGGTGTATTTATTAAGCACATTCCAAGATGTAAATGCTATAAACTCAAAGGTCATATAGATTTTGGGAGGTCTATGCGAATAATATGAGGCGCATTATAAGCTGCACCATACTAATGAATCTTTGGGTGTTGCTACTCAATTATCTAATCAATATATCAGTGACCTCTTCTTGATAAAGCAAATGATCTAGTTCTCGAATGCATTTGAGATTCCCATAGTTTCCCAAGGAGGCTAAAGAGCGGGAGAAAGAACTAAGAAAAATAACAAAGGAAGAGAATGACGTCATTCAAAGGTAGGATTTTGAAAATATTTCAGAACTTTGAGAGTAGACGATGTGATTGAAAGCACAAATTTCTACCTTAACAAAATTAAAGGAAAATGTTTAAAATAAAATGTTATAGATCCTTAAGATGTAATTATGGGAGTTACATTGTAATTTAATGTATAAAACTTTATAAAACTCCAAGTTAATAATATTCAGTTACAAAAAGAAACATGGATTTCAAAAAGCCTCCCACAATAAAAAGACGATTCAACTACCAAGAAACGGTTACGCTAAAGAGGGAGAAGTTATAAAATGAGAAGGGGAATTGTTGAAGGAGGAATTTAATTCAGTTCTGAAGGGGAAAGAGAGTAGTGGATTTTCTTTTTTAAACTCAGGGCATTGAGTATGTGAACTCATGGTTTTGCATTGAATAAATAAAAGAGATATTTTAAATCTGTGAATTTGTCAATGTTTCTTTTTAGTTGGAGATGTCCTGTGTGTCTTTTGCAATTATTTTTTAGTGTATTTTTTATTCAATATCAGATTGTGTATATGTTTATTGTGGAATCTATGAATTTCAAATAACTCATTAAGAACTTTCGTTCATTTTTTTCTAATTATCATTTGTGGGTGTGAAGTGGGTGATCCATGCATCAATTATTTGCACTCTCTTTATTCTGTGTTTGTCAATCATATATGTATCATGGTTATGTGTAGATATTAGTTTTCTTTTCTTACTCTCTGATTAAAAGCATACCCATAAATTAATTAAATCATACAAGGGAGTTGTACCTCAATAAAAATTTAGAAGAAAATCACAAATAAAATTGTGATATTTCCTTGCTATTAACAATATTGATTTTATTTTAACGAGCTATAGAGCTGATATCAGTACATTTCAAGAAGAGCCAATTCATTCGCTAACAGAATTTTGGTGACTCTATTGGAAAAAAATTGAAGTGCAAGTATCTTTTTTTCTTGTAAATCTAAAGGTACCTCTTCGAGGATGGAAGTTGGTGACTATCATATGGAACGAGCTCATAAATAATTTTGGGTAGAATAATTCTAGTGATATTCTTTTAATCTGCATTATGGCATTGTTTACACCCCAACCATGGTGTGCTCAATTTGGGTTTTTATCGCTGCCACAATATTCAGACTTACCTGCAGGTTCAAGAAATACATGGGTACACTCCTATGTCAATTTTTCAACATTAAGAAAAAAGAAGATGAATTTATGAGGGAGTTTGTAGATCAATTTAATAGATGTTTAATGAGGATTCCCCATAATACTCGGCCAAGTAAAGAGATTCAATTGATCATTTTTTTTGTAGCATTACACCTCGAAGTCAACTTCCTCTTGAAGCAAAGTAAGGTATGTGATCTCGAGATTGCAAAACAAGTTAATATTGAAGATGACTTGATTTTATCTGGAGTATGGAAGAAAAATAATGTTGAAATATATGCACAAAATTGTGTGATACAAAAGCATAAAACCCCAAATTTTCAACATATGTGTTCATAAAAGCTCTTATGTCCTTCAGCTGAGTATTCCAATCTCATAGTTTTAGATCAAGAACATTTTCAAAATAATAAAGTGATGTGGGGATTAAATCTTTTAATGCTGAAATATACAGCCTTAACTGTGAGGTGGATGAAGATGGTTTTGCTTCTTCAAGTGATGAAGAAGATTACTCTCCTCATGTACAATCATTATGTATGGCATATTCCACTTCTATTGCAAAAAATACTTGGCAATCATTTACCGGTATGAGTAATCTAGAACCAAAAATAAATGAAAAATTGTTGACGCCTCTATATGTTCCAAAAATTGAAGCTTTCACATTTGAGAATATTGATATAGGCTTAGCAGAGGATTTGGTTAACATGAATGTGGAAGATCAAATTTTAGAAAAAAAAAAATTGGTTCAACAACTAAACAACTTCTCACTTCCATTAAAATGTAAATGAGACAACTACCAATGAGCCCTCATATATTTCTTCTTCCCTACCAGTAATGGAGGTCTTCACCTTTGGGGATGTTGATGAACAATTGTTATGTTGTGCAGCTAAAGGTGAAATTAAAAACCAACTCCAAGAGATAGGAGAATCATTAAACGCCCTTTCTTCTTGCATGCAATCTAAATATGAAACATTGTAGTTTTTTGATGAAGTTCATGAAGATGAGGCAACAAATAAAGAGGTAATAAATCATCCCATTCTCGAATATTTTCATTTAAAAGAAAATATTATAAGAGATTCAAACTTTTTACCCATTGTTTGAATTACTATGTGGAAAGGATAAAAATGGAGAAGAAATTGAAGTGGGTGGATCGAGACTTGAGTTTGGTAAAGTTGTTGGTGCATGCACTACAAGGTGAGATCCATTTTTTTAAAATAATGTAGTCACTTCCATATGTAATACCCAAGAGGTGTCTTTATCTCATGGTTTTTATGTGGGATATCCAATTCGAAGGTTGGTTTCTTCTTGTTCGAAGAATCAAGTGCAACTTGGTATTATATCTGATATTGTATAAGCATATCCCAATGATCATATACAAGGCAATATGGATATGAGTTGATTGGTTGAAAAAGTATATGATGCAAAGTGGTTGTTCGAAAACAAATTTTTTTTTAGGGAATGTTCACAAGATATTATTATCTCTCTGATTATGGTAGTTGCAAGTTGGCAATTGGTTGTGCGCACACTCTTCATTCATCAACCATTGTTTCACACAGGAAATTATTTCTCCCAACCTATTAATGGATTTGCATGATCGTCTTGGAGCCATGTGAGGTAGAGTCTTCCTACCATATACATACTAGGAGTTTTTGTTGTGTTGGTAGTTTAGATTCTTTTTTCGCTATGTCTCATTTTTGGCTTGCTCTTGCTCCTTCTCTATGCTCTTTAACTCTATAGCCCAATGAATTTTAAAAACTAGCCTATACTTGAGATTCTAGATTTCTTGCTTCATCTTTTTTATTCCTCGTACCCAGATAGAGCCAATTGTTGGCCATATTTTTTACCTGACCCATTTTAAATTTCCAATGCACCCCCGCACACCTTAGCCTATCAAATCACAAAAACAGTTAACTTTGAAATTTCATAAAAACTGGTGCAAAATCTTTTTGCAAGCCCAATCCTAACCTCATTTTTCCTCATGATTCCTTACTATTTGAGAGATTTTAAAGTTCTAAGTTCCTAGCTCGTTCACAAATAATGTCTCAAATTTTGTGTTTCCAAAGAAAAAACAATTTCTAAGTTTTGTTCTAAGAAGTCTATAAATCATTCTATCCAAATTTTGTGAAAAAAGAAGTTTCCAACTGAAATTTATGAAGTTTTTCATCTTTGGACCAAAAATTTCATTAAGTATTTTTAGGAACTTGACAATGTTATGATAATCTCCCGAGGTTGTCATAACCTCCCAAAATCTCAAAATTGGTTTTGAGAGTTGAAAAAAGAGTAAAAATGGAATCTTTTATGGACTGGACAACCTCAATATCTCCGGAAGTGGTTATCTTAACTACCTAAAAGGCCGAAAGACCATGCGAAAAAAAGAAGTGAATGTTTTAGGAAGACAGTGGCATATGTCACAGATTCCAAAACCATTGCCGGCATTCGGAGTGGTTGTCACAACCACTAACTCTTCCGACAGAAGCTTCTCAAGGCAAACAAGAATACTTGAAGTTTGATTTTGGGGCGGACTTACGCAATGTTCCTGGCTTTGAAACTTTCTATTGACTTCATATGGAATATTGATCCTCTGAAATTGGAAGCTTCTAATTTAGCAATCTCGACAACAGGAGTGCTTTCTCAAGGGCGTTAAGTTCTATTCTTGCCAAGAAGACACATCTCAGTACTAAAGACATTTCTCACCGCGCAATCATTATTGATTGGCTTTCCCATTTTGGCATCATTGTCGATCATGCAACCATCTCCAATACAAGTGTTCCACATGGGATTTCAGAGATAGATGAGTTCGTTTCACCCATGCGCTTTACACATATTTATTCAGAAAGGTTTGCTCAAGTACCACATTGTTATTTTGTCAGCGATTTATAAGCAGAAAAATTGTGATGCCTTGGACCTTAATTGCCAACACAAGCATACAGATTTTGGTCCTCACAGGATACATTAACAATGAACATATTGGTTATGAACTTTGCTGCTTCTTACAACAGCGACAGTATGAATGAAGTGCATTAAAGCAAAGATAGATATTGCCATCATGTAAGGCGCACAAGTTACATGGCCTGTGAGAGCATAGGCGAGGTGCGTAAAGTTTGCACAACGAATGTTTGACAAAATGCCTATGATCTAGAGGACTACTAGGGATCTCTTGCCATAAAGATTCTCAGGAAGGAAGACTCGGACCTGAAATAGAACCAATTTATACATCATATTATGATTTATTTTCAAGCATGCCTTACACTGGTCTTCGAGCCAAATAAATAAATGACCATTACCATAGAGGCGGATGTTTCTCCTCAACAAGGTCCATAATCTGAAATAGTAGCTCTGAGATATCATGCTTATATATACACCAATGACACAATTTGTGACTTTACAAATGAAGACGTGCGACCTGTGACTTTTCATAAAATCATCCATGATTATTAATGGTGTATTTATTAAGCGCATTCCAAGCTGTAAATACTATAAACGCAGAGGTCATATAGATTTTGGGAGGTCTACGCGAACAATATGAGGCGCATCATAAGCTGCACCATACTAACGAATCTTTGGGCACCACTACTGAATTATCTAATCAATATATCAGCGATCTCTTCTTGATAAGGGTGGGGTCTCATGGAGGGGGTTTCATAAAAAAATTCAGTGGGTGTTGTTGAGAATTTTTAGGATTATTTTAAAGAGGATGGTCCCATGAATTTCGTAACAAAGTTTAAGCTTAAAAATTTAAGCTCCTACCCGTTAAGGTGCCTGGTTGGGTTAAACCAACTGCAAAGGAATCACTGAAGGTTGATTGGGAAAAGCCAAAGGAAGGTTGGTGGAAGGTAGCTTTTGATGGTGCATCCAAAGGGAACCCTTGACCATCAGGTGCAGGGTTCATTGTTCGAGATTGGAAAGGAAATGTAGTAGCTTTGGGGGCAAAGAAGTTGGAGGGAGGAACTAATAATGTAGTTGAGGCTTCAACAGCATTAGCATCCATTAAACTTAGCAAAAAAATAGGTGCTTCAAAAATCCACCTTGAAGGGGACTCACTCATCATCATCCAAGCAGTAATGAAGGGAAGCATTGATGCATGGCACCTTCAAAATCTAATTGCGAAAATTAGAGAAGAATTAACTTTGTGTGAAGATTTTCTTGTGAGTCATATAAGAAGGTAAGGGAATGGAGAAGCCGACACTCTTTTGAAGTGGGCTCTAACATTTAGTATGATCGATGAGTAAAGAATTGAAGATTTTACACATGTGATTTTAGTGGACTGATTAAGCACAAAATGGCAAGGACACTGTAATAAATGAGAACAAATGTTAGCATTTTGAAGTATTTGAAATAAATGGAGAAGTTTTGTGAAGGGTGGTGGTGGCATCCCCTGTACGAGTGGCATTTATTACCAAATGTGCATCTTTCAATACATTTAAGTCCATTGGTCCTTGATTCAGATAACAACTTTTATCGGTAGTGTGGCAAAGAAGGCTTTGTAAAGAGAGATTGTGATGGCAGAGTTGTTGCAAATTTTCTCTAATGGAGGCAAACTTTACCCTCCTCTCCAAGAGACAATTGAATCCATTTTATGGGGATGCGACGGAGAAAAGACTAATGGATATGTTTTTGTTTAACGATGGGAGGCTGGTGCAAAGTATGAAGATGATTTTGGGCAGAGCCTTTAGAAATTTGAGGCATAGATACAGGATGAATACGGATGTGTATTCTCTGATAATGGCATTGGGATTCGACTTAGGGGAGACGGTGGTCACAGTGAGAAAAGTGATGGAGAAGATTGTACACATAGATTTTTTGGACAGGATGGAGACAGTACTCGAATGGGCAGTACCAGGTGAAGGTTTGGACATCTGGGAAGGAGTGAAAAATGATGAATTTGAAGGGTTCCAAGGATACATACCGTTTGTGTGAGAGTTGGAGGGGGCATTCAAAGCACGCTGTAGGGAGGAGGCACGCCTCAGCTGGAAGGCTCTGAAACTTTTTGTAGAGCTAATGGAAGTGTAAGTTATAATTGCACAGGCAAAGGCGAAAATGAAGAGGATGGAGAGTGGAGGGAGTTGCACTCAGAAGGGGAAGGCAAAAGTTGGGCACACAAACAAAATGGAACTAGGTAGTTCAAGCTAAGATAGAAAGAATTCTTTGGGTTTTTGCTAGTTTTTATTATCTTAGAAACATTTTTTTTTAAGTGTTGTTGGGATTTGAAATGTGGTGGGGATGAATGATGAATTTACCTTTTAGAGGTAAGGTGGTAGTTTTTGGTAAAGGTTGATGTATGGATGGTTAATCAAAATCTTTTTGAGGTGTATTTAGGAGAACAGAAGTATAGGGTTAGATAGTCAACATGTTAATGTACTTCTCTATTGTAAATTTTTAGAACTATAGGTGAGTTTTTGGATGGATGAAGGAGTTATGATACTAACGATGTAATCTTATTTATGAATAATACAAAAAAGCTTATTACCGAGCAAAAAAAAAAAATTAAGCTCCTATATTTATGGAAGTTTGTTGGTCTTGTGAATTTTATTATTCTACATATTCAATTCAATTGAGTACATAAATATAAAATTAATTGGCAAGAAATTTAAAGCTTCATATGATTCACAAGTGGCAAAAAAAAGCCTAAGTTGG